>CM059196.1:77993885-78311535 GCA_030323885.1 Branchipolynoe longqiensis
GTCTTTATTACGTTTAACGAATGGGAGGGAGAAGATGGAGTGCAGTCGGAGGCGATGATTAATCCTCCTTTTACTCGTTCGGAAGGGATGGAGCTACAATCAAACATCGTCAACTGCCTCGCAACGGAAAGAATTTTTAAATTTGGAAATTTATGTTGTATTCTAGTGATATTAATTCGAAATAAAAAGGAGTGATCTAAAAATAAATCTTTCAAAGAAAAATCATTTGGAAGATCCCAAAGATCTTCCTCGCTAAAGCGAGGACAGATTTTAGTTGTTTTTGAAACAAAGGTGCAATGTCGAAGCGCATTGCATAGATCGAATTCCACCACCAACACCATTCCCATCACCATCAGACACCACCACCTCATTCTAACACCTCCACCACTTCCACCACCCGAAACAATTCCATCAGTGCAAACCATGTCTGAAAAGCAAAAGTGAAAAACGTTCATTCAATCATTTTTCATTCATTCACTCATTTCTCATTCATTCACACATTTCTCATTCATTCACTCATTTTTCACTCATTTCTCATTCATTCACTCATTTCTCATTCATTCATTCACTCATTTTTTCATTCATTCACTCATTTTTCATTCATTCCTTCCATTCATTTGTCATTCCTTCCATTCATTTATTCATTCATTCAAGTGTGGCGGCCTAGGTATGGCCTAGTATTGAATCAGGCTGAGGCAGGGGTTCCCCCAGGTACTCTTATAGGCACGAGCCTGCCGTGCCTACAAGACTCTTAGGTGCATGAGTGCCCCGTGTGATAAAGGGCAGTTCATGAGACCCCTGTGTAGACCACCAGGGGTAGGTAGCTAGACTTCTGGAGAATGGACAACATGTCCACACAACCTATAACTAGGAATTAGACTCATCCTTCCAAGCCCTGGAGCGAACTACACCAGGACTACAGGTGAGCCACAGCACTGGTGACCCCGACCCTGAGTGACGACATCACACAGGACCCGACACCTAGCCAGGAGTTATTGACCATATTGGAGTAAACCCACAGGTACTACACTGGTCTTCTTCCCCATGTGTTACTTCAGTGCTACTCTGCACTCACACAGGGGAACAACCCTGCATTGGGTAGATTGTTCTACACACTTGCAAACAACAGCAGTGGATAGTGGGGTGTGTTATGCATGACAGAATCATGCATTGATTGCCGCATGCACACGCTTAAGTTGTGCACATAGTCCTTAATCACACAACATAACTGTTATATCCACGTACCCGCATCGAACCAGCATGGGAGACGAGGAACCGATAGCTGCAGTGGCTGTGAAGCTGCCCAGATTCTGGCCTGAGGACCCACGGATGTGGTTCAAGCAAGTAGAGGCACAGTTCGCCTTGCGGAAGATAACTGCAGACCTCACGAAGTACTACCATGTAGTCGCAGTGATAGACCGAGACACCGCGAGACGCCTGAGAGACACTCTCAATGACCCCCCCACTGAGGATTTGTATGAGGATCTGAAGGGCCACATCCTTGACGCCTACACTCCCAGCCGCAGGCAACGCGCACGGCAGTTGATGGAAATTGGCGAATTGGGAGACCGCCAGCCGTCAGAGCTAATGACCGACATGCTGGCGTTGGTTGACGAATACCACCCGTGCATGCTCTTCGAACACATATTCCTTGAGCGCCTGCCAGGGACCATTCGGATCATGCTGGAGGATGAAGACTTCAAGAGCCCACGCCAGGTGGCCCGTCGAGCTGACAAGCTTATGGCACACCATAGGGCGAGTCACATGACCGTACATGCTGTTGAGCCCAACACCATCTCGGCTGCCACCATCGCACCGAGATTGAAGAGCATCGAAAAGTCAAAGCAGCCAATCAGAAAACACCTTTGTTACTACCACTTCAGCTTCAGGGAGAAGGCCCAGAAGTGCGAACAGGGCTGCAAGTGGTCGGAAAACACCAAAGCCGACAGCCAGTGACGGTCTTGGCGGTCGGCGACAACTGCAGCCGTCTCCTGTATGCTCATGATGCAATATCCCAGCGGCGTTTCCTTGTCGACACAGGAGCGGCCATAAGCGTCATTCCTGCCACCGCTAGTGACAGGGCCTTACCAGACGAACACCAGTCCCTGCAGGCAGTTAACAAAACCTCCATTCGCACCTACGGTACCCGTTCAGTCACGCTACGCATTGACGGCCAACAATTCCGGTGGAAGTTCACCGTGGCAGCAGTAGACAGACCACTGTTGGGCAGCGATTTCATTGCTGCGCACGGCTTCCTATTGGACCTCCAAGGACGGTGTTTCATACATTCCACCACCTTCCGTACTCTCCGTTTGCATCTAGAGCAAAACCCTATTGGCCATCTCAGCACCCTCGCACCGCACTATGAGGGCTTCGAGCATATCCTGACGGAGTTCCCGGCAGTCACCACGCCAACGTTCTCCACGGAGTTGGTGAAGCATGGAGTACATCATCACATCACCACCACCGGGAACCCGGTATACTCCTGTGCTCGCCGCCTGCCGCCTGATAAACTGCGTCTGGCGAGAGACGAGTTCCAGGCAATGGAATGCATGGGTATAGTGCGTCGCTCAAACAGCCCTTGGGCATCACCGCTGCACATGGTGAGCAAACGATCAGGCGGTTGGAGGCCCTGCGGCGATTACCGTAGGCTCAACGACGCCACCCGGCCGGATCGCTACCCAGTGCCGCACGTGCAAGATTTTTCCTCAATCCTCGCGGGCAAGAGCATTTTTTCTAAAAATCGATCTGGTGCGCGGATACCACCAGATCCCAGTACTTCCCGAAGACGTGGCTAAGACAGCCGTCATAACGCCATTTGGCCTCTTTGAGTTTGTCCGTATGCCATTTGGTCTAAAGAATGCAGCACAGGCATTTCAACGACTAATGGACAAGGTATGCACTGGAATGGAGTTTCTCTTCGTTTACCTCGACGATATCCTCGTGGCCAGCCCCACGAGTGTGGAACACTACGATCACCTACGGCAGCTGTTCACACGCCTCATAGAACATGGACTTGTAGTAAACGTGGCGAAATGCAAGTTCGGGAAACCCACCCTGGAATTCCTTGGACACCGCATAGACAAACACGGAGCCAGTCCCCTTCCATCTAAAGTGCAGGCTATCGCGGAGTTTCCAGCACCCGATACAGTCAAGGGCCTTCAAGAGTTCCTCGGTATGGTAACGTATTACCACCGTTTCTTGCCATGCGTGGCTGCCACACTCCAACCTCTATTTGCAGCAACGGCAACCAAGAGTAAACACATTGAATGGACAGACCTGATGCTTCAATCTTTCTCGGATACCAAGACAGCACTCGCACAGGCTGTGATGCTATCTCACCCACAGGCTGATGCACCCATCCGGCTCACAGTCGACGCTTCAGATATCGCGGTAGGGGCTGTGTTAGAGCAGGATGTCCAAAGCAAATGGAAGCCGATCGCTTTCTTCAGCAGGCACCTCCGCCCACCAGAAAGGAAATACAGCGCCTTCGACAGAGAATTGTTGGCTGTGTACCTGGCGATACGCCACTTCAGGTATTTACTGGAGGCCCGCGATTTTGTGGTACGTACCGACCACAAGCCACTCACCTTCGCCTTTGCCAAGGAGGCCGACCCCTGGTCGGCACGCCAACAGAGACATCTGTCCTACATCTCTGAGTATACCACGGCCATCGAACACGTCGCCGGTAAGGATAATGCAGTCGCCGACGCTTTGTCGAGAATAGTCATCGGCAACATCCGCGTCCAAGTAGGCCTGGACTATCATGCTCTGGCACTAGCCCAACAAGGGGACCAGCATACACTACACTATCGGACACACCCGGCCAGCCTCCACATTCGAGATGTCCCTACGGGTGTTGGCGATACCACGCTCATTTGCGACGTTTCTTTAGGACACCCAAGGCCCATAGTGCCCCACGGTTGGAGACGCAGAGTCTTCGATGCAATTCACGGGTTGTCGCACCCTTCCATCCGCCGTACCCGCAAGCTCGTCGCAGATAAATTTGTTTGGGATGGGTTGCGCCGGGAGGTGGCAGTTTGGGCTCGTGCCTGTATTCCGTGCCAGTCATCGAAGGTGCACAGGCATGTCAGAGCTCCCCTCCATGAGTATGAGGCCCCAGAACGCAGGTTCAGCCATATACATGTGGACCTGGTAGGCTCGCTGCCGGTGTCGCGTGGCCACACATATCTGTTCACCGTCGTGGATCGGTTCACGCGCTGGCCGGAAGCCATTCCACTCACCGACATTACCACTGAGTCATGCGCCAGGGCTTTACTCAGCGGCTGGGTGGCCTGCTTCGGGGTCCCAATACACATGACCTCGGACCGAGGGGTGCAGTTCACCTCCCAGCTCTGGAAACACTTCACGGGTCTCTGGGGGACTGATCACAGCTGCACCACGGCATACCATCCCCAGGCCAATGGTTTGGTTGAACGGTTGCACCGGCACCTAAAGGCTTCCTTGAGGGCTCGCCTGGATGGTCCCAACTGGATGGACGAGCTTCCCTGGGTGTTGCTAGGCATCAGGACGGCACCCAAGGAGGACCTAGGATGCTGCTCGGCGGAGCTTGTGTATGGATCGACAATCATGGTCCCTGGAGACTTCGTCGGGAACCCGGCACCGGGTCCCGATCCGGTCCAACTGCTTCCAAGCCTCCGGGACAAAATGCAGGGCCTCAAACCCGTTCCTGCATCTCGACATGGGGCGACAAAGGAATCAGTGCCGCTAGACCTAGCCAAGGCCACCCATGTGTTCATACGACACGACGCTCACCGCCTACCGCTGCAGCGACCATATGATGGCCCATACAGGGTCCTCACACCCGGGGATAAGACTTTCACCGTGCAGGTCGGCACTAGGGAGGAAACCATATCAGTGGACAGGTTAAAGCCAGCACACGTGGACCAGGATGTCCCCGTGCAGGTGGCAATACCGCCCCGGCGTGGGCGGCCACCCATTCCACGGGTGGTACATGAGACTGAAACGGACCAGGCGCCAGCTGTGGCCACACAGTGGTCCCGCAGGCTGGCCCTAGAGACGCCCCAGCTGGAATCACAGCAACCTCCGCAGGCGATGCCACTGGATGACCCTCCTACGGTAACGCGCACAGGCCGGACCACACGGCGGCCTGCCCGTTTCCGGTAGGTCCCACTCAGCCTATTTCTGGGGGGGGTATTGTGGCGGCCTAGGTATGGCCTAGTATTGAATCAGGCTGAGGCAGGGGTTCCCCCAGGTACTCTTATAGGCACGAGCCTGCCGTGCCTACAAGACTCTTAGGTGCATGAGTGCCCCGTGTGATAAAGGGCAGTTCATGAGACCCCTGTGTAGACCACCAGGGGTAGGTAGCTAGACTTCTGGAGAATGGACAACATGTCCACACAACCTATAACTAGGAATTAGACTCATCCTTCCCAGCCCTGGAGCGAACTACACCAGGACTACAGGTGAGCCACAACACAAGTATGATTTACATAATTGAAACATATTTCTATAGCATAATATTCATTTGATAAACTCTCTTTCATTCATTCATTCATTCATTCATTCTTTCATTCATTCATTCTTTCATTCATTCATTCTTTCATTCATTCATTCTTTCATTCATTCATTCATTCTTTCATTCATTCATTCATATATACATTCTTATATAGTCTCATTCATATACATTTACTCACTTACAAAAACATAATCAATTTGATAAAACTCACCTTCATTCATTCATTCCTTCATTCATTCATTCATTCATTCATTAATTTTACATACATACATATACTCATTCAGTACATACATACATACATACATACATACATACATACATACATACATACACAACCTCATTCGTTCATATATACATTTACTTACATAGAAAATGAGTCTTCCTCCTTCCTTTTAATTGATCAAATTAAATAAATAACACATCATATGATTCGCTGTAGCTAAATTGAGCTATATTTCTATAGCAAAATAAACATTTTAATCAACTTACCTAGTTTTTTAGAGGAAAACTGCTGCTTGAATGAAAAGCGACTTTCAAACTGGAGGAGAATGTCTAGACGCGTTTTATCAAACCTTTATCTACGGAATGCAACACTAAACTTCATTTAGAAAATCTTATCTTATCTGTTCTTCTTCTTTTTCTCATCAATAAAATTATCGAAAATAATAATAATAATAATAATAAATGCGAAATGAATATAATGCATAATTTAATGAAATATAGAAATGAAGGCATATAGTTAATTTTATTTATTTTTGTGATTCTTGGTGGGTGGGTGTGATGTGCAGTAAACAGGTGGTAGGGTGGTGTGTGCGTGTGTGTGTGTGTGCGGGTAGGAAGGGAAGTGAACACACACACACTCACATATCTCACATATTACATTCATATTGTCATCCATATTCAATCTCTACACACACACACACACACACACATATATATATATATATATATATATATATAAATATCAAAAATCTTCCTTGTGTGGAGTGGATGAGGGAAGATGGAGGGAATTCACTTGTGGAAATTCGACTGTTAGAATTGGGTGTAGTTGATGCTTGGGGTGGCTGTGAAAGTCTCATAAACCACTCGAGGTGTCCCGTAAACCTGTTCAACCCCCCCCCCCCCACACACACACACACCCGGCGTCCTCTCCTGCGAGGGGGAGGGAGGGAGGAGTCACAGAGTATATGCTTGAAGAATATACTCCGTTCCGCCTCAGCTGTTAGCTGAATGGGAGGGGAGGTGAGTGGGAGGGAATAGGTGTGGGATGATAGTGGAATGAGGTATATGCTTGGAGAGTTAACTTGTGACAACTCAAATGACCCTCCCATCCAATGAAAAATAAGAGAAGGAAGTCCCGACACTCAATACAAATTTTTTTTTTTTTTAAACCCGTCCAATCAAAATGAAGAAGAATATTAATATCATGGGGAGGGAGAATGATGCATAATTAACTAGGTGGGGTTTATGCATTCTTGTGACTATAAAAACTGTAGTTGCAGCAGAAGCTCAGATATCTTTTCACTTCAGTGAAAATATTTTATTTCACGTCAATAGTGTGAGGTGAGATATTACACCGCGTGAGATAGACATCACACCGCGTGAGATAGACATCATACTGAGTGAGATAGACTGACATCACACCACATGAGATAGACATCACCCCGTGAAGACGATCCATCCTCCCTTCTTGGAGCGGGAGTGGAATTGGGAGTGGAAGCGAGATTAGGGGAAAACCCCTGGAGACGACAAGTAACGGTTTTTCTGACAGTTTTATGTTCAGTGAGTGAATGAGTGAAGTGAAGCAGTCCCACCATGTCTAAAGGAGCAAGCTACAAGTATATCCATCGTCGAGGAAAAGGAGAAGTAGGAGGAGGAGGAGGAGGAGAAGGGTAAGCCGCTATTATTAGTATACCAGTATTCATTCATTCATTCAATCATTCATTCATTCTTTCATTCAGTCATTCATTATTCATTCGATCATTCCACCTTTCATTCCACCTTTCATTCTTTCATTCCACCTTTCATTCATTCATTCATTCAATCATTCATACCTCTATTCATTCCTCTATTCATTCCTCTATTCATTCCTCTATTCATTCATCTATTCATTCATTAATTCTTTCATTCGTTTATTACATTCATTTAATTCATCTATTCATTCACTCAGGCATCTACTCATTCATTCATTCATTCATCCATATATTCTTTCATTAATATATTCTTTCATTCATTCATTCATTTATTCATTCATTCATTCATCTATTCATTCATCTATTCATTCATTCATCTATCAAATACTTTTCACGTTTCTTTCATTCGTATAATCATTTGTTCATTCAATCTTTCACTCGTTTGTATTTTGTATGATCGTTCGAATGTCTAGTCCCGTTTCACATTTTCATATAGTTTCACATTTTCATATACGTTTCACGTTTTCATATACGTTTCACGTTTTCAAATACTTTTCACATTTTCAAATAATTTTCACGTTTTCAAATACTTTTCACGTTTTCAAATACTTTTCACGTTTTCGAATAGTGTGTATTACTAAATGAAAATATCTTACTTTCATCAAATAGATTGAGAAAATGGTGATACTACTGTCAGATGCGAATTTGATTATTATATATTTATTCTCACTCTACTATTCTCCTTTTTTTTCTCTAGATCTGATGCGCTCAAGTACTTCCACTCGAGTCAAAGACGGAAATCGGTATCGATTGCTGCAATGAAAGATCGAGTGCGGCGACTGTCTCTGGCTCTGGGCAGTTTGGAGAGTGCATTGGAGGAAATGGAGGCAGCAGGCGCCCAACTTCAGTTATCAGCAGTAAGTTTGGCTAGTCGTGCTGACCTCCATTTCCCGCAGAGTATCGCAATGCGGAAAATGCGCGCTGTTGTACAGCGCAACAATGCAGTGATGCGGCGAGTGTTAATTCCAAGCGATATGATTCTGGAGACAAAGGAGGATGGGAGGATAAACTTAATCAAAAAGAATAGATTTTGGTCTCCCTCTCCTTCTCCCTCTCCTATTCCAATCCTTTCTCCCTCTCCTTCCCCTAGTCTTATTCCTAATCCGTTACACCTTCCTACTCCCATTCCCACTGTAGCTTCTACTCCCTCTGTTTTTTCCATGCCTCCTCCTCCTCCTCCTTCTCCTACTCCCATTCCTCAAACTTCCTTCAATCCCGTTCCCCTCTCCATCTCCAATCTCTCCCCCATCCCCCATCCCAAAACCCTCTCCAAAACTATTCCTATTTCCAATCCTAACCCCATCAATACTCCCTTTTCCATCTCCAATCCTATCTCAATTCTCTTTTCTAGTTATGATGAAGAGAACAACAGCTCCTTCCTTCCTCTGCAGAACTCCACCCCAAATCCTAGTGTAGATATAATGGATAACAGTGGAATTATCTCTGACACTGACACTAATAATAGTAATTTTCTCATGGAGTTCTCCCCACCTGCTCCACCTTCTCCACTAGCTAATGAAAGTCTGATTGATATGATTAATGAGTTTGTAGACAGTTCAAATTCACTCAGCTTTGAGACATTAGTCGCAAATTTAAATCTACCTGAAACAGATAATCAAAATTATAATAATGAAAATTCATTATCAGATGAAGAAATTATGATGGTGAAGCCAGGAGATATTTCTTCTCTGATTCTGCCTCCTTCACACTTTTCCTCATCCCCTCTTTCTTTGAGAGATATTCTAGAGTCAGAGGATGAGGAGAACTCAAAATTTAGGGAGTTACACACTCCTCCTCTTCATTTTACTTCTCCCATTTCAATAGCTATATTACATAAACAAAATAGTGCTCTCTCTAGTAGCGAGTCAGCTCTAGAGTGTGCTAGAAAGCTGGTGGAGAGAATGGATATGCAGCAACACCATCATCATCATCATCATCATCATCAGCATCAGCATCAACAGCATCAGCAAGATCATCAACAAGATAAATATGCTGATGTTGTAGCAGATGTTGAAAATGGGGTTGAAGCTGTTGATGAAGTTGTTGTAGATGTTGCTACTGGTGATGACGATGTTGCTACTGGTGATGATGATGCTGCTACTGGTGATGATGATGATGCTGCTACTGGTGAAGATGTTAAAGTAACTGATGATGAGATTGTTGATGTTACTGCTACTGTTGATGATATTGATGATGATGATATTGTTGTTGCTGATATTGATGATGATATTATTGTTGCTGATATTGATGATGATATTGTTGTTGCTGATATTGATGATGATATTGTTGTTGCTGATATTGATGATGTTATTGCTGTTGATGATATATGTGGAGGGGGAAAAAAGCTAGTGTTTGAGGGAGAAGATGAGGAGGATTCAATATGGAAAACCCCTCATCTTATTCGAGCTTTTCGGGAAAAAAAACGAGAAGAACGTCGTCAAAAAAATGCATCTGCAATGAGAGATCTCGTTTCTTATATTCTTCCTCCTAAGAAAAGGGTTTATCATCCCCCAAAAACACAGGATGATGCTGTCATCATGAACAATAAAGAGGGGGAGTTTTCAGAGAATGTAGAACTGGAAGGGGAGTATTTCTCCCTTAAACAAAGGAGAAAAGTGAAATTATTCATTCCCCTTAAAAAAAAAAGATCATTATCTCCACCTTCTTCTTCTTCTTCTTCTTTGATGCGGAAGAAGGGGGTGAAAGTAAAACTTTCTTTTGAATGACGAAACAACAACTATTACATTTGAGTAGACTCATTTGAATTAGGAACTGTTTATGATGTTGAAGAATATGATGTTGATAGTGATGAAATCGATGGAAGAAAAGTAATATCCATATAACTGAGTGAGTGAGAATAGATAAAATGAAAAATGTTTTTGAAAACGCGTTAGTTGTTAGACGGATTGAGAGCTATAACCATTGATTTGATTTGAATGAATGAACTTGTATGAGAAGGTAGCAGTGGAAAAGATGATGATGATGACATGTGGAAAGTTCTAACTGAATGCACTCCTCCCTCCAAAAAAATAGAACTTTCATCAAGAGAGGGAGATTTCACTGTTTCCAACATGTGTAGTGCGAATATTGAAGTGAGAGTTGATAATAGCGATGAAAATTCAACTAATGAAAATTCAACTAATGAAAATAGTATTTTAACTATGTTAATGAAAAAAAGAAAATGTTGGGGAGTGCTTCTTATGATGTGCATATTCATTATATCCTTATTTTTCACTGTACTCTTCCCAATGAAAGAAATGATTCAAAGTGAAATGTTGTCTAAAATGTTGAATAGAAGCCTTGAATATTATTATTCTATTCAACAACATCTTCATGTATAAAAATGTGGAATAAAAGTCATGAATATTATTATTAGTATTATCATTTATATTATTATTATTATTAGTATTATTATATTCAACAGCATCATTTTATTAATATTATTATTATTGTTAAATGGAGAGCTATTGAGAGAGAGTATGAATATATATATATATATATATATATATATTCAGTCGATATGAAAATAAATGAACATAACAAAGAGAAGTTGTTTATTTGTTTTGTTTTGACTTTTTTATTAAACAAAGATAGCGATTGATGGTATGAACATCTTTGATATATATATATATATATATATATAATATGCTAACAGTAAAAGAAGAAGTAGTAGTAGTAGTATTAGTAATTTAATTCCTCTTCC
The DNA here is from genome assembly GCA_030323885.1 of Branchipolynoe longqiensis. Taxonomy (NCBI): domain Eukaryota; kingdom Metazoa; phylum Annelida; class Polychaeta; order Phyllodocida; family Polynoidae; genus Branchipolynoe; species Branchipolynoe longqiensis. The sequence continues at coordinate 78,005,062 of CM059196.1, forward strand.
TTCTTCTTCCTCTTCCTCAGACAAGTTTAGCCTTAGTCATCAACTGTGATAACTGATCTTTATACCAAGTTTTGCTCCTGCTCCTCTAACACGCTCCACAAAAACTTGATTCCCCAGCGGTAGGTTGGCGGCATCAAAATGCGAAACATCAATTCCCGGGGGAATAACTAAGAATGAAGCGATCTTGCGACGCTTCTTACACCTCAGCCAATTATCCCTCTCCTCCTCCTCCTCCTCCTCCTCCTCCTCATTCTTCTTCTTCTTCGTCTTCAACTCAATTTTCCGACTCTTGAAGGTCTCGACTCCATCCTCAAGTATAGAGGGAGAGGGAGAGGGGGAGGGAACGATAATTGTTAACTCCCCCTCCTCTTCTTCCATCCCCTCACTATCTGAGGAGGAATACATACTCGTTCTCTTGAGATTGATAGCTCTCGTTAGTTCAAGTGACATATCCACTGCTGGCGATGCGACTGATGATGATGGAAACGTTATCGGATTCGATCTCGGACGCTTCAGAATGCCCTTCTGCATGAACATGGTGAAAGGTGAACTGATGAGAGTAAGCTGGAGCTCAGCAGGTTTTATATGCAGCGTCAAATTCGGTGATATGGAAATGAGGAGTATTCAAATCAAATGGGGTTGGCCTTCTGTTGGGTGGGAAGGGGTGGAGACGACTGGGTAGGTGGGAGGGGGAGGTGGAAGGGGGGAGAGAGGGAGTGGGGGAATGTCAACTCATTTTCATCAATCATCATACTCTTCCATCCAAAAAATGGCCACTTCCAATGCATTCCATATGAAAGGAGTCACGCCTGGTTAAAGGCAAATGAAATCTCCTTAAAAAATGAAACTTTATTTGGTAGTAAAATACAGGAAAAGTATCTATGTCAGTAGTTAAGAGCGCAAGAAATTAGATTATTATATTGAAAAGTGTCTGTGAGTTGTGGAAAATATTCACCACTAGTTCTATCAAAAACTCCAATCCCGCTACAATGAACTATAATATGAATGCATGCTCTATTCACATCTAATTGATCTCCTGGGGGGCGAGATTGAATATGTGAAGAAGAAGGAGAAGAAGAATGATATAAAATGATATAATCAATACCGTGATTCTTTATCAATTGTTCAAAATTCTGCAATGCGGTAAGCAGGGGAAGGAGTTGTTTAGGTAGAGAATGAAATCTGTTTTCCTTCCAGACAGCAATGAAGTCGTGAATATGATATTCATTCAAAGGAATACGAATAGTTTGTATATTCCTATATCTTGTTAAATCCTCCATCAATGTGTGATCAGTGTCGTGCAAAATAGATTGTATAACATCTCCTAATGAAGAAGGCATTCTGACTGTAATGGTGACGTCATCATTCCAGTTAAACAAAGGTTAAATCAGTCCAAACAAAAAAACAACAACAAAAACAAACAAAACAAACAGATAACCATCCTGCAACCAGAAACATGACGTCATCAATCCAGTCAAAAAAGGTCAAATGAGTTCAACCAAAAACATCTGTCCATCCTGCAAGCGAAGGTCAAATGAATTCAATCAAAAACAGATGGCCGTCCTGCAAGGTAGAACAGTGACGTCATCATTCCAGTCAAAAAGGTCAAATGAGTTCAACCTAAAATCCTGCAAACATGCAATGGGTAGAACCTGAACAGTGACGTCATCATTCCAGTCAAAAAGGTCAAATGAGTTCAACCTGAACAGTGACGTCATCGTTCCAGTCAAAAACGTCAAATGAGTTCAACCTAAAATCCTGCAAACATGCAATGGGTAGAACCTGAACAGTGACGTCATCATTCCAGTCAAAAAGGTCAAATGAGTTCAACCTGAACAGTGACGTCATCATTCCAGTCAAACAGGTCAAATGAGTTCAACCTAAAATCCTGCAAACATGCAATGGGTCATCTAAGGTCACTGATGCCCATTGTCCCACGCTGCAAACATGCAATGGGTCATCTAAGGTCATTGTACTGCGTCGGTCCTCTGACGCGGGACGATTACGTAATATGGACCCATATCGGTCCTCTCTATACTACTCATCTGTATATATGTTGTATATACGTAGGTATATATATATATATATACATACATACATACATACATACATACGTACGTACGTACGTACGCACGTACGTACGCACTTACGTTCGCACTTACGTTCGTACGTACGTACGTACATACATACATACATACATACATACATACATACCTACATACATACACAGGATAGGTTCAACAACCATAGAGCATGTCGCTCTCCACAGATACTGATTACTGTAGTTTATAGAAATAGTCTACATAATCCTAGATATAGACTGACTGTGCTAACAAAACCACACTAACAAATGACCAGTTTGTAAAAGGCTAGAAAAGAAAAGAATGTAGATCTAGTTCTTAGGTTAGAATTAATAATAGACCGCTTTCCAGCATGTATACACCAAAGGGGGATTCGCTCTCTCATTGCTAAGCACTAGCTGGGAAACTAATTAAGGCCCTACATCAGCTGCTTTAGCAGTTGACAAGTTAAATTGACTTTGTATTCCCTCTTAAACCAGACAGGATGACCGAATGAGTTAGAGCGTCCGTCTCCTGTGTTGGTAGGTCATGGGTTAGAACCCTGGTCGAACCCTCTTGCTTCCTAGCCTGGTGCTCGGCATTATTAGGATAGGGCAAGGACTGGTTGTCTTAGTGTTTAGGATAATGTGACTGAGTGGGATATCAGGTCACGGTGCTGGTGGCCTGGTCTTCCAGTGGGGCAGCACTATAAAGTCACCATGAGTGCGCACTGTCACAAGTCAGTATGCGTCCTGATATTACCTTAGATGTTGCTAGGACGTAAAACAACAAACAAACAAACAAAAAATTGTATTCTCTCTATGCAGGAATAATTTCTAGGAAGTGCACCAGTATCTAAGTTGTATCAGTAGGCTCAAATCTAGTTAAGTCGAACATTTTTGCTTTTGTTGATACCTTATGCATAGACAAGGAACAGACAATTTAGTTTTGTTGGTTACAATGTGTAATATATGTGAGGATGTATGTCATTATGCAAGACAACCACACTGAAATAACAACTTTATCTTTTTTTTGTTTTAATGTATAGGAATACTTCTGATCATTCATGATGGAGATGAAGCAAAGGGAGCGAGACCAGAGGGCACCACGTGACCTGAACGCCGGGTGCGCCAACCAAGGTTACAAGGAGGATAATGTGAGTGCATGCTCAAAATGGCGTCCTTAGTAGAACACGGAGATATATATATATATATATATTAGGTGGGGCGTGGCTGGATAAATGTGCTAGTTGAGCACCACTGCTCAATGTGTATTCAGGGGAATACTTGTATTTTATGTATAATCTTTATGCACACTGAGTCTTGTAAGCATATATGACGACATTATCTTAATTTATGAAGGCGGGGACGGACGGTCACATATAACGTATTTTTTTTCTTTTTTGTTCAAGAACATCAAGATCAAGTACAGAGGAATAGTTGGTTACACCCTCTCTCAGCATTCAGTCTTTTTAGAGCCGGGTTCGAACCCGCAACCCTACCCAGAGTATGTTGTCTTCGGTGTGGGTGGGTGGGTGAAGAAAGGTGGTGTAGGTCCTCACTGGATATTGGCGGCAGTAGAAATGGGACCGTGGAGGTGGGTTTGGGTTTGAAACCGCAGTCATGTGTCTTTTTGGCGGGAAGGGTGTGGCGGCTCCAAAGTCAACAACTAAAACCATAGCTAAGTTAATTTATGACATTTCAAGCAATATAAATCAAAAGAACATGGTGGGTGCAGCATTCATAGTCTTTGACACGGTGGATCACACCACATTAAAAAATAAATTAAACCAAATGGGGATAAATGGGAAAACAGGAGACTGGCTAAGTGACTACCTGCTAAACAATCCACTATTGTGAATGGGGCAACATCGGGGGAAGAATAGTTACACTACGGAGTACCGCAGGGGTCCGTGTTGGGCCCCTCCTGTTCCTAATTTACATAAATGACTTCAATAATTGGTTAGAAACAGAACACCTGCTTTTATACACTGATGACAGTGGTCTATGCGGCTAGCAAATCACCTGAGGAACTAGAAGCAACCCTAAGTTAAACGAATGGTGCCAATTAAACAAAATAACAATAAAATACAAATAAATTTTTAAAAACGGTACTGTTCAGTACCAGGCACACCAAAAACCTAAAGTTAAACTGCCAACTGGGGGAAGGTCAACACGAGTCAGTAGATAGCTATCGCTATCTAGGAGTGGACCTAGACAGGCACCTAAACTATGACACCTGCATAACAAATACAATAAAGAAAGCTAATTATAAAAAATGGCTACTAGTAAAACTAAGATACTACATGACAGAAAGCATGGCAATAAAATTATACAAAGGTATGATCCTACCCTCCTTTGACTACGGTGACATCATCTACATGGTAGGGAATGCAAACCTGCTAAATAAATTACAAGTGCTACAGAACAGAGCACTAAAGATATGCCTCCAGGTCCACAAAAGATTCCCAATGATGAAACTCCACATTAAATGCAAGACAAAACTACTAACAAATAGAAGAGAACTACACCTCAAGCTACTTGCACACCACTACACCACACAAGGTCTCACAGTGACTGCTGGTAGAAACACCAGACACATAGGTGCACCAGTGCTAAACGAAACCATAATCACTAATAAAATACATGAGAGAAGTGTGTTAGTCATGGCCGCCCAATCCTGGAACAAACAACCAGCAGTCAGAGCAATCAAGAAACTGGAGCTCTATAAACAATTCCTAAATAAGAACAAAAAAAACATACACCATCATATGGGCACCAAATAACACCTGACCGGGCGCAGTCAAGGCAAACTGTGAAAGAGCACACATGCCAAGGACAGGCCACGGAAGAGTGTGCACATCAAACCTATAAATACACAGCCATCTGGAGTACTGGGAGGGTTGGAAGAAATGAGGCCATAGTCCACCTTGGTATGTGTTCTGGCACAAATCACGAAAGGTATGGACAGACCAACCATGCTCACCGAACCCAACCTATAATACACTATGGCATGAGAAAAAACCACAACCCGCCGCCAGGTCGCAGTCCCGAAGGGTACAGGTGTGTTCTGGCGCACTCTGGTACCAACTAGGGACAGGGCACAGGTGAAAGGAAGGTGGTCAAACCAATAGTCAGGGACAATGACGTTAGAACTATGGTTAACAATTTAACACCGCAGCCTACCCACCTGGTCACAGTCCGGAAGAGTGTTCTGGCACATCTAGGCACTAACTAGGGACAGGGCAGAAGTGAAAGGAAAGCTGCAAAGAAAACAAACAAACAAATTCTGGGAACACGTCCTCATCCACAAGCATATTACCACCTCACTAGATGTAAATACTATGCTAAGATATTAGTTATATGATCGGAAGTTATACCCCCCAAAAAAACTAAAAAACTAACATAGATACTAACTACTTAAATAAATGCTGGTGGATGCGTTGGATACCAACCCGGAACTGGAAACCGGGCATACACCATTACATTCCTCACAACTTTCCGGCGTTGAAAACAAGCATCCTCATGGAAGATTGCACGCCATAGGCAGAATAAATACCATATCAATAACAAAATAAATTTAAAAAAGTTTTTGGGTATCATGGTTCTGGTTAAAGCCGGTAGATGGCTCCATCGTGGGCGGATTTCAAGTTTAGTTAGTCGGGGAGCCAAGAGGTGGTGCCACACTGTGCCGGTTAAGTCAGGGTAGGGGGATTAACCTTGTTACGAATAACATGCATAATGCGAGTAACGTATGCATACACTATATATTATTTATATATATAATCTCTGACATAAAATTCTATAATCTATATATTTAATATATATAATATATATAATATATATAATATATATAACTTTACCCCAGTACTACGCTCTCGCTACTCGTTGTCCAGGGAGAAGGAAGCACATCCGTGGCCAAAAATTAGCATAATCAACTCACAACGGGGGGATGTTCGTTGAGTACCTCTGGCAGTTTTTCTACATTAACTACAAAACCAACCATGTTAGTATCATTTCAACTGGATACATTGGTTTAGTTCATGTTAGCATTCACATACAAAAGTTGTGGAACTTTTCATTAAGATATTACTGTTTTACAGTTTAATTATGATTGTTTATGTAACATCGTTAGAACAATGCAGCCATTGTTCATTTGATAATACTGCCCATTGCCAAACGGAGAGATGTTTGGCAGGAGCCATTTACATCGATAGGATTTATTCCTGGGTTTCTTTGAGATTCCCCAAATAGTTCCGTCCTGATATGACCTTAGATGTTGCTAGGACGTAAAACAACAATAGCCCGACGGTTAAGCAAACAAACCCAAATAGTTTGAGGCATACCTCCGAGTCCTATAGTATTTTCTCCAACTTGTTGGCCAAGAAAGCCACAGGTGGTAGAAGTTTATAGGACAGAGAGTGTGGGAGGGACTGCTACACTGGTCCCTACCTCTCGTTTTGTTTCGGTTGGTTGTCCATACCGTTTACCTACGACTGTCTATTAACTACACGGCTGTGTAAAAATGGTTTAAATACGGATTTAACACCATGATACACACTTGGGTTAATTTTGTGTTAAACACCTGTGTGAAATTCAGCCGAATTATGCCTAATATTAGGGTTTTTCGTGTTTTACACACTCTGAGCCATTGCTATGAAGGGGAGTAAGGTTGACACACCTCAAGCGCTGAGTGAAGACGAAGACCCTTCACCGCCGGTTCGGGTACAAAGGTCGCCAGAACAAAGAGGTTATGACGAGGCGGGGGGCTCCAAGCCCAACCCAGCTGACCTGGATGAACGAGTTGCACGCTTAGTTCAACAGAAAATGGAGGAGATGCTTCCCTCCAAAGTGCCGGCTAGGAAAAGCAAGAAGCCAGTGCTAGACTTGGAAGATTCTGATTGGGAGGATCTTTCAGAGGATCAAGCCTCTTCGGACGATTGGAGGAGGAGGTCGTTGTGTTTGCGCGCAAATGCAAACACAAACACTAACACAAAAGAGGGCACAATCATCAGATGGAGATGAGTTCACCAGGACACGTAAGAAGAAGCCGCTGGTGAAGAAGAGTAAGAAGAAATCCAAGAAGAGGAAGAAGAACAAATCCTCTTCTTCTGACTCTTTGTCGGACTTGTCTTCAACGAGCTCCGACTCAGACAGTAAACGCGCAGGGAAATATACGGAGTTACGTGGTAAGGTTATGAAGAAGTGCAAGCTGCTGTGAAGGAAAAAGATCCATACCACCACGATGATGAGGAAGACCATTCAGGGGCACTTTAACACCTTCAACCCAGCTGAAGTGATTATGAAGCTAGCTGAGAAGTTCACGTGGATCAAAGGGATCCCGGGATCTGCCATCAAGGAGATGGATTCTGGTGTGAAGCTGAGTGAGGTCCGTAAGAAGTTTGAAACGGTTCTTCACACGGTACACAAAGGTGTACTCTCGGCTCTCTCAGCCATAACACCGGTAGCCAACAGGATGATGTCTGAGAACAAGTTCTCTTCACTCTGCGGAGAGATGGATGGAGGAATTGCGCGGGTGACAGCGACCAGCAACTTCCTTTCTTACAGACGTTTCGAAAACGTCTTTAAGGCTGTCTACACTGAGGTAGGGAAAGAACGGGCGAGATCCAAGATGGTTTTGGATAACGATGGGAAGGAATACATGTTATTCCTTGCCCCCAAGCCCATTAAGGGGAAGCCACTGGACAAGACCAAGACGTTTGGTGGTCAACTCCAGCAATTGTTTAAACAAGTGGAGACCGGATCCAAGTGTGGGAAACACAAGGAGGCGGACAAGAAGAAGTCTGCAGACACAAATTCTACCCGCTTTAAAAAGACGAGGCAGGATTTTGAAGCCGTCAAACCGGACAACGAGGAGGCTGGTTCAGAACAAACTACAGCTACCAGGCCAGGGGAAGGGGCCAAAGGAAGACCTTCGGCTGGAATGGAGGGAACAGGCCCTTCAAGAGGGAGTTCAATGCCCAGACGCAATTCACCCACCCAGGGAACAAATAGAAGTGGCAACGCAAACACCAGTAAGCATATTTAAAGCTGGAAACCTCAATAATTGTCTATTGGAATGGAATAACATTATGGAAAATTTAACTATACTTAGCTTAGCGGAAGGAGTAAGAATACCACTGATTGAGGAACCTATTCAAAATAGTATACCTTTTCCTTACCGATTTGATGATTAAAAATGCGAGGCGTTAGACTATCAAGACTTTAAATTGAGTGAAAAAGGCATTATAGAACCAGCACTTCATGTGGCTGGGAAATTTATTTCTAATGTTTTCACGAGACCCAAACCAAATGGGGATGTAAGACTAATTTGAGATCTGACGTCGTTTAACAAATTAGTAGAATACAAACATTTCAAAATGTTTTCATTAGACACAGCTAGAGACTTAGTAACACAAGACTCCTTGCTAGCCAGTGTGGATCCAGAGCTGCATACTATACAGTACCAATCTATAAACCTGATTGTAAATTTCTCAGGTTTTCTTGGAATGACGAGCTTATGAGTTCACATGTATGCCTAATGGACTAGGGATTTTTTATTGACACCACAGAAATGACCATTTCATTGATGAAACAAAAAGTTGATAAGTTTACAACAACCGCAAATCAATTATTACAATTGAACAAACCAAAGATAAGACAAGTCGCAATACTGATAGGAATTATAATAGCATATGCACTGGCTATTCTATATGGCAAGGCCCATACTGAATCGCTAGAAATAGATAAGAACTCAGCGTTGGCTCGCACTGAAGGAAAGTTTGAACGGCCCATGATGATTTTGCCAGATCACCAAAAAGATATTACGTGGTGGCTATCACACTTTAATAATTCGCCCAACCCCATTAGAATGGGAGAGCCCAACACAACAGTTACAACAGACACTTCACTAGAATGATGGGGGGGCTCACAGAGATCATCAGGCAACAGGTGGTCGGTGGATGGATGATGAAATCTCCTATCACATTAATGTACTAGAGATTAGAGCTATTTATCTAGGATTACATAGCCTAGTTCACCTACCTAAAAAGCATGTAAGGGTTTTGACAAATAACGCGACAGCTATGGCTTACATACGTAATATGGGAAGGACTCGTTCCAAAACATGTAACTGTTTAACCAAACTAATTTGGGACTGGGCAGAGGAACACTGTGATGTATCTAGGCCAATCCGGCAGGTACGGGGAACCAGCGACATATGGATTGTAACCAATGGTGACGGTAATCAAATAAAGTCAGTTACTAACTGGAACTCGAGGTGTCGACTCGTACTTTACATGGTGTCAGATGTGGCTTGCCTTCACGGATTATGGCATTATCTGGATTAAAACCCCCGATGCCACTCAACCTAGATGGCAATCTCACACTGAACTGGTATCAATGGATTGATTCATACAGAATTTATGCTACAGCTGCGGGAGTTAATTCTAAATCGGAAAAAGTTCAGTGCTGCGTGTTTTTACACGTCGCAGGAGCTGAGGCCCAGAAAGTATATAGAACCCTGGATATTGCTGTGCAGGATCGTGACAAGATTGAGGTACTAATACAATCCTTTAGGACTTATTGTGATGGAAAAACAAACATTACGGTGGTAAGATACAACTTCAATTCTCTTAACCAGTCCACCGAGAGCATGGACACGTACATAAGGAATCTTCGTTGCTGAGTGTCATATTGTCAATACGGTGCACTCGAAGATTCCCTGCTTTGTGATAGGATCGTTTGTGGTATCAAAAGCAGAAGCCTACGAGGTCGACTGTTACAAACGAGTGATTTATCATTGGACAAATGCATTGATCTATGTCGATTAAGTGAACATAAGTCAGATTTATTAGAAGATGGTTCTCGCAGTGTGTCGAATGAGAACGTCGATGTGATTTCAAAAGTGAATAATAACGCCGTGACGTCACAGCGCCATGCGGCACCATGGAAACGGCCGTATCGTCAACAAGACCATTTATATAGGTCGAATGTATCAAATATGGCTGGTGTAAAGTGTCCCAATTGCGGTTACAAGCATGAGCAGGGTCGGTGCCCTGCTAGCGACCGGCAGTGCCTGGCCTGCAAGAAAACAGGTCATTTCATAAAAATGTGTCGTGGTGTTTTGAATCGGAGAACGGTTGTGGATGAGTTGACCGTCGAACGTCCCGACGAACAGGAGGAGTGGATACGTGATAGCAGACAACAAGATGTGGAATGTGATTTGTTCGTGGGTGCAGTGAATGACGATGATGCCGATCAAAATAGTTTGTGGTTTGCTGATATACTGGTGCGCAACACGATGATCAAGTTCAAGCTGGACACTGGTTCCCAGGCGAATATAATCCCGAGGGAGGTCTACGACAAGATAGGTTGTTTAACCATGTCTCCATCACGATGTCACCTTGTCACGTATTCCGGTCACCGCATCCAACCGGTTGGAGAGTCGTGGATAGAGATCCAAGGACGTCATCTCAAGTTCCAGATAACGAGGGAAGGGAAACCCCTTCTCGGCAAGACTGCATGTGTCGACCTGAACTTAGTAACTAGAGTGGATTCCGTGTCGACGAGCATCAGCCCAGATACAAGTGCTAGTGACCTGCTAAATATTTTTGCTGATGTATTTAAAGGTCTTGGTAAAATAAAGGTGGGGGCTCACATTCATGTTGATACCAAAGTACCCCCTGTTGTTGATACACCTCGGAGAATCCCCCATGCAATAATTCACGATGTACGTAAGGAGTTAGATAGAATGTTAGAATTAGGAGTAATTCTGAAACAAACAGCACCAACTCCATGGGTCAGTTCCATTACTATTGTGAGGAAACCTAACAAGATACGGATTTGTTTGGATCCTACAAAATTAAATAAAGCAATTTTAAGGGGCCCGTACCCCACCCGCACAGTTGAGGAGGTTGTTGCAAACACAAGTGGGGCCAAAATATTCTCAGTAATCGATGCTAATAGCGGGTATTGGCAAATCGAATTGGATGAAGAAAGTTCTCAGTTATGCATGTTCAACACACCATGGGGTAGATATAGGTATACACGTTTACCTTTTGGAATAAAAACAGCTGGCGACATATTTATAGAAGAAATGAATGGTATCCTGGGAGGGTTAGAAGGTGTTAATGTGATCACAGATGACATTTTGATTTATGGCAAAGATATTGTTGAACACAACAGTAGACTGAGAAAAGTCTTTGAGAGAGCCAGAAAATTCAATTTAAAATTTAACCCCAAGAAGTCTGTAATTTGTAAATCGCAGGTTAATTATGTTGGTCATTTGATCACCTCAAATGGACTGTTGCCGAACAAGGAACGGATTCAGGCCATTATTGATTTGCCAACACCCCAAGACAAAAAAGCGGTACAAAGGTTCCTGGGGATGGTGGGGTACGTAAGTAAATTTATACCGAACATGGCGGAATTAACCAAGCCTTTAGGGTCGTCCTAGGAAAGGATGTCGCAAGGCACTGGCAGACAGAACAAATAAAATCATTTGAAACTCTTAAACAGCTACTAACGAAAGCCCCTTTACTTACATATTTCGATGTCAAGAAAGACATAGTTTTGCAAGTAGATGCTTCCAAGTCTGGACTTGGCGCTGCATTATTTCAGGACCAAAGGCCAGTTGCCATGGCATCGAAAGCTTTGGATAAAACCCAATCTAATTACGCTGTAATAGAAAAGGAATTGCTAGCGATTTGTTTTGGTTGTAAAAAGTTTCACGAGTATATATTTGGAAAAAGTATAACTGTTGAGACTGATCACAAACCTTTGGTAGCCATTATGAACAAGCCAATACACACATTGTCTGCAAGAATGCAGCGCATGAGAATGCGTTTGCAAAATTATGACATCTCTGTTGTCCATATTAAAGGCACCCTAATGTTTTTTGCAGACGCATTATCCAGGGCACATACAACAGTAACAAGCCCTGATGAGTTATTCGACGACGACATGACGGTGGCAGCTGTGGACATGGACAATAACATTTTAGACAAAATCAAACTAGAGGTAGCAAAAGACAGCACCCTACAGAGAGTTATGTTGTTCACTAAACAGGGATGGCCCAAACATGATAGGGGTTTACACCCCGCGGTGAAACCATTTTTCACGTACCGATACGACATGACAATACAAGATAATATCTTACTCAAAGACAACCGCATAGTTATCCCTGGGCCGTTACAAAAAAACATGTTAGAAAGACTACATGAATCCCATTTGGGAATAGTTAGATGCAAGCAGTTGGCGCGGGATACAATTTTCTGGCCGGGTCTGAGTAAGCAAGTTGAGGACAAGGTATCACGCTGCCAGATATGTCAGGGTTTGCGGAATAAACAGGCCGCTGAACCTTTGGTTAGACATATGGCTAACAATAGCTCATATCCCAGGCAGTCAAAATACTTTGGCTGACAAGAAAAGTCTACATTTCCACGACCATCTAGAATGGTCATTAAATCAGAGTATTTTCAGCTACATTTGTCATAAATGGGGCAAACCAGAAATTGACTTATTTGCATCACGTAACAACAAAAAGTTACCCAAGTATGTGTCTTGGCATCCAGAACCAGAAGCCTGGAGAGTAGATGCATTTTCTCTGATTTGGAATAATAAATTTTATTACATATTCCCACCATTCAGCATTATCAGCAGAGTAACCAGGAAGATCAAAATGGATCATTCACACACACTACTGATAGTGCCAGCATGGGACACACAACCATGGCTAGTGGCGGTAACATTAGAAGCAAAAGGCATGCTCAGGTTCCCATGAGAAAGGAACAACCTACAACATCAAGAACCACTAACACTCCACGGAGATGTGTCAACAACACCCCTTTTTGCATTCCTTTTTTAAGGAAATATTTAGAACAGTATGGTTTAGACAACATTATGCAAGAAAGACTTATTTCACATGCCTGGAGGAAAGGAACGGTGAAATTATACACAAGTTATTTAAAGAAATGGGGACTTCATTGTCTCCTTAAAGGAGTCAAACCATTGAAACCTACAATAGCCCAAATTTTAAGATTTCTAAGAATGTTAGAAGATGAAGGCTTAGGATTTGGCGCAATTAATGCTGCAAGATGTGCACTTTCTATTTTTCTACCAAGAATAGATACACAAATAACTGGAAAGCATCAGTTAGTACACTGGTTCATTAGATCGGTGTATGAAAGAAACCCACCCAAACCCAAATATAATAGGTTTTTGGATGTGTCGATAATATTTAAGTTATTCAAGTCATGGCCTAGTAATAGACATTTATCGAAGAAGGAACTAGGTTTTAAATTAGCAGTGCTGTTACTGCTAGTGACGGGACACAGAGGCCAAATGATTGTGGCACTCTTGCTGGCTGGATTAGAGATAGATAAGGATGAGGAGACATTCGATTTAGAGACACTGCTAAAATCGAATCGCACAGGGGACCCACTGTCCACAGTTCATGTAAATAGTTTTCCAGAAGATAAACGGATTTGTGTAGTTTCAGCCATTAGGGCTTATATATCCAAGTCACGAGGAATAAGGAATTCAAGACAACTACTGATAAGCTTTATTAAACCATATAAAGCTATCTTGAGTGACACATTTGCAAGATGGACCATCAAGGCACTTAAACAGGCAGGCATCAATACAGGACACTATGAATCTCACTCAACAAGTGGAGCCATGGTCTCCAAGGCAAGACTGTTAGGAATCTCAGTTAAGAGAATCCTTGCACACACTGGGTAGAAGATGGCTAGATCGTTTGCAAAACATTGTCCATGTTAGCGCTAACATGGGTAATTCGCAGCGGGACGTGGGGTGGTAGACCCTTCAAGCTTTACGACGACAGTGGCACGCCGCCTGCCGCCTGACCCCATGGCATGGGCCGCAGCCTCAGTCGCCACTTGGACACAAACCCGTTAACTACAGCTAGCCCGATTCAGCCGCCGCCCACCCCTCAACTACAAAGGGACAGTAGACCGCAAGGGTTGGGATTGCCGAGGGTCCTGTTGTCCGTGCTGATTGATTACTGCAACTGTTCGCCTGTCTGTGCCGAATAAATGCAAATTATACCACACCTGTCTCAAATTGTGAATTACAACAAACGACTGAAGAAGCCAAGCAGCCTGGTGACTAGCCTACTCACCAACTAAAGAAGGGTGAGAAACAAAAAATTACTATGTTTGCACTAAAATATTAGGCTATGATTACAATATTAAGAACAAAAGGATAACAAAACGAGATTACGTAACATTCTCCCTGGACTACGAGTAGCCAGAGGGTAATACCAAAGACCCTATAATACTAAGACAGCTCACTCCCTATCACTCCAATGGTAATGTAAATTTCGCAGTGCCACCTTGTGGTGGGTTTGATCAGCCGGCTGCTGGTTGGTGTTTCACATGTAAATTATATTATGCATGAGATAGGTAAGTATGAATACACATCAATATGAAATTGCTATGAACAAATACCCATCATCATCAGCATCATCATCAGCATCGCCATCATCACACATCTTTCACATTCATATATACAGTATAAATGTATACATATAATATAGCACCTGTTTAACCAAGAGAACAGCCAGTGCACCAAGTGGTGGGTTTGATCATTTTGATTACGCAGTACAGGCTGAGTGAGCCGTCTTAGTATTATAGGGTCTTTGGTAATACTAAGGTAAAATAGTATAGTTATATGAATCTTACCTGGCTACAGATGATGGATAACTGGTGTTTTCCCGAGGTACTAGCCTCGGATAGTCGTGGTAGGGTAGGGTGGGCGAGCCCTGACCCATTTCGCTGATACCAAACGGAAACACTAAAGTATCCAGTTAATACTGAGATCATTTTTTATCCTATTAAGTACGTAAAAGATTGCTGGACCCGAATGTGCTTCCTTCTCCCTGACCAATGACTATCCAAGGCTTGTTCCTCGGGAAAACACCAGTTATCCATCATCTGTACCCTGGTAAGACTCGTATAACTATACTAAATATATAATATATATAATATATATAATATATATATAATACATATAATATATATAATATATATACTATATAACATAGGATATGTATTATATTTAATAATTATAATATACATTATGTCCTACATATATTATGCTCTATATGTTTGATATGGTGCATATTGTATCTGCTGTATATATTGTTCATGTTGTACATATAGAGATACTGAGATATTGAAATTGAGATTACATCGGTGTAAATAATATCTTATTTTCACATTGGCAGGTTAACATTGGAGAAATAGTGGTAACCATGGACCCTGTGGATCCCGCTAACAAAACGTACACATCTGAAACCTTTGAGGATAATGAAGAGCTGCATTCATGTGGAAGATGCGTCACAAAGGTATGGGAAGCCAAATGTTGATAAATTAGATCGTTAAAAAATATATATTTTGGTCACATTCGTCGTAATGCTGGCATTGAGTTTGTTTTTGCGGCTGGGGAAGCTTCCTTGCTGCCTACCGCCCTCTCTGGAGTAACTCCTCCTCTGGCTCCCGGCCTGCACACACCTCCAGGTTTTTCCACCCACCCACCCATGCATCTACTTTTGTCTGTTTCTTTTACCATATTATTACTTTTTGCTCTTCGTAGGGTGGGGGGCTCCTCGCGGCTCTCTTCATCTTCTTTGCAATAAACACTTTACATCCCCCCCCAGCTTCCCTCTGTCTTCTCCCCTTGCCGCATATCACAATTATGTACTTATATGTATGTATGTCTCAACATTCAAATTTCTCTCATGTTATAGATATTTTCATTTTTAATATTTATATGGATCTCCCTTTGTCTGTGTGCAAGGGATGTAGTCTTCAAGAAAGAATTCATTTGAATTAATTGCCTGAATAGTGTACATCACTTATTGTCTAAATGAGTATATTGTTGAAATAATAATAAGTTTGTTTATTAGTTAGATTAATTCAGCTAAAATTGAACAAAAGAAATCTTAGAAGTTAGAATAGTAAAATAAACATTTCTTTATGTTCAGATTTGAATAATTTATGTTAGGTATAAAGTAATTATGCAAATATTATGTATATAATGCTCCTGACTTTTATTGTTCTTATTCTGATATTGCTCCTGTAAACCTTCCTTTTGATATGTTCCTTGCTTCTATGGGTTACGGGAGGTTGGAGTGCAGTCTGGGGAAGGGAGGCCTGCTTCCAAGCAGCTCCCCTTATTCCCCTCCTTTCCTCCAGGCGGCGCCTCACCCACCTACTAACAGACCATTTCGCCACCGATTTAGTTAGGGTAGGACATGTCAGCTCCTGCTCCGCTTGCGCGACACGTGGTTACATTCGTTCAGCCTTGATACGATATGGGTTGGGAACTTTGCCCTACCTGTGGGGAGGATCATGAGGCTCTGAGAAGTGTGAAGTGCAAATGCACGAAGCTACCGATTGGCAAGCAGCATATCAAGGCGGAATGCCTGGACACAGTGGAGGAGGAGTTGGCTGCGAGGGAGGAATCACCGATGCTGGCCAGGAGCGATCCTCCTCGCACGCAGTGGGAGAGGAAGGGTGGGAAGTCGGCCAAGGTGTAGCTGGTCATTGTGGAGGACCAGGAGAAGGCACTAAAGGAGAAGTTGCGGCAGAGGGGGTGCGAGAGGTGGAAGAAGGCGCTGAGAGCAGACCTGGATCGTTCGTCGGGAGATGAGGACGCTCCGGCACATGGGCTCATGAAGGCACGCACGTCTAGGAAGGTGAGGAGCAGCTCGGTGGCAGTGGGAGGGAGCGATCCGAGCTCCAGCTCCTCCTCCTCATCCTCATCCTCTTCAAGCAGTTCAAGCAGCAGCAGCAGCAGTAGCCACAGTCCCAGTCGGTCGAGGAGGAGGAGGAAGCATCGCAGTAAGTTTGCAATTGATAGTTTGTTAAGGAGGAGAAAAGCGTGAAGAAAGTGACAATTTTAAAATTATTACATGCCGGCTTGCTGTGGGGTATGAAGTGGTCGGAGAAAGTGGGCATGGAACTTTGCCACATGCGTGGCTATATGGGCCACTTGGCTTATTTGTGCATGCACACTACCACTGCCAACTACACAGAGGATGCCTACGAAGGCTATGATAAGGCGCTGCGAGAGAAAGTGAAGGCAAAGGCCCTTAAACACTTCAAGATGGATGATCATGAGCTCTCACTGCTAAACTTCAACTTAGATAATGCAAAATCGTTGAAAGACTCATAGAAGGCCGGGGGTAGGCAGTCGGCTGGGAAGAGCCGCACAGACAGTGGGGTGAGAGCAAAGGGTGCGTGCTATGGGTTCAACTACATCAAGGAGGGTTGTACCAACAAGGACTGCAAATGGGAGCATAGGTGCATTTCATGTAAAAGCAAGGACCATTTCATGGAGAACTGTCAAAATAAGCGTTATTGACATGACTGTACTGTGTTAGGTTTCGGTGAGGTAGATTATCAGCTGGAAGTGCGCAGATTTGAAACGGACCGTTGGTGATGTAATCACAGCTGGCGGTTGCGTAGATGCCGGAAAAGTGCAGCAATTTGGGACTCTAATGAGTGATGCGCGCAGCAGGAAGCCAGGGGAGCACACTGGGGAGGTGCACCGCCTGACCGACCATTGTGTGAGAACTGTGATTGACATTGACTGTGGTGTTAGTGGGCGTCAGTTAAAGGTCCCAGATAACTCGTGTATTGAACATGTTGATAAAGTTTATGTTGGTGATGCTGTTGACTGTGTTAATACTGTGCATGGCACTGATGTTATTGATGTTGCTTGTTTGAGAAACAATGTAGTAGTCACCCCGCCTGATATTATGTCGAATGTTGGTGGGGATGGCAAGACTGTTACTAAAATGAGTGTCGGTGAGGTGGGGGAATGCCCGGGCTACTTAAGTGGTCACGTGGTGACCTACCCACGTGGTGAGGAACCGGAGGAGGTGCGCGTCATGTGGGTGGGTATGCTGCCACCTGTCGCCAAGCCGGGCTGGTATTAGGCCCGTGCAGTGACTGACAATGAACATTCTGATCAATTGTATTGCACATTGTGGGTGGCTGACTTCCAAAAAAGTGGTAAAATTGAATTGACCATTAATGTCTTTGATGATTTCTTGCAGGGCCATTGTACTTGTAATTTTGAAGTGGGAGGTGCCACCAGCCAGCTCTGACCATGTCGTGTTTTGCCGAATGTTTCTGTAGGGGAGATGTCGACCTTGATTGGGAATATATACTACGGGGAGCTTGCTTTGGCTATAGAGTAATAGATTCTGATTGTGATAGCAATTACATGTCTGACAACTACTCATCAATCACCAGGCAGCCGATAAGTGAGGCGATGACAGCACGGCTGGAGTTAGAGATAGAACAGGGGCTTTTGACTGTGGTGGATGAGAAGTGCGCATGTACTCATGCCCTGGGGAGCGTGCCAAAAGGGCACGATGATTTCCGAGCTATAGTGGACTGCTCAAGTCCGGAGAGGGATTGCGTGAATGATCACACGTGGTCCTGTCCTGATAAATTCAGCTACCATTCACTGGACAGTGTCATTGACTTTTCGCAGCAAAACGATGCGCTGGCAACTGTTGACATTAGCAACGCATACCATGCAGTAAATACACACCGAGACTCGACAGAGACAAGGATTAGCTTGGCATTTCGGCTCGGGCAGCCCTTTTTTTTTTAGCTTAGCGACTTTGTTGTCAGATGCCTGGTGAGGGATGGCTACCAGGACTGTATAAACTATTTAGACGATTTTTGTTTAGTGGGTAGGGACCCGCAGTCTTGCATGGATGCCCTATTGGCGATCTTGGGACGCAGAGGGTTCTATGTGAGTTTTAAAAAGTTGACGCCAGCTGCATGCATTACTAAATTCTTGGGCATTGAAATAAACTCGCAAAAAATGGAGCTGCGACTCGGATGGGAGAAGCTGCTTAAATTAGAAGCACAGCTAAACAAATTCTTAAGAAAGAGGATAGCGTCCAAATTGGAGTTAGAAGGTCTGGGTAGGATACTGGCACACTGCTGTAAGGTAGTGCATGGAGGCAGGACTTTTTCTAGGCGGGTCTATGACTTGATGGCCTCGGCCAGGAGAAATCACCACAAAGTTAGGTTAAGCAAAGAATTCAGGGAGGCCCTCCATTGGTGGCTAGAGTTAGCAGCAGTCTTTAATGGCCACGCAAAAATAATTCCGCCAACCGCCCCGGCAGTGTCCGTTTATAGTGATGCAGGGTGATGATTGGCTAGCAGGGTTTTTCGGGAAGAAAAAGAAGATGCATGTACAGTTGGGGCCCCACATGGGAGATGCAGACGATAGCAGATGGGTAACAGATAACATTATGTATTAGAGATGTGGCCAGTGCTGGTGGGAATGAGAAGATGGGGCAGTTGTTGGCGTGACTCCTTAGTAGTATTTATAACAGACAACACTATGGTGTGTGCAGCGTTGAACACAGGGAGCAGTAAGAATAAAACCACGATGAGGTGGTTACGTCAGATCTTCTGGGAATCGGTTACACACAATTTCATGATAAAATCAGTATACATAAGCACGCACTACAATATCATATGTGACAGTCTGAGTAGATTGGACTGTTATGAGAACATTGCACCAGTAAGGGATGCCGACATGGCAATGAGCCTCTGTTGCCATGAAATCTTCCATTGTTGAATTCCCGTTGCAGACTGGGAGGCCTTGATCAGGGAGGTGGAGTCTTTGAGCGGGCACACTATGCAGCCTCCATGCAGAAAACTAGATCTGTCCAGGTGTGAGCATACTTGGAGTTCTGTGAAGTGTTTGAGGATTGGTTGGATTTGTATCCATGTGGTGATGACCAGGTTTGCCTGTACATGACATTCCTGTCAAGGTGCTTATGTTACTCAGCCATCAGAAATGACTTAATCGCGCTTTGCAACCACTTAAAGGACCTAGAATGTCCTGCGGTAAATTATGCATGCCATACAATTTTCAAATGTATGGCGGGCATCCGCAGGATTAAAGGGGATGCGGTGAAGCAGGCAGCACCTCCTCTACCACCTGGCCTCCTGAGATTGTTTGGGATGTTACACCCTATGTTGGGCCATACTGCGGTGAGAGCAGCCATGCTACTATCATTTAGGGCCCTCTTAGGGAAGGGCCATGTCACAACTTTCCACCCATGGGGGTTGATGGTAAACATTACAAAGTCAAAAACTATTCAGTTCTGAGAAAAGGTGCACCAGATTCTGGTGGCAAAGATGGGTAATAGGGCTCTATGTGCAGTATATTGGGTAGAGAGGCACTTCAGAGAATGTCCGGCCCCTCGCTTCCAGAGAATGTCCAGACACTCGGTCCCACTGACTTACACCTACTACATGAAGGTGATCAAAAACTTGTGTGGGTTATCTTGTATGGACCCGACACTGTTCTCGACGCGCAGCCTGAGACGAGGTGGTGCGAATTTTCTAAGATTATGCGGCGCATCTATTGAGGTGATTAAAGAGAGGGGTGACTGGAAGTCCAATGCTGTGTACTTATATCTCGAGGCCTCATTGGCCGATAGATTGACCACTGACATGCAGGTGGCTTTGATCTTGGATCAATTTGGTTAGAACTCTTTGCTGTGGGGGTAGGTCTTAAGGGCCAGCCAGAGTTATAGGCTGGATCCACACGAATCTGACTTGTGTCCTCTTGTACTGTCTCTATTGGTTATGGAAGGTATTAATAATGTGAGGTATAAAGTAATTATGCAAATATTATTATGTATGTAATGCTCCTGTCTTTTATTGTTCTTATTCCGATATTGCTCCTGTAAACCTTCCTTTTGACATGTTCCTTGCTTCTATGGGTTACGGGAGGTTGGGTGCAGCCTGGGGAACGGGAGGCCTGCTTCCAAGCAGCTACCCAAATTCCCCTCCTTTCCTCCAGGTGGTGCCTCACCCCCCTACTAACGGCCCATTTCGCCACTGATTTAGTTAAATAAATTAAAGGTAGGTCTTAAGGGCCAGCCAGAGTTATAGGCTCGATCCACACGAATCTGACTTGTCTCCTCTTTTACTGTCTCTATTGGTTATGGAAAGAATTAATAATATATGATACTTTTCACAAAGGTTACCGATGCATTAGCTGACTTCTATGCTACCAACAAAAGGAACATCTGGCGTGTAATATACAGCATCCTCATCATACTGTATGCACTGTACTTTGCATATGCCATGTACTGGTCTTTCGGTGATGAGCCATCTATTCGACTGCTGTGGATCACATGCTTCATTGCATTCTGTGTGCTCATCCACCTGGTACGCAGATTCTTTGGCGAGAAAATTGCCGAGCAGCTCCAGCCTTGTACAGAGTATATATCCAAACATGAGGAGCAGATATCCTGGTTAGTATGTGCTTTTGGGGTTTCATCACATTTTCATATGCGAGCGACTTAACAATATATTGAGGTTGACTTGACCTCCATGACGTCTAACCTTATCCGGGCTATGATAAATATATTAGGTTGATTGCTATACTCTACCTTACTTTAGTTTGAAGTAACTTTTATTTTAAATGGCTAACTTTTGAGATATTTGAAGTGCAAACATGTATAATTCATTTTTGCAAGCGTGCCAAAACTCTTACACCATAGGCTTCTGCAGTAATAGGTTTCTATTAAATTGACTCAGTCTTCCCTTCTATACAGAAATAATGCTTAATAAGTGCATCGGTGTCTAAGTTAGATATGTAGAATTAAATCTAGATAATTATTTTGGTTCTGAAATGTTGATGCTTCATCGGATTATGCAGCTTTAATAATCTGGGGATAGTTCTATCTTGGTGTTGTTTCTTTTCCAGGATCACAGTCAGTCTCATCTGTCTAGCTGTCATCATCTATGTCATTATCGATGTAGCGACCATCTCCAAAAGACCGTACAACCTGGTGTCTCTGGTTGGCATCGTCGTGTACATATCCCTCATGTTTATCTTCTCTCATAGTCCCTCAAAGGTAATAATAATACCAAGTCACAGTCTCATATCGGTGTCGTCTAAGGTTGTCAAAATCCTAATAAATTAAGTCTAAAATGATTTTCTTTAAAGCCTTATTTCACAATTTAAGCATAACTGATTAACTCGTCTCCTTTTCCTACTTCCAGATATTTTCAAATTAACAAAATAGGACAAAATAACACATATAAGCAAACAAAGAAAAGGATAAGATGTATTAACATTTTTCTGAAGCTTTGCGAAAGTTGTAAAGGAAAACACATTGTATTTCTGTTAAAACACACCAACAAGTCATATTCTTTTGTAAAGTGCTTTAAACCTGAAGATTGATTAGTCCTTAATATCATAGAAAAGCTCACGTCCAACTTCATTAACCATTAATTTCTGCATTTTATTTACCTTTGAAGAAAGATATTTAATTGGAAGTCATACTTTTATTTGCATCAGTAGTAAATAAGAATCCTTTTGCATATATATATATATGTGATGTATAACGAATTATGCGAGTACAAAAATACGAAGGGAATTGTTTCCATTATATACATTATATTATTATTATAGTTATTACCATTGTTATTCTCTGTAAGACTCCACACTTGACTGGTGGCGCCACCTGCGTCCCCCTCCAACGGGTGTCGACATAAATATGTATATATGTATATATAATTACCCAATTTAAATAATGTACCTAAAACTATAGGCTCAATACTGTAGCAGTCTGCACTGACCTCTCAGGCAAGTAACCACATAGGCAGGTAGGCATGGGTAGTGTGGTGATGTCAGGGAGCCTAGCTGGTGTAATGGTTAGCACACTGGCCCGGAATGCAAAGAGATGTGGGTTCGAGTCCCACCTAGGCACAATATTTCCAATTTTCATGACCCCCATTACACTGGTTGCCGTGATCAGGATCCTGTACAAGCTTTGAGCTGTATGGTTGTTGAACCTACCCTGTGTATGTATGTGTTAGTGCATTGCCTGTATGTATGTAATTGTAAGCATTAAAAGACTTACAATTCCAGGGGGCCGAGTGTAGTAGTCTGCACTGACCTCTCAGGCAAGTAACCACATAGACAGGTAGGCATGGTAGTGTGTTGATATCAGGGAGCCTAGGTGGTGTAATGGTTAACACACTGGCCCGGAATGCAAAGAGATGTGGGTTCGAGTCCCGCTCTAGGCGCAATATTCCCCATTTTCATCACCCCCATGACAATACGGATGTGTAGTATACACTTTTACCTAGGAGGGATCTAGGTTGAGATTTTCAGGTGGTGCGCATATATTAAAATAAAACGTGATGGAATAAAGCACTATAAATTCTCTTTTGTAATCTCAGTTGGTACACAGCTGCATACCTGCGAATGTGGAAGCTTGGACCCTGCCTAGGCAGTTAGTAAAACAAATAAATGTCTTATGGCGCACTTCTGAATAGATTTTAAAATAGGAAAACTTAGTTATAGTTTTATAGGTTACACTAAAAGCATCAACCTTTATTGACAGATGAATAAGTTAATGTCACAGCAGTAATAGTCAAAGTAAATAAATAAATGTATTTCTTGTTGGTGCAGGTTCGATGGCGCCCTGTAGTCTGGGGACTGGCACTCCAGTTTGTGTTTGCACTGATTATCCTGCGTTGGTCATTTGGATTCTTGATATTCAAATGGCTCGGTGATCGTGCCACGGAGTTCCTTGCACACAGTGATTCCGGAGCTCGCTTTCTCTTTGGAAACCGTCTCATCAATGAGTTTACAGTTGCATTCAGAGTAAGTTAATTTCAGCCTAGTTTATTTAAATGTCACGATCATGGTGAGATTTTTTAGATACCATTCAGCTGATACCATGCTATGATATTCCACTCAGTCATATTACTCTAACACTGAGCCACCCAATCTTTGCCTCATCTTATTAATGACAAGTGTGACACAAGGTAGCAATAAACTTGTACACCTCAATACAAAACTAGATATTTGGATTTGAGTTGCCTGAGAGTTAAACTCAGTCTCACAACCATAACTTGGACGCCTTGTCAGCTGAGCCAGCTCCGAGGCCGTAGTGGGTGGCTCAAGTGGGAACCCCCCCCCCTCACTCCCCCCCACACCTCCATATAAAAGAACCTGTATGTAATCTCCCTAAAATGGCTGTAAATAGTTTTCAGGTCCTCTAGATTTCAAAATTTCCTTGACTCCCCTAGTGCCTTGGGCCATCACCACTTGTCCATTCCAAGAATTTATCTGTGAACCCAAACAAAATATTCCTAGCTACTGCCCTGAGGTTGTTATGTTTCTAGTGGAGTTGTTAGGATCCGATCGAATATCAGATATCATACTTTTATTTGAAATCATGGTAGACCTACCTTCTTGCTCCCCACTAACTCAGGGATGAAAGATCTCCGCGATTCCGCTGATTTGCGGGATTTTTCAATCCTGCAGCACCATCAGCGTAGATCTATGTGGTGCAGACGCCGCAGCACTATCAGCGTATACCACTAATAAATGCTCCAAACACCGCAGCACTACCAGCGTATACTACTAGTCTATTATACATGCTTCAAACAGCGCAGCAGTATCAGCGCCTACCAATATATATGAAACCCAACTTCCGGAAATTTCCCGCGATTCCCTGACAGTGTTAAGCCTATGGGAGAATATCAGCATTTCCGCTTTTTTTCCCCGGAGATCACTTTCATCCCTGCTAACTAATACATTATATACATATACACCAGATACTTTGAAATTTAAAAAAAAGAATAGAGCACAACAAGTTGATAATGAAAACTTATTCCACCTTTGATTGTTTAGATCCTGCCGGTAATCATCTTCTTCTCGACTGTGATTTCCATTCTGTACTACCTGGGTGGCATGCAAACTATCATCCGTGGGGTTGCATGGGTCATGCAAGTTACCATGGCTACCACTGCTGGGGAGTCTTTGAATGCAGCTGGAAACATTTTCATTGGACAGGTGAGTTGTTGCTGATCTATTGTGTGTCTCTCTCAGCCCACCTGGAGTGGGACGTAGCTCAGGCAGTAGAGTGCCCACCTGTGAAGGTGTGGGTCATCCGATCGATCCAGCTCAGTGGACCCATTTGGATTTTGGGCTATTTTCCATTCCAACCAGTGGTCCACAACTGGTTCATCAAAGGCTGTGGTATGTGCTGTCCTGTCTGTGGGAAAGCGCATATAAAAGACCCCTTGCTGCTTATCAGAAAGAGTAGCCTATGTGGCGGCAGCGGGTTTCCTCCAATATGTCAGAATGACCATATCATTGACATCCAATGTCCAATGATAGGAAAATCAATATGCTCTAGAGGCTTCGTTAAGTAAAACAAGCTTAGACTCTCAGCCCGCCTCATACATTATCTACAATTAGATTATATGAATACCACTTCACCGCAACATTTCTGTTTGCACAGATAAGCATTTGCTACAGTTAACAATTAACAGACGGGATGACCGAATGAGTTGAGCATCCGTCTCCCTTTTTGGTAGATCGTAGGTTCGAAGGCTGGTCGAGTCAAACCAATAACTTAAAAATCTATACTTGTTGCTTCCTAGCTTGGCACTCGGCATTATTAGGATAGCGCAAGGACTGGTTGGTTCAGTGTCAGGATAATGTGACTGAGTGGGATATCAGGTCATGATGCTGGCAGCCTGGTCTCCCAGTGGGGCAGCACTATAAAGTCACCATGAGTGTGCCCCATCCTGATATGACCTTAGATGGTGCCAGGACACAAAACTCCAACAACCAACCTACATACAGTTAATGTAGGTCTTCCACATATTCATGAATGTTCTTTCAGCCCCCCTCCTTTTTTAAAAACAAGTGTCAATATTTATGAAAAGGGTGTTGCAAACAAAAGGAACCCCCACTTAAAGGGGCAATTGAGCCACCATTTCTTCAGGGTAAGCGCCCTAAGCTTCAGCCGATCTAAGCTGTCTGATGCAATCATCCTACCCAGTGATAGAAATAAGCCAAATCTGTTATTTGTCCACGGGACAAGTCTGGTGTGCTTTTTACCTTTTCGCCTGAATTTAATTTTAGGATGCGTTTAAAACTGATAATAGGAAGCTAACAAAATCGTGAGATATGTTTTTCAACCCAAAGTTTTCACTTGTCCAATGGAAAAGCTGAAGCCATATTCTGCTTGTCAGTGCCTACTTTCAGTTGGCTCGGACAAGCGGACAAGCCTTATTTCGAACGCTGCTACCCATATTTAGCTGAGCAGGTAAGAGGTGGAAATATCAATTATAGAATTATTGTTGTTCTCCCTCTTCTCCCTACTCCCTACCATATCCTAGTAAAGCCAAGGTCCATGGTAGGTAGCGACAAGTATCACATTTGTAAGTGTTTGGTTTAACTCAACCTCTGACACAGGAAGCAAGACTCTACTCATTCAACAATCCTTTAGATAGCAATTTCTACCATGAATTCTGAAATCTGGAGTGCGTCTGCTTACCAAAAATTAATTATACTACATTAATAGATGTTCTCTTCATTTCCAGGGTGAGGTTTCGCTGCTGATCCGCCCTCTCATTCAGGACATGACCCAGTCTGAGTTACATGCTGTCATGACGGGCGGATTTGCCACCATTGGCGGGTCTGTGCTAGGAGCATATATTGCCTTTGGTGTAAGATACAATTTGTTTCTTCAATGAAATTATTTATTATTTAAAGTCAACATGGCACACCCATTAAGCCACATATGGTTGAGAACGATGTGTGTCCTTTTAGTCAATTTAAATTTTCTCGATTGTTTATGTACCTATTCATCTTTAATATTCATATATAACCTCTGCTTGTCTGCATAGATTGGATTTAGTCTGAAAAACGTAATTGAATTGACAATTTAATCTTTACTTAGTAAAACTTCAATTATAACATGTAAAAATGATCATAATGTGATTTGAAACATATTATTAAATACATAATGCTGCCCAGATTCGGAGAGAGGAAGCCTGAGACTGAGGTGGGAGAAAGGAGTGTTTTTCAGTACATCAAAGAGGTTATGCAAATGGTCTGAGTGGGTTTAAATGTCATTTGATGTGTGGGTTCAGTCCATCTGGTCAATGTCAGCTGATGGGAGAAGGAGGACCTGGGAGCCCGAAGAGGTAGACCCAGAAGCCAACCCCCACGAAGTGGCGTTTAATAAAGAGGGTGAGTGGGCATGGTAAAATAATACGGTTTGAAATCCGAACCCGAATGCAGGTCAGGAGGTGTAGGAGGAGTAGGGGGGAGTGCGCATGCACCGCTTGGTGATGTGAGCGTCTCAGGCTTCCTCCGCCGGATCAACCACAATTAGAAATTATGGGCCAATTCAGACAGAGGAAGCCTTATACTGAGGTGGGAGAAAGGGAGGGGGGATTTATTCAGTAAATAAAAGAGGTTATTCAAATGATCTGAGTAGGTGTAAGTGTTGTTTGATGTGTGGGTTCATCCATCTGATGAATGTCAGCTGATGGTAGAGGGAGGACCTGGGAGCCCGAGGAGGTAGGCCCGGGAGCTGGCCCAAAACACAAAGCCAAGGCTCTCAGGGCGTCCACGGGCATGACCTTGGGGACGTACGTGTAGACTGCGTCAGACTCCCAGGTCCCCTGTGCCATTATGGCAGATAAGTCGACCCCCCTGGAGGAGCAGGCCTGGGTGGTGCCCCTGCAGTGCCCGTATGGAGGCCATGGGGGGTGTACCTGGTGGCTTCTGGGATGCCGGCGGCTTCAAGGACGATTCGGAGCAAGGGGATGATGTCATGGGCGGTTAATGGTGTGCCAGCACGGGCGAGGAATGCCGGGACGTCAGCCGGGGCTGATGCCAGGGCGACCACCCTCCCCCACGCACAGACGGGGCACAGGGGCGACCCGGGAAGCGCGGGGGCGAAGAGCACCAGGGTGCCTGCACCAGGGTGCGAATGGTCTTGGAGGATCTCCGGATGCGAAGGCCGCCTGGGGTGCGCTGGACATCATCCCGGGGCCCTCCTAACTGGGACGGCGAAGAGTTTCTCACCACCCTTCCTCACCTTCTCCATGAATGGGGCGAAGATCGAAGGAGGCGAGGTCCCCGCCCGCCTCACGGACCGAGGAGCGGGCCCTGGAGAGGGCGTTCACGACTGATGTGGGAGAAAGGAGTTTCCGGTGGAGGTGGGCGATGAAGTGGCCGATGTCGTATGGGCGGGCGCCAGGTGGTCGATGCCTCGTTCGAGCATAAACTCCAGGTACCTCCTTGTGTGGTGATCGCGGTTGCGCCAGGTCCCGGGGTCGAGGGCAGTATGGTGGAGGGTCATGAGGTGTTTGTGCGCCCGCCGATCTTAATCTGTTGACGTTGTCGGTGTTGACGATGACCTCTTCTCGCCCGGGGCCTCAGGCCCGAGGAGCTGCACAGCGAGGACGAGGTTCATGGCCTCGAGCCCCGATGTCTGAGTTGACGCTCCAGCCCGGGGTGTAGGAGAGGTCGAAGATGATTCGACGCTTCCTGGGGGAGGACTTGGGGCACGTCATTATGGAGCTGCACTGCACCCAGGGGGAGAAGGGGGACACCGCAAAGGGACCCAGCAGGGCGCCCCTGCGAAGCTCCTCCTCCCCTGGGTGTGGTCTGGGTCTTCACGGTGGTTCCGGAAGGTGGGGTCGGCGAGCCGGCAGCCGTGTAGTTCGCCGGGAAGCCAAATTTGAGGTGGTCAACCAGGAGAGCGTTGTGGTGCCCTTGCAGCATCTCCCGCCATGCGGGGATACTGAGGTCGGAAATGACCGGGACTCGGGCGGCCAAGTAGTTCGGAAGTGCCGAGTCCCGGGCGGTGGTGTACGCCGCTGCATACTCAGGGTACTTGGCCCACCCATCGCCAGACACAAAGGTACAGAAGCTGTCACGAGGGGACAGACCACAGTCGGGGGCGGCCGCCATAGTCCTGTAGCATGGAGTCGGTGACCTGGTCGACTGGCTCGCCCATGTCGAAGTCGCCGTGGCCACCAGGTCACACAGCACGCAGGGGGCTACGGGGCTCGCCGCCTTCGTGGTTGAGGCGTTGTGGTTGCTGCCGGTGTGCTCGGCGGTGTGCTCCCATAGGTGGGCGTGAGCCGGGCGACGTGGGTCCTCCACAATCAGTGCTATTGTTTACCTTCCGGGTGGGGCAGGGCACGAAGACTGCCGATGGTTGGGTTGGCTGGGAACCAGCTCCATCACGGGCTGTGACGTCACCAGGCCGGCATTGTTTCGCTTGTTCCAGCGTGCCAGCTATGCGCGTATGGGCCCGGTGGCAGGGGATACCTGGTGGGAAGCCACATGGCTTCCCCAGCATGTTAACAAACAGTGGGTGGGTGCTGGGGGTGCCGCAGGCCATTAGGGTAGTCAGGGGACAGGCGTGGTGTTGTCTCTACTGGCTTGGCGGGGAGCGGTGGTTTTATCGGCCAGAGCGCTAAAAATCCAACTGGGACTTCTTACCGGGCCTGTCCCTGGATTTCTTCGTGTAGCAGCTAGCCTCCATGTGGTACTCGAGGCGCTTTAGGCCCAACGTGTATTCTTCTCGGGTCATATCCCCCTTTTTAATTGATTTGCCTTCATCTCCCCACTCGACCAGATCGCAGGGAAAAAGATATTTAGTTGGAATACCTTTCTTTCTTGCCGTCCGCCGCCGTGATGATCAGCCTCACCGCCTCCTCGGCCGTTGAGCTGGCGCCCCTGCCGTCTGCAGTCCAGTGTTGTCGGCTTCCTGTAGCGCCGCATCCGAAGGAGCGGCCGCGGCCCTCATGGGTTCCTCGGTGTGTCCGGGATCGACGCTCGCTTCAGTGCTGGGGTTAGGGGGAGTTTGAGGACCATAGGCTCCCCCGACTTGCGTGTCGGACATCGCAGCTTGCTCTTGAGCTGGTGCGACCTCTACATGATATTGCCAGATATAGGTTGGCAACAGCATCCTGGCGCGGTGGGGGCGGGGCCGGGGCCGGTCTGCTGATATGGGCCGGCACCGTGTCGGTGGCGTGCGGGGCACGGATGGTGACCGGGTGGCTTCATGGTGGCGTACATTGACGGTAGTGGCCGCCAGGGTGGCGGTGGCTTCTGTGAGCACCTTGCTCTGCGCGGCCATTTCCTTATGTTGTAGTGCGGTGTTGATCTCCAACGCATCCCAACGCTTCTCGATGGCGTCAATGGATGCCTGCATTTTCATAATTCCGTCGGCTTGCTTAGCTTTTGGCGACAGCTTCTTCGCATGGGCAGAATGTCTGGGAGGCCTGCATTTTCATCATTCCGTCGGCTTGCTTAGCTTTTGCCGACAGCTTCTTCGCATGGGCAGATTGTCTGGGAGGCGGTGACGCCAGCGGCGCGGGGTTGGGCTCGCCATTTTGCGATGCAAGTGAATCGCTCGGGTCGGCCTCCGGTCCTTTTTGTTGTGCGCTTCGCCGGTCGGCCCCTGGGATGTATGATTCGACGTGTCCGCTGCATGATGCTTTTAATGTGAGTGCCTGGTTTGACCTTGTATAACTTTGTGACGTGGGCAAACTTGGGTGGAGACGGGGCTGTCAACGGTAAAACAATACGCTTTGAAATCTGAACCCAAATGCAGGTCAGGAGATCTAGGAGGAGGGTGGGGGAGCGCGCATGCGCCGCTTGGTGATGTGAGCATCTCAGGCTTCTTCCGCCGGATCAACCACAATTCAAAATTATGGGCCGATACTGACCTTATAAATTGTAAAGTTTAACTTGAACATAACAATTATCCTAACTATTATTCTTTTTTTAAACTGTCAAGTAGGCAGTGTTATTATAATTCTTTTGAATTGCAGTTATCTTGACCCGATAAAAAGATCCCATATAGATATTCACTTCGAGGTACAAAGTTGGTTTCAACTCTGGATCTTCAATGACTAGTGACAAGACATAATCAAACAACTACAACAGTTTGGTGTATCTTTGCACTATTCTGGTAGCACTGGGTATTTTGGTGATTGTGACTCAATATGGTGATCTAATATCCTTGCAGATTCCTGCTAACCATCTGCTGTCAGCCTCCGTTATGTCAGCGCCAGCTGCTTTGGCCATCTCGAAGCTCTTCTACCCAGAGACTGAAAAGTCCAAGACAACCCTTAAAAATGTGCAGGTTATGGAAAAGAGGTAGGCCTATGTTTTTTTTGTTTTTTTTGGTCCTTTAGTTGTTTAAGCAGGGGAAATTCCAGTCATAGACGACTGGTCTTCCTCATTCCACTGCTGGTCGATAGAAAGCCCGAGCCTACACTTTTACCGACCCAAGGGATTTTGAACCTCCCACACCACATAGACATGGTATGAGAGCAACCGGCCTTTGATGATGCTGTAAGTTATACACAGCGGTGGAAATCCAAATTGGCAGAGCTGGGGGCACCGGGAAACGAACCGCTGACCCTCAGATTAGGAGTCTGACCTAGAAAAAAGTCAGACACTCTAACCACTCCGCCACAGAGAATGTTCTATTTATAACTGGTACAAATGAAATGTTGAGGCAATTT
This sequence comes from Branchipolynoe longqiensis, assembly GCA_030323885.1. NCBI lineage: Eukaryota > Metazoa > Annelida > Polychaeta > Phyllodocida > Polynoidae > Branchipolynoe > Branchipolynoe longqiensis. The sequence goes on from CM059196.1 coordinate 78,036,514, forward strand.
GGAGCAAAAATCTTAGTTTATTGAAAAAACAATAAGCAAGTTAGCCATCTCATTACCTAAATTCTTACTACATCTTCCGAACACCGGAAGTCAAAGCCAGGGCAGAGGTTATAGTCTGTGCCAGCTGTGACCCCAGCCATCGCAAGCCAGCCCATAAGCATATTCAGCGCTGAAAGGAGAGGGACAACCAGCCACGTTTGAATTTGTCTGAGCCTGTCTGAACTTGCAGGAAATGGATTTTCCTCTTCTCGTTCTCCCGAGAACTCAGTTTCAGCCAATCAGAGCTGTTCTTTTTTATTGCCAATGGCTGCCTCCATGGGGGCAGCCATTTGCAATAAAAAAGAACAGCTCTGATTGGCAGAGAAGAACTCTCAGTGTCAGCAATCAGAGCTGTTCTTTTTTATTGCAAATGGCGGCCCCCATAAGGGGCAGCCATTTGCAATCGAAAAAGACAGCTCTGATTGGCTAAAATTATGGAAAGATCCCATTATTTTGTTAGTAGTTTCTTGTTCAGACATAGTTACACATATATATGTATCTTTTGCACAGATTAAAGTGCTTGAAGTATATTTTTAATTTATCTACATCGACTTTTGCTTAAATCATACAATATCAGGACATAAAGAATGGAAACTGTTCCTTCAAGGGTATGCTCAATATGGGACAGTGGTCACCCGTTTTTTCTCGGTGTGGACCCTTCTCAAGCCAGCAGCCGGAGCATCAGCACGGACTAGTTGGAGGTAAGTAACATGACAGGTTTACTTAGTCGTTGCATATATGTATTGTTTTTCAGGCATTTTGGGTTTGTACTTTATACAGATTATATTATTGGTAGTATTGTATATTAAATGTGCAACTTTATGTTGCAGAGCCTGTCAGTTGAGAAAAACTTCTGTGACACGCTACACAGCTTGTTACATCGGTCCCCAGTAAACCAACCCATGCAGTCTCCCATGGACGGTTGAAGTGGACAGTGTACTATCAACGGCATTATCATGGCAGATACACAGAGCCACACTCACTCAGTGACTCCGAAGCCGAGTTGCAAGTTGTGAGACAAAAGAAGAAAACCACCCGCAAGCCGAAAATGGCGGCGCAACCAGGCGAGGTAGCCGGTACGTCGGGCCACATGCAAGCAGTGTCAGTGTCAACTGCCACGCCGACTGGTGACACCGCCGGCATCAAGACGGGAATGAGTTGGCTCAAATGTTTCAAGAGATGAAGAACCTCACGAAGAGAAATACAGCTTATGTGGAAATGTTGGCCAAAGCTGAGCAGGCGAGACAGGAGGCAGGACAAATTAATTATGTCCATGCGCTTGCCGAGATTGAAGGGGGGAGGGTTCAGGCAGACCAGCCCATCCTTGACGACATAAGTCATGAACAAGTGGTGACAACGGGGTAGATGATATACCTATTTTCGCAGACCCACATGAATATGGCTGGGAAACTGATGACGAGGCAGAGCCGGTACACCAGGAAACAGGGCAGGAACCACTGACTTTGTTACAGCGTATTATGAGTAAGAAACCGGTGGCGGCCGGGGCCATAGCAGTGGCAGGCGCACCGGCAGCGGCAGGTGCACCGGCTGTGGCCACGCCTCCCACAGGAGGGGTGGGGCCATCGGCGAGATTGCCAGCAACCGCCCCGGAAAGGCACAGAGTCTTCAAGTTGTCAGAAGACTTACGAGAAGGCACATTGCGAGAATTGCAAGAGTTGTATAAAAAAGATGAGAAAGTAAATATTGAATGTGAATTGACATTTGAACAATTGACAGCTATGTTTAAAAACCTGGGGTACATGTTAAATGTAAAGAAGTCTCTGTTCGATCCAAGCACTAGGTTGGTTTTCTTAGGATTCGAGATAGATACACTGAGGATGGTCGCCTCATTAACAGAAGAGAGAAAAGAGAAACTGACCCGTGTCATTGGAGAGATTTTGAGTCAGAAACCCTTAAAAATCAGAGATTTAGCGGGACTGATAGGCTTAATGATTTCATACACACCAGGCGTGGAATATGCTGGGGCTCACTGTAAAGCGTTAGAACGAGATAAAATCTGCGCACTCAAAAGGGCTAAAGGTAATTTTGATGATTGTATGTGCCTCTCAGAAGAGGGCCTGGAAGAGATAAATTGGTGGAGGGAAATTAGAAGGACCGAGCCTGAGTTGGAACTATTGACAGAAGCGTCAGAGTTAGGATGGGGTGCACACACAGAGGTACAGTAAACGGGAGACCGTTGGCTAGAGTTGGAACAGGCACACATAAAAGTCTTGGAGTTAATGGTGCAGTCACACTACGACGCTTCTCGCTGGCGACCCGTCAACGTCTGGTGATTTTGGATAATTAGGGAAATGGCGACACATGCTGGGGGCGCGTTATGCGCGTGTCGGTACACGTCGGTACACTATCCTTGACGTTGATGGTCGGCGCAGAACGCCGGCGTGCGTTGCCGGTCGGCCAAGGTTTTAAGCATGTCAAAAAAAAACAACGACCGGCAGCGCGCGCAAATATATGGGTAAGGACGTTAGGAGGACGTTAGGCGGTCGTCGAGCTCCGTTGGATGCGCCGGAATAACGTTATGGGAACGCTAGGCAGATGGCGCGCACGCGGGCGGGTCATCTCCACACGTTGCGCCAAATCGTTGCTTTCTTGGTTTACGTCCTACCAACATCTAAGGTAATATGAGCACGTCGCGCCAAACTTCTTTTTTTTTTTTCCCCCAACGCGTCGACACCCGTTGGCCGCGCGCTACTAACACGCTGCCCTGACGCTGATCTTTTCCCCCAAACCGCCGAAATTTGGACGTTTCTCGACGCGTAGAAGTTATTTTGTGCGCTGGCAGCACGCCGGAGAGAAGCATCGTAGTGTGACTGCACCATAAGAGCAATTCTGTTTGGGTTAAAGAGCTTGTGTCGGGTCTCACAAAAACATATACATATTCCTGCAGACAGTACAACAGCCTTAGCGTATGTAAAGAATATGGGCAGTACCCGTTCGGCAGAATGCTTAAAGGTGGCAACAGAAATTTGGACCTGGGCACACGAAAATAAAAATTGGCTCACGATAACACATATACCGGGCGTAGAAAATGTGCTAGCAGACTTACGGTCAAGAAAATTCAGGGATCAATTAGAATGGTCGTTAAATCCAGAAATCTTCGAAGAATTGTGTGAAATCGTTGGAACCCCAGAAGTAGATTTGTTCGCTTCTAGATTAAATGCAAAATTGCCCAAATATGTCAGTTGGGAACCGGAACCCGAAAATTGGCGTACGGATGCCTTTACGTTCCACTGGACTAATATGTATGTTTACTGTTTTCCACCATTCAGGATTCTCCCGAGGGTAATCAGGAAGGTTCAGAAGGACAGTGCTCGAGTGATCATTGTGGCACCTTACTGGGCCTGGCAACCCTGGCAACAGCCTACAAACAGGCAACAGCCTACAAGACGTACCCAAAATGTCCCGACAACCTCGTTGGGCAAGGTCACCTCAAATTAGACATAAATGCCGAGTTAATAAGGGCTACAAAATTAACGGCCTACCTTTTCTGGCCCATGCATTAACAAACTTTAATTTAAAGAAACAAACGTTGGATTATTTTGACCACACTTGGCGCCTGTCTACTTTAAAAAGTTACCTAACTCATTTGAATAGGTGGTCACTTTGGGCGTTTCAGCACGAGGTACCAATTCTGAACCCCAAAATAACTATTCTTGGACTACCTCCATGTGTATTTTGAGACTGGAGTGGGGTACGGTGCAATTAATACGGCTCGCTGCGCACTGAGCCTTGTCTTGTCTTGGGATGATGGTAGAACGATTGGAGAACATTACTTATTCAAGTGGTTTGTAAGAGCTGCTGTGAGCAGCGACCACCTCAACCGAGATATACACATTTTTGGTTGGTAAAAATTGTATTGTCATGGGTGGAGTCATTGGGCTATAACACCCACATATCATTAAAATTGTTATCATTCAAGTTGACCATTTTGTTGTTATTAATAATATCCCAAAGGGGACAGACTATTTTGAACCTGAACATAAAACAAATGTTATGTACTAATAAAGCTATTACGTTTAAGCTAGGGAAGCTTTTGAAACACAACCAGTTAGGCCAGCCATTGGACTCGGTCACTGTTTTTGCTTATCCTAGGAATAAAAGACTTTGTGTGGTAAGGACGCTGTCCACATATCTAGAGCGCACTGGTAAATTGAGCCAGTTGCTAATTTTGTATATCGCCCCTTTCGGGCCGATTTCACGCGACAAGCTGGCCCGATGGACGATTCAAATGTTGTAATTAGCAGGACTGGACACAACACAGTACAAAGGTCACAGCACAAGGGGTGCAGCGGCATCCGCAGCCAGAGCGATGGGAGCGAGTCTCAACGCTATCATGGGGAATGCCTCATTGAGGGATGTGCGAAGTTTAGCGATCCACTAACATAAAGACATTGAAGATAGAGGGCAGGTGCAGAGAGTAATTCTAGACACTGCAAATTAACGTGATAATTCTGAATAATCTTGTTGGTGTGGTTGTTAATCAACAAAAAAAAATTAATTAAATTAAAAATTAAAATAAACTTAAAAATCAATGAAGTTAAAACAAGAGTTATGTTTGTTGTTTGAAAAAGAAGAAGAAATGCACAAAATTAAGTAATAATTACAGAATGAATGGAAACAATAATAATATATAAAATAAAGAATAAATGAAATAAGTAATGTAGTAGTCTGTACATGAGCCCTACTACCACACGGTAGCGGTGGAGACTACGCCGCGCACCTACGCAGTTACACTGAACTGCGCTAGGTGGCGGCAGGCTAGCCACCGGGCAGACCCCGATTGGCTGCCCTCTACTGCGGGTGGCTAGCTCACCCCCCCACCTCCACCTCCCCCCACCCCACCTATAGAGTCAATGTGGGATCTGGCGAGTCAAGGGGCGGGTCAGTTGACTGTGGACGCCGCGGAGAGCAGATTGGTTCATTAAACCAAGTTGAAGCGTACTGATATTGGATCTTGGCGTTCTTCCGTGTGTGCATGGCAGTGTGGGAGTCGGAGGGCCGTGGGCCATTACAGTAATAATATACAAGATCAGAGTAAAACATTTCTAAAAAACTACGAAGTGTCTCCTGGCCTTGACTTCCAGTGTTCATGACCAGACAGGATGGCCGAATCAGTTAGAGCGTCCATCCCTCGTGCTGGTAGATTGTGGGTTGTGGGTTCGAACCTGGTCGAGTCAAACCAATGACTTAAAAATGTATACTTGTCGCTTCCTAGCCTGGCACTCGGCATTATTAGGATAGGGCAAGGGCTGGTTGGCTCAGTGTCAGGATAATGTGACTGAGTGGAATATCAGGTCATGGCGCTGGCGGCCTGGTCTTCCAGTGGGGCAGCACTATAAAGTCACCATGAGTGCGCACTGTCACAAGTCGGTGCCCGTCCTGATATGACCTTAGATGTTGCTAGGACGTAAAACAACAACAAAACAAACAAAACTATACAGTTGCCATGAGTGCGCACTGTCACAAGTCGGTACTCGTCCTGATATGACCTTAGATGTTGCTAGGACGTAAAACAACAACAAACAAACCAAATCCGGTGTTCGAAAGATGTAGTACGAATATTACAGTAAAACTAGACTTACCTGTAAATTGACGTGTTACTAAGATTCTTGTGAATGTTATGAACACGGAGACAAGGATCAGGGGCCCACCCACCCATGACCAAGTAGTTTAACTAAGGTAAAATAAATTAAGGATTTGGTCGTTTCTCTGAAGGGAAAAAGTATTTAAGGGAATAATAATAAGGGGGGGGTGGAAGTAAGTTAGTATTTGAAATTTCCCTCTGACTTCGAAGACTGGCTGGGGTCACAGCTGGCACGGACTATATATACCCACTCCCCTGATCCTTGTCTTTGTGTTCATAATATTCGCAAGAATCTTAGTAACACATCAACTTACAGGTAAGTAGTCTTACTGTAATATTCAGAGTTTTTGTTATGTGCTGCCCTGTTTCCATTGCAGCAAGAATGTATCGGTGTCCGAATCGGTAGAGCACAGGCTTCTCATGCAAAAGGTCTGGAGTTTGATTCCTGGTCGAGTCAACCCAATGACTTACAAAATTTATACTTGTCGCTACATAGCCTAGGCAGGCACTCGGCATTGGCCCATAATTTCCGAATTGTGGTTGATCCAGCGGGGGAAGCCCGGGACTCCCCTTTTCCCGCGCACGCGCTCCTCCTCCCCCCCCCTTCTCCCCTCTGACCTGCATTCGGGCTCCAGTAAGACACCGACCTTGTTCTTTTATTGCACCCGTCTCCACCCACCCACTCCTAGGATCCTTAGCATCGCAGGAGAGAAAATTAAAAAAGGCACCCACGTTAAATAAGCATGCAGAGAACTCAACGCGCCACAGTGCAGAGAGGGAGGCCGGCGAAGCGCGCCACACGGAGGCCGCCAACATCCCCACGAGTCGATCAGAGTGACTTGGACGGCTCGCAAGATGCCGGTGCATCCCGGTACCAGCCCACGCCACCCACGACGCCGGCGAGATAGTCTGCCCGCCCCAAGAAGCCCTCAGCAAAGGCCAAGCAGGCAGACGGTGTGTTGAGGATGCAGGCATCGATTGACGCGATTGAGAAGCATTGGTCGGAGTTGGAGAAGCAGGCCGCAAGCCAGAGGCAGGACATGGCGGCGCAGAGCAGGGTGCTCGCAGAAGCCACCGCCGCCCTGACCGCCGCCACCGTGAAGGCGAGCCGTGGGGGGCAAGAGCGGTCGCCCTCACTGCCCCGGACCCCCCTATGCCGCCCCAGGGTCGGCTCGCCCCCCATGCACCAACGGAGCAGGGCGAGAACACTGTCCCCCGTCTCCCCGAGCCCCACCCCCGCAGCAAGACGGGATCGAGCCACGGCACCAAGCCGAGACGGACGGTACAGGAGCCCGACCAGTGACTTGTGGTCCCCCTCGCCGCCCCCCGCCCGCGCAGCAGAAGCCATCGCGAAGACGGCCCGGCCCGCCACCTCCTAGCACCAACGACACGACCAGGACGCGTATGGCAGGGGCGCCCGGTCGTTGGCCGAGGAGGCGGTGCGCCTCATCATCGCGGTGGCTGACGGCAAGGCTACAAGCAGGAAAAAAGGTATTCCTGCTAAATATCTATTCCCATACGGCTTGGTAGAGAGGGGGGATGAGGGCAAAGTAATTAAAAAAAAGGGGAGGCGACCTGGGAGGAATATACCCTGGGCCTGCAAGCATTCCCGTCGTCAGCGCTGGAAGCCCTTTCACGCCACCAGGAGATGGTGGCGCAGGACAATTGCTTGCTTCCCTGGCAGGTCGTACGTCGATACTCCGAGGAGATCTTCACACAGATCGCGGACGGCCGGCTCCCAGACGGCTGGCGGGACTCGGCTGCCGTCAACGCCGTCAGGGTGGAAATAATCCCATGGCGAGCCACCTCACCTCCTCACCGGCCGCATCAGGCGACTCCCAGCCGGGGAAAACGCAGCACCAGAAGGCCGGCCAGGACTCGCAAACGAAGTACGACAAGTCGAGTATAGGAGCTCCTTGCCAGGCATAGACCCCCAAACGTACGATAAAGCCACCAAAGGAGAGTCACACGGTTCGGGCACGCAGAGGGTCACACACGTCTGTGGCTACTGCGCGAACATAAGGAAAATTGTGACCAACCACTCGGAGGCATCCTGCTACTCCAAAAAGGCGAGGGACAAACCTGGTAAGACAGTGCACTCGGATTTTTAGGCTCCCAGCGGGCAGTTACGCCACCGCGACCCCGCCGTAACTCTGTAGATGACCTCCCCGCCCGCCCCCCGATCACACGATTTGTTGACATTGTATCGAAGCCACTCGGCTTCCCTCCGGGATTCCCCAGCCTCGCCGGCCAATCCGGGAATTCCCCTCATGACGTCACGACCTCCGCTGGACCCCCGGCCCGGCCGCCCGTTAGCCTTTGTGGCATTGGGCACGCTGGAACCAGCACGCCGCCGGCGGGGGGGGTTCCCCGCGGAACCCCCGAATGACGTCACTGGCCCCGCTGGGGCCGAGCGAGCCGGCGAAAACAACTGCACGCCCCCAGGATCGCCGGAACAAGCGGGAACTCCCTGGCCATGCACTGAAACTCACACCGCCCCGCCCACTCCCAGCTATGGGAGCTTCTCGGAACACGCACACGCCGCCCGGATCACCTCGACGCCGACCACAACAACCCCCGCCGCCTGCGGGATATGTGACATCACCAAGGCGGCTCACCGCGTCAGCCCGAGAGACGCAGACGAGAGCGAACCGGTGGATCAGGTGCTCGACCACACCCTGCAGCACTCAGGTCCCCCGCGGCCGCCTGCGGCCCCTCCCCGGCCGAATAAAAAGAGACCCTAGACGGCTTCTGGCCCCTCCTCTCGAGGGAGGGCTGGGCTAGGTACCCCGGCTACGCGGCAGCCTACGCCGCCGCCCGGGCCTCGGCCCTCCCTAACTTCTTGGCCGCCCGAGTCCCGGTCGACTCGGACCTGAACATTGAAGCTTGGTGCGAAATGCTATGCGGGCACCCGGACGACTCCCTAGCGGACCACCTGGAGTTCGGGTTCGCGGTGAATTACACCGCAGCCTGGCCGCCCATGCCGACCTTGCATAACCACCGCGAGGACCCGGCCTACGTCCACCATGTCACTGCATACGCGGAGGAGGAGCTCCGATGAGGCGCCTTGCTCGGACCCTTCGAGGTACCCCCCCTTCTCGCCGTGGGCCCAATGTAGCCCAATAATGACCCGCCCTAAGTCGACCCCCGGGAAGCGCCGGATAATAGTCGACCTCTCCTTCCCCCCGGGTCGAAGTGTGAACTCGGGCATCCGCCGAAAGGAGTACCTTGGCAGCCCCCATCATTATACCCTTCCTGCGGTCTCGGACATCGGCAGGCGCATGACCCTCCAGGGCCGGGGGGGCGTTCTGCTGGTCGGCGGACGTCTCCCGGGCCAACAGGCAGCTGAGGGCGGACCCCTGCCCGCCCTGCTGTTCGGTATCACCGTCGACGGCAAGCTCTACCTCGACATAGCCTTCCCGTTCGGCTGCCGGACCTAGGGCGCGGCCTGTGTGCGTGTGACTGGCGCCATCTCTTGGATGCTCCGAGAGCTCGGTTTCTTCAGTATAGTCTATGTCGACGATTTTGTCGGGTGTGAGGCCTCATACCTGGACGCGATGCGCGCCTTCGACGCACTGCGCAACATCTGTCCTCGACTCGGACTGGCCCTCGCTCCGGACAAGTGCTGCCCCCCCGCCGTCCGGCTGGTCTGGCTGGGCATGCAACTCAACATGGAGGCCATGGTGCTCCGCATCCCCGACCACAAGCTCGGCGAGGTCCTGGCAGACTGTGAGCTCTGGATGGCCCGCCCCACCCTGACGAGGAAGGCCCTCCAGAAGCTCGTCGGACGACTGGCACACGTCAGCACATGCATCCCGTCCACCCGGAAGTTCATGTGCAGGATCCTCGCCAGCCTATGCGCCTCCCCCCTCTCGTGGCGAGCCGACGTCGACCTCGACCTGTGGCATGATGTCCAATGGTTTCGCGACTACGCGAAGAAAGGGAACGGTGTCTTCCTCCTGCCGCCCCTCTCCCGCCCCCGCTGGGTCATCGAATGTGACTCATGCCTGACCGGCAGGGGCGCCTTCTCCCGAGACTTCTGCTACTCGGAGGCCTACAGTGACACCATGATCGAGGCCTTCCCCGCGATCCACGGGCTCGAGGCCGTCAACCTGGTGATGGCAGTAAAGACACTCGGACCCCCTGCCCTGGGCGGCTGCGAGCTTGTGGTGAACACGGACAACGCGGCCTCGGCCCTCGCCCTCGAGTCCGGCCGCGCCTCCGACCCGACCCTCGGCGTGTGCGCCCGGGACCTCTGGCTGGCGGCGGCCCTGGGGTCGTTCACAATCGTCGTCCACCACAAGCCGGGCGTCGAGCTGGTACTGGCAGATGCGCTCAGCCGGGCCCATTCCTCCCGGGCCGCCCTCCAAATAGTGCGGGATCATTGTCAGGAGCTGGGTTTGGGTCGAATAAGAGTCTCGCACTCCCCGGAGCTGCTCTCTAACCTTGTCTAACTCTCTCTTCCTCAACAGATTACGATCCTCGAGAGCATGCCCACCTGATGACCATGCACGCGGCCGCCCTTGCCCCCGGGACTTGGCGGAACCGAACCCGCCACGCAAGGAGGTACCTCAAATTTATGCTGGAGCGGGGCGTCGACCACCTCCGCCCCCTCCCCTACGACGTGGGCCAGTTCATCGCACAACTGCACCGCGAGCTGCCCTCCCCCGCCTCGGTCTGCAATGTGATCTCGGGCGCACGCGCCTGGCTCCGGGAGGCGGGCGGCGACCCCGCCCCCTTTGACGCCCCCTTTGTGGCCCGCGTCCGCCGGGGCGGGGAAAGGCTCTTAGCAGCCCCGATCAAGAGGGCCCTCGCCATCACCCCGGCCATGATGCCCATCATCTACAACCACATGAGGTCCCTCGGACACCCTGGGGTCGCCCCCTGGGCTGCGGTCGTCCTCGCCTACTTTACGTTCCTGAGGCAGTCCAACCTCCTCTCGCCCTCCCACGCCCCCTGGGACGGTCGCACACCCTCCGCCGCGATGACGTCCGGCGCGCCCCGGGGGGCCTCAGGGTCATGGTATCCTCCTCCAAGACCATCCGCTCCGCCACTCAGGCGGTCTCCCTCTACGTGCCCGCCCTCCCCGGATCACCCCTGTGACCGGTCCGAACATGGGATCGGGCGGTCGCCCGCCTCCCGGCTGCGGGGGACGCGCCGGCTTTCCTCGCCCGGAAGAACACCGCCCTCACGCCGCACCACATCATGCCCTTGATCCGAGCCGCCTTCGAGGCGGCCGGAATCCCGGAGGCCACAAGATACACCCTGCACGGCCTGCGCCGGGGCGCGGCCCAGGCCTGCGCTTCCAGGGGCATCGATCTGTCGGCCATAATGGCCCAGGGGACCTGGGAGTCCGATGCCGTCCACGCCTACATGCCCAGGCAGGTGACGGCGGTCGCCCCGAGAGCCTTAGCCTTGTGTTTTGGATCGGCTCCCAGGCCTACCTCCTCGGGCTCCCAGGTCCCCCATAGACTATCCTCAGACATTGATCAGGTTGATTAAGTGACATTTTACCTCGACTCAGATTGTTAAACCCTTTACTTGTACCACCATGTTTACCGAAATAAAACCCTTCCCCTTTCCTCCCACTCCTGTCTCGGTCTTCCTCTGTCCGGATCACTAGGTTAGGGCAAGGACTGGTTAGCTCAGTATCAGGATAATGTGACTGAGTGGGAAATCGGGTCATGGTGCCAGCGGTCTGATCTCACAGTGGGGCAGCACTATAAAGTCACCATGAGTGTGGACTGTCACAAGTCGGTACCCATCCTGATGTGACCTCAGATGTTGCTAGGATGTAAAACTCTAATAAACAAACATTTATCATTTGTAATATACCTAATCTATTTAAACCACTCGCTGGGTAAAGATTCTATCAGAATTTATTTTAGGTGTAAACCATACAACTTATTATTGTCCTTCCTTTTCTGCTTCTTTATAGTTCAGCACTGAACATTGTGGATGCAGCTGCCACTGGGGCATCTCAGTCTATTCAACTCATCGCCAACATCGCAGTTAACCTCATTGGCTTCCTCTCCATCCTCCATTTATTCAATGAGACACTGCGATGGTTTGGTGGACGTGTTGGGCTCTTGCCGCCGGATATTGATTTCACCTTTGAGGTAGGTGCATATATTGCTCACCAGAGCTTTATTTAAATATCTAACAGATTTCTAGTATTTGTTCAATTTAAAATACTATAAGACCTATTTCAATGTTTGTAAACATCGTGTATGCGCGCGCAGCTCGGCTGCAGAACAAATGCACACTGCCACTGCGTTTGCCAGTACACGCAGTGCAAAACGTTTATTTTATTCAAAATTAATAGAAATCCAGAACCCTAACCATATACATTTAATATAATCTATTCGTTGAATATGTTTTCTATATGTGTTCCAAGCAGTTTGTTTCTAGGTGGTCTGGTTTTAGAGATATTTCACTTTTTCTGTATGAAGATTGCTCACCCCCATTGACAATGCATTGAGTTTGCAGTACGTGCAGTGCAAAACGTCAGTTTTATTCAAAATTAATAGAAATCCAGAACCCTAACCTTATAAATTCAAAATAATCTATTCGTTGAATATGTTTTCTATATGTGTACCAAGTGGTTTGTTTCTAGGTGGTGTGGTTTTAGAGATATTTAACTTTTTCTGTATGAAGATCGCTCACGGCCATTGACAATGCATTGAGTTTGCCGATATGCACAGTGCAAAACGTTAGTTTTATTCAAAATTAATAGAAATCCAGAACCCGAACCTTATAAATGTAATATAATCTGTTTGTTAAGCATGTTATCTGTTTGTGTGCAAAGCGGTTTGTTTCTAGGTGGTGTGGTTTTAGAGATATTTCACTTTTTCTGTAAGAAGATTGCTTACGGCCATTTTGCTGATATGGAAACTAGCCCGCGAAGGGTAAACACCGCATTGATTTGTGCTGCAGCAGTGCTATGTCTATGCAGAGCATTTATTTTTGCAAAATGAATTTAAAAGCTTTCATTGAGTCGATTAAAAATATCTTAATGCGCGATTGAAGAGGAAGATCTGAAGTATTTAATTTAACTAGGGGCAATTTTCTCTGAGAGTATTAAAAACAGAGATAATAGTGAAAGTTGGGATATTCCCAGTGTCAGTGCCAGTGGTAGCCTTAAGGGCGCATTCCATATACGCGTAATGCGTAATGCGTAATGCGAATGCGAATGCGAATGCGACAAAAAATCGAAACGCCTTGAAACCTATGAGCTACATTCCATATACGCGTAATGCGTCATGCGAATCCGAATGCGAATAAAATCCATTATCCCGATCGCTCCATGTAGCGATCGGTGCGTAATGCGTAATGCGTAAAGGTGATGCGAATAGAAAAGCATCAGTCGCATTTGTCCATTGATATAAGGCTGGAGGAGGCGACTGATAATTACGGACAGCCGGGACATCCCTCGAAGAAAGCTAAACTGAGCCATGTTTGGACCGTCCCATTCTCTGTGTGTGTGTCTCTGTGTGTGTCTGTGTGTGTGTGTCTCTGTGTGTGTATCTGTGTGTCTGTTTGTGTGTCTGTGTGTGTGTCTGTGTGTCTCAGTGTCTGTGTGTGTGTGTCTCTGTGTATGTCTCTGTGTGTGTGTCTCTGTGTGTGTCTGTGTGTGTGTCTCTGTGAGTGTCTCTCTCTGTTGTGTCTCTGTGTGTGTCTCTGTGTGTGTCTGTGTGTGTATATGTGTATGTGTGTGTCTCTTTGTCAGAGACACAGAGACACATACACACACATAGAGACACACACAGAGAAATATGAAAAATGGGACGGTGCAAACATGTAGGTTTATGCGGCGGACCTGTTAGGAAGCAGTCTTCAAGGTGGTGCGAATAGAAAATCATCAGTCGCATTTGTCCATTGATATAAGGCTGGAGGAGGCGACTGATAATTACGGACAGCCGGGACAAGGTGGTGCGAACAGAAAAGCATCAGTCGCATTTGTCCATTGATATAAGGCTGGAGGAGGCGACTGATAATTACGGTCTTCATGAGAAGTATGAAGAATGGGACGGTGCAAACATGTAGGTTTATGCGGCGGACCTGTTAGGAAGCAGTCTTCATATTTGGGACGGTCCTAACATCCCTCCAAGCAAGCTAAACTGAGCCATGTTTGGACCGTCCCATTCTGTGTGTGTGTGTCTCTGTGTGTGTTTCTGTGTGTGTCTCTGTGTCTGTGTGTGTGTCTGTGTGTGTGTGTGTCTCTGTGTGTGTCTCTGTGTGTGTGTCTCTGGGTGTGTGTCTGTGTTGTGTCTCTGTGTGTGTCTCTGTGTGTGTATCTGTGTCTGTGTGTGTCTCTGTGTGTGTCTGTGTGTGTGTCTGTGTGTCTGTGTCTCTGTGTTGTGTCTCTGTGTCTCTGTGTGTGTCTGTGTCTCTGTGTCTTTGTGTCTCTGTTGCTGTGTGTGTGTCTGTGTGTGTATCTCTGTGTCTCTGTGTGTGTCTGTGTGTTGCTGTGTGTGTCTGTGTGTGTGGCTGTGTGTCTCTGTGTGTGTCTCTGTGTCTGTGTGTGTGTCTCTGTGTCTGTGTGTATGTCTATGTGTGTGTGTCTGTGTGTGTGTCTGTGTGTGTGTCTGTGTGTGTGTCTCTGTGTTGTGTCTATGTGTGTGTCTCTATGTGTGTCTGTGTGTGTATATGTGTCTGTGTGTGTCTCTTTGTCAGCGACACAGAGACACAGACACACACATAGAGACACACACAGAGACACAGAGTCACACACACACAGACACAGACAGAGACACACACAGAGACACAGAGACACAGACACACACATAGAGACACACACAGAGACACAGAGTCACACACACTTTTTATATACTTTTTATATACTTCACTGCATAACGCATAACGCATAAAGCTAGGATTCCTTACACACGGTAAGCGGCATGCGGCATGCGGCAAGCGGCATGCGGTATGTGAATGGGAAGATTCCTTACACACGGCATGCGGCGTGCGGCATGCGGTAAGCAGCATATAAAAGTGTGCACCCATGTGTACATTCATTGGTATTCATATTTATGTGCATATGGTAGCTATTATTATTATTATTATGGGGGTGTTCGTAACCTTACGACGGTTACAGGTTGCAGAACTGCAACATTATAGAGAGGCTCCGATAAATCGGCCCAATCTGTGGTTGAAGACTTGTCTTCGTAGAGGGGGTGTTGTGAGAGCTGGGGGCATCTCTCACGACGTGGTGTGTTTCTGGTGGCAGCGAATCTCTCCGTGTCGGTGTGTAGCTGTGGATGTCCAGGACCGCACGGGGCTCCTGGTGTAGGGGCTGGATCTGGTGGGACCTCACAGGGCTTCCGGCGGGACCTCACGGGGCTCCCGGTGTTGGGGCTGCATCTGGTGGGACCTCACGGGGCTCCCGGGTGGGACCTCACAGGGCTCCCGGTGTGGGGGCTGCATCTGCTGGGACCTCACGGGGCTCCCGGGTGGGACCTCACGGGGCTCCCGGGTGGGACCTCACGGGGCTCCCGGCGGGACCTCACAGGGCTCCCGGGTGGGACCTCACAGGGCTCCCTGGTGGGGGGCCTCACGGGGCTCCCTGGTTGGGACCTCACAGGGCTCCCTGACAGTGGTTGTTAGTCACTGTCGCTGCTGTCCGTTTCAGAGTTGTCGGCGATGGGCTCGGGGCCGCCGACGATCTCGAAGGTGTGGTAGTTCTGCCAGTAGAATCTACCGAGTGGCTCCCATGAGGACTCGGAGAGTCTCTCGAGGATGGCGAGCGCAGCTCGGGTGTCGGTCAAGCTGTGTGGTGGGCCGAGGAAGTCTCGGATGGCGGTCCTGTCGAAGGCCACGCATGACGCCAAGACGTGGGCGACGTTGAAGATTTGGTCCCCGCAAGGACATCGCTGCAATGCAGGGGTATCGATGAACCGCCTGTATCCAGTCCTGAACCGCGAGACCGCCTCTTGCACGGATGCGGGGAGGTTTTTTGGGACTGGTAGGCGCGCTCTGACATTTTTGTGCCAGGCCCAACTGATGGAGTATGGGTTCCTGACGGCGGTGCTGTGGAGGGAAGCCTCCCACAGGGCTTTAGTGGCTCTAGCATAGGTAGCTTTGAGTTTGGACAGGGAGTGGTCTATGACGAGGTCGACCTCCGGACGGCGGGAGCCATCCAGAGCAGCTGAGTCAGCCTGGTCATTGCCGGGAAGTCCTATGTGGGAGGGAACCCAGGTCAGCACTGTGTCGAGTTGAGCTTCGTGCCTGGCGACGATGGTGTTCTGGATCAAGGCGGCCAGAGAGTGGTTAGCTCGGTGGTCCTTGATCTTGCGGACTGCATTGAGTGAGTCAGTGACCACTATGCAGCTGCAGTGCCGCAGGTGGGTAAGTGCCTGGTGGATGGCGGCGAGCTCTGTATCGAGGGAGGAGGAATAGTCCGTGACCCTGATAAGGCGTCTAGCCTGCCCTTCTGGTAGGAAGTAGCCAGCCCCGGCTCGGCCTGTGTCAGGGTTGAGTGAGCCGTCGGTGTAAACCGTAGTGGCTAGAGGGAAGTCCTCTTTGGCCCGGGCAATGGCTTCCTGTGCCAGGGTTTTTAGGACTATGGTCGGGTAGTTGATTCGTGCTGAGCAGAGGCTGGTGAGTCTGACCTCGACGGGTACGGAGTACCAGGGGGGTCTCGCCCGGAGGTCAGGGACGTCAGCGAGTGCCAGCCCGTGTGTTTCCTTCAGGGTGCGGATGGCCGTTTTCGCACCCCAGGAGAGGCCGAGGCGCCGTCCTGGGCCGTTTAGTAGGTAGGAGGCTGCGCTGCGGTAGAAGGTGGAGTGGCCTGCGGACAGGGCTTGGCAGAGGTGGTTTGCCAGCAGTTGTTGTCCGCGCAGGTGGAGTGGTGGGAGGTTGGCCTCAAGGAGGAGGATCTCAACCCTGGTTGTCCTGCGAGCTCGGGTGATGAGTCGCGCTGCTTGGTATTGGACTCTTTCCAGGGTGAGGAGGGCTTTGGTCAGGGTGCTACTGCCAGGCAGGCGGGTCTTGCGGCTCTCTCTGCAGTAGCCAATCCAGGTGATGGTGTTGGCTGCATAGTCGTAGAGGGCCCGCACGGTCTGTCTGTAGAAAAGGCTGAGCACCTCAGCTGGTGCTCCCCAGTTGAACCCAGAGATTCTAGTCATTAGAAGAAGTCTCTTGTTCATTCTGGAGGTGAGGTGCTTTACCAGTGGGCTCATGGAGAGTTCGTGGTCGAGCCTGACTCCGAGGTAGTCGAAGGCTTCCACCCACTCGACGTCCAAGTCCCCGGCACGGAGTGGGTGGGGAGGCTGATCAGCAAACATCATCATGGCTTTGGTTTTGTCCGCGGATATTTTAAGTCCCAGCTCACAGCAGGAGCTGCTGAGTAGGAGCAGGACATCCGCCGCGAGGAGGGCCACGTCCCTTGTGCGTGAGCAGACGACAGCGATGTCGTCTGCGTAGCACAGAATCTTGACGTGTTTGAGGCGCCGTGCAGCAATGCCTGTTTTTAGTCGGCTTATGAGGGCAGCGACTACGGCATTAAAGAGGAAGGGGCTGAGAACAGGCCCCTGTGGGACGCCGTTTTTTAGGTGTTGGAGGGGGGAGGTGCTGCCCTGGAAGCGGACACTGGCTCGTCTGTTGCTTAGGTAGTTTTTGACGAATGCCAGGGGCTTCCCGGTGACTCCCAGCTCAACCAAGGAGGCGAGGACCACGTTGTGGTCGACCAGCTCGAAGGCCTTCTCCAGGTCGAGGAAGATAACAGCCGCGCAAGAGCGAGCTTCCTTGGCTCGTACTATCTCCTCGGTGAGGGTGAGGACGGCGTGCTGCGTGCCACGCCCAGCTCAGAACCCGACCAGTTCTTCGGGGAAGCCATTGGCCGGGTCACTGGAGAAGGTGTCGAGCCGGCCCAGGACGATTCTCTCTACCACTTTCCCGAGGGATTGCAGCAGTGAGATCGGCCTGAACTCGCCTGGGCCTTTCTTCGGGATGGGTACGATGACCGCGTCCTTCCACGATTGAGGTATGTTCGCTCGTGTGTAGACCGAGTTTAGGAGGGGGAGGAGAGTTTCCCTGTTGTGGGTGGACAGGCGGGTCCACACCGTGGTAGGTACTCCGTCTGCTCCGGGGCTCGTTTTCTTCCGAGGGGGTTGGAGTGCCCTCCCGAGCTCGGCCTTTGTGAGGGGGCGGTCAAAGCCATGGGCGGAAGGGAGGTCTATGGCATTGTTGATGGCTTCCTCTCGCTGGGTGGTGTCTCTGGCGAGGGTTTGTAGGTGTGTGTTTGGTAGGCAGAGTTGTGGGTCTGTCCTGTTAATGAAGGTGGTGAGTTGGTTTGTGGCTGTTTGTAGTGGATTTGGCTCGTGGGGTGCTCGTGGGGTGGTTCCCTGTAGGTTGCGTAGTTTTTGCCAGAGGCGTGTGAGTGTGGTGTGACATGAGATGTTGGCGCACCACAGTTTCCACTTTCTGTCGTTTTCCGTTGTGATGAGCTCGTTCAACCATTGGGTGGCAATGTTTACTAGTTTTTCAGTGCCTGGGTTGGGGTTGGAACGGAGTTTGCGGAGGAGTTTGTTTTTGTGGTGTTTGGCTCTCCTGATGGCGGGAGAGTTAGTGGTGCCCGGGGGGCGGCGGTATGTTGTCTGTTGGATGGTGGCTTCCATGGTGTGGCGGACAAGCATGGTGAGATCGTCGCAAGTGTTGGGAGGGTTGGTGTGTGTGAGGTGTTGTAGGTGTTGGTTGAAGGCTTCCCAATCGGCTCCGTCCAGGTTGAATCTGGGCGGGTTTTGTGGGGGGGTGACCTTGGTAGCGTCTGTGCGCAGGAGCGCTGCGTGGTGGTCTGAGTACAGGTCAGTCAGCTCCCACGAGGCTGTGGCTGCGAGTTGTGTGTTAAGGATGCAGAGGTCAATGGACGAGCCACTGCGATGAGTGGGCGAACCGTCGTTCATTAGTGTGTGGCTCGCCGAGTCAAGGACCTCTGCGAGTAGGGTGCATCCTCTGGCGGTGTCTCTGTTGTTGCATCCCCAGATGGAGTGGTGGGTGTTGAAGTCTCCCATGATTATTTGGTGAGTTGTTGTGTTGGCGTGTGTCTGGAGGATGCGCTCCAGGGAGTATTGCGTGTTGCAGGGGTTGTATATGTTGTAGGTGTCTATTGTGGTAGTGGCCAGCTTAAGGCGTACACGTAGTGTGTCGGCCGTGGGGTTGGCTCTGGACGTTGGTGTTTTGGTGGCGTGGATGTGGTTGTTGACTAAGGTGGTGGTGCCTCCCTTTGGTCTGCCTCCTACCAGTGATTCCACTGCGGGGATGTGGTAGGTGGTGCAGCCTTTGATGCATGGTGGCTCAATTTTCCATGTTTCCTGGAGCATAGCCACATCTATGCTTTCAGTTTTTAGTTTGTTGATGAGGGTTGTGAGCTTTGTCTGTAGGCCTGCACAGTTCCAGGAGAGGACTGTGAGGTTGGAGGAGTTGGTTTGAGGTGGGGTGGGGTGTGTGTTGTGGGCGGTGTTGTGGTTATTAAGCTGATTATCCATGTTGGTGGCTCAGGGTGTTGGAGTTGATTGGTGGTGTGGAGGTTGTGGGTTGAGGTATGAGGGTTGAAGTGCGGAGGAAGGCGATAAAAAGTTTGATTATGGACCCCAGCGGGTCGCTGGCTGTTCCTTGGGGGAGGTTGTTTTCGATTGTTTGGAGTATGTCATGGGAGTGTGTGGGTGCGGGTGTTGGGATGGGGGTGGGTGCGGGTGTGGTTGTGGGAGGGGGTGTGGGTGTGGTAGCGGGTGTGGTGGTGGGTGTGATAGCGGGTGTGGGTGTTGGTGTGGGTGGGCGTGTGGGTCTGGGAGGTGGTGTGGGTTTAGGTGTGGGTGTGCGTGGGGTTTGGGTGCCGGCGTCACACTTGGGCGTGGCGGTGCTGGTCTGCCTGGGGGTTTGTGTGGCGATGGACCGTGTGTGTGGGCGGTGTGTGGTGGTGGTGGTTTTGCTGGGATGGGGTGGGTGTGGGAGGAGAGGAGGGCCACGTGGGGTTGGGAGGAGGGCGCGTTTTGGCTGTAGTGGGGGGAAGTTGATGAGGGGAGGTGTGGGTTGGGGGTTGGCGGGTGTGTGGAAGGGGATGGGTTGGTTGGTTTGGGAGTTGGTTTAGGGGGTGGGTTGAGCCTGCTCCAGAGTTTGCGTTTCTCTGGGCAGCGGGGGTCTCGGGAGGTGTGGTCGCCACCGCACGCTGTGCATCTGGCGTTCAGCGCGCACCCCTCCGCGACGTGGCCCGGTAGTGCACAGTGCCCACAGATCACATCTGTGGCCCTACACTCACTTTTGTAGTGCCCATACCTCTGACACTGGGTGCAGTAGGTAGGGCGTTTGTGGGGGGTTGCCACCCGAAGGTGGCCTAGGGGGCCGAAGTCAAACTTGGCGAGGGTGCTGAGGGGAGAGGTGGTGTAAATATTAACACAGTGGGTGGGCTTACCACCTTTGGGGGCGATGCGGGAAGCACGGATGATCCCGTGCTGTCCTACAAGGTCGGACGGGTCGGCTAATGGGTGGAGCCCGGTTATCACATAGTGGTGAGTCTTCGCCGAGCCTCTGATCTCGGCGAAATTGGGGGCTGCACGGAGTCTTGAGAGAGACTCCGGCGTCCGGGCTCCAATCACCATGTGGTTTGGATATTTATCTAGGGAAAGGGTGTCGGTGCCGGCAGTCCTGTCTATTAGGGAGAGGGCCCTCAGGGTTTCCTTGGCGTCGCCACTATATAGGAATAGGGCAAGGAAGCGTTTAGGGCGGCGTGAGTCGGGGTGGAACTCTGTGGGGGAGTTCTTATTGGGTGTGGCGGCAGTTTTTTTCGACCTCCGGACCACGGTGGTCCATCCCAGGTCTGCTGGGGGAGGTTCGGTGGCTGAGGAAGCGGTGGCGGCACAGAACAACAAGGAAAAGGAGCCTGAAAGAGAACAACAAGGGAAGGCAACAAGGGAACGACAGTCAGCAGGAAGGTGCCGTGGTGGGGGGAAAGGAAGGTACCAACCTGGGGACGTCTGCCGATCGTCGGCGGTGGTGGGTGGGCTTGGGTTGTGGGTGAGTGTTTTTAGTGCCTCTGGCTTCCACGGAGCGTCGGGCCGGGAGTCCGGGGACCGTGGTGGCCGGAGTCGGTGCGGCCTTGGCTGTTGGGTGTCACGTAGCGGTGCTCGGTGACGGTACAGCCGGGCAGTGTATGTGTATTGCTATTTCTAGGGTGTCAGTGAGAGGAGGTATTGACAGTGA
Organism: Branchipolynoe longqiensis; assembly: GCA_030323885.1. Lineage (NCBI taxonomy): Eukaryota > Metazoa > Annelida > Polychaeta > Phyllodocida > Polynoidae > Branchipolynoe > Branchipolynoe longqiensis. The sequence continues at coordinate 78,057,353 of CM059196.1, forward strand.
CAGAGATGGTCAGTGACAGTGGGGGGGTTGTGACGGTGTTGGCTCCTATGGTATTGAAGGAGTGGGACGGTGCAAACAATTGTGTTAGACCGGCTTAGATAGAGTTTAACAGAAGGGGTTGGTAGAGTGGGACGGTCCAAGCTTGTGCTTTAACCAGTGTCAAGAGCGAGAATCTGTTAGGTAGTGGTCTCCTTATGATATTGGAGAAGTGGGACGGTACAAACAATTGTGTTTGACCGGCTCAGATAGGTTAACAGCAGGGGTGGGTAGAGTAGGGCGGTCCAAACATGTGCTCTAACCAGTGTCACGAGCGACTATTGTTTAGGAAACGGTCTACTAATGGTGTTTGAAGAAGTGGGACGGTACAAACAATTGTGTTTGACCGGCTCCGATAGGTTAACAGCAGGGGTGGGTAGAGTAGGGCGGTCCAAACATGTGCTCTAACCAGTGTCACGAGCGACTATTGTTTAGGAAACGGTCTACTAATGGTGTTTGAAGAAGTGGGGCGGTACAAACAATTGTGTTTGACCGGCTCCGATAGGTTAACAGCAGGGGTGGGTAGAGTAGGGCGGTCCAAACATGTGCTCTAACCAGTGTCACGAGCGACTATTGTTTAGGAAACGGTCTACTAATGGTGTTTGAAGAAGTGGGACGGTACAAACAATTGTGTTAGACCGACTCAGATAGGAGTTAACAGAGGGGTTGAGTAGAGTAGGGCGGTCCAAACATGTGCTCTAACCAGTGTCAAGAGGGACTATCTGTTAGGAAGCGGTCTACTAATGGTGTTTTGAAGAAGTGAGATGGTACAAACAATTGTGTTAGACCGGCTCAGATAGGAGTTAACGGAGGGGGTGAGTAGAGTAGGACGGTCCAAACATGTGCTCTGACCAGTGTCAAGAGCGACTATCTGTTAGGAAGCGGTCTACTAATGGTATTTGGAGAATTGGAACGGTACAAACAATTGTGTAAGACCGGTTCGGATAGGAGTTTTAACAGAGGGGGTGAGTAGGGTAGGTCGGTCCTAACGTGTGCTCTGACCAGTGTCAAGAGCGACTATCTGTTAGGAAGCGGTCTACGTATGATATTTGGAGAAGTGGGACGGTACAAACAATTGTGTTAAACCGGCTCAGATCGGTGTTTGTAGAGTTGGCAGGGGACAAGCAGCAATGCCACCCAACAACAAACAACAACAACACACGGTAACAACACTAACAACAACAACACAGGGGACAGAACAACAACAAGGAGGAACTGGAAAAAAAAGCAAAACAACAACAAGCGAAGGCAACAAGGGAAGACAGTCAGCACCGAGGTGCCGTGGTGGGGGAAGGAAGGGACTAACCTGGGGACGTCTGCCGGTCGTCGGCGGTGGTGGGTTGGGAGGAGGGGTGAAGGTGCAGGTGAAGGTGCACTTGGGTTGTAGGTGCTTGGTGACTGCAGTTTCCACGGAGCGTCGGGGAGGGAGTCCGGGGACCGTGGAAGCTGGTGTCGGTGCGGCGTTAGCTGCTGTCGGTGCGGCGTTAGCTGCTGGAAGTCGCGTAGCGGTGCTAGGTGACGGTACAACCGGGCAGGGGTCTGGGTACCGAGGTAGCTTGGGTCGGTGCGGCGTTAGCTGCTGGGGTGTCGCGTGGAGGTGTTCACACTTCGAGAGCGAGAGTGTGAGGCATCAGTCGCATTTGTCCATTCATTCATTCATTCATATGGGGTGTTCGTAACCTTAGGACGGTTACCGGTTGCAGGACTGCAACATTATAGAGAGGCTCCGATAAATCGGCCCAATCTTTGGTTGAAGACTTGTCTTCTGTAGGGGAAGTGGTGTTCGTAGAGGAGGTGTCCGGGAGCTAGGCCATCACGTGGTGGCGGGGGGCGCGTGGTGGTCTGTGAGCTGGCTTGCGCTGCGGTGGCACGGGAGTGGTGACGTTCTTGGGCCCACGGTCAGTACCTCGGCCGGAGATCGAAGCGGGATCCGGTTTCATTGGTAGCAGGCCATGGCTGTGGGTCGGTCATCCGGGTCCTCATCGGAGGGAGGGTGGTGGAGAGAAATAGAAAATAGGTCTTGGAGCGGGGTGATGTGGTGGGTGTGACTGGATCAGCGGCCCCGGCACCCACTCCGTCGGTGGTCGAGGTGGGAACCGGCGTTGTGGGTGCAGGGGCCGAGGCCCGTCAGCTGGGTGTGTGCAGGACCGCACGGGGCTCCTGGTGTGGGGGGCTGGATCTTGCCCGTTTTTTTTTGTTTTTTTTCCACACTTTTTTTTTTTGAGTGGTGAGGCGGAGGTCCGGCAGTGGCAACGCGTTATCGGTCCAAGGTCCTGTACCTCGACCGGAGATCTAAGCGGGATCCGGTGTCATTGGCAGGGGGCAGTGGGCGGCGCGCTGGCACTCCGGGCCCTCGTCGGAGGGTGGGTAGTAAGAGGTTTTTTTTTTTTTTTTTTTTTTTTTTTTTTTTTTTTTTTTTTTTTTTTTTGGGACCTCACGGGGCTCCCAGGTGGGACCTCACGGGGCTTCCCTGCGTAGGGGCTGCGTCTGGTGGGACCTCACGGGGCTCCCGGGCGGGACCTCACGGGGTTTCCCCGCGTAGGGGCTGCGTCTGGTGGGACCTCACGGGGCTTCCCTGCGTAGGGGCTGCATCTGGTGGGACCTCACGGGGCTCCCGGGCGGGACCTCACGGGGCTTCCCCGCGTAGGGGCTGCGTCTGGTGGGACCTCACGGGGCTTCCCTGCGTAGGGGCTGCGTCTGGTGGGACTTCACGGGGTTCCCGGGTGGGACCTCACGGGGCTTCCGGCGTGGGGGCTGCGTCAGGTGGGACCTCACGGGGCTCCCGGGTGGGACAGTGGTTACCAGTCACTGTCGCTGCCATTGGGTTCGGAGTCGTCGGTGATGGGTTCGGGGCCACCGACAATCTCGAAGGTGTGGTAGTTTTGGTTGTAGAACCTACCGAGTGGCTCCCATGAGGAATCGGAGAGTCTCTCGAGGATGGCGAGCGCAGCTCGGGTGTCGGGCAAGCCGTGGGGTGGGCCAAGGAAGTCTCGGATGGCGGTCCTGTCAAAGGCCACACATGACGCCAAGACGTGGGCGACGTTGAAGACTTTGTCACCGCATGGACATCGTTGCAATGCAGGGGTGTCGATGAACCGCCTGTATCCAGTCCTGAAGCGCGTGACCGCCTCTTGCACGGATGCAGAGAGGTTTTTTTGGGTTGGTAGGCGCGCTCTGACATTTCTGTGCCAGGCCCAACTGATGGAGTATGGGTTCCTGACGGCGATGTTGCTGAGGGAAGCCTCCCACAGGGCTTTAGTGGCTCTAGCGTGGGTGGCTTTGAGCTTGGACAGGGAGTGGTCTATGACGAGGTCGATCTCAGGACGGCGGGAGCCATCCAGAGCAGCTGAGTCGGCCTGGTCATTTCCGGGAAGTCCTATGTGGGAGGGGACCCAGGCCAGCACTGTGTCGAGTTGGGCTGCATGCCTGGTGATGATGGTGTTCTGGATCAAGGTGGCCAGAGAGTGGTTAGCTCTGTGGTCCTTGATCTTGCGGACTGCATTTAGTGAGTCGGTGACCACTATGCAGCTGCAGTGCCGGAGGTGGGTCAATGCGTGGTGGATGGCGGCGAGCTCTGTATCGAGGGTGGAGGAGTAGTCCGTGACCCTGATAAGGCGTCTAGCCTGCCCATCTGGCAGGAAGTAGCCAGCCCCGGCTCGGCCAGTGTTAGGGTTGAGCGAGCCGTCGGTGTAGACCGTAGCGGCTAGAGGGAAGTCCTCCTTGGCCCGGGCAATGGTCTCCTGTGCCAGGGTCTTGAGGACTATAGTAGGGTAGTTGGCTCGGGCTGAGCAGAGGCTGGTGAGTCTGACCTCGACGGGCACAGAGTACCAGGGGGGTCTTGCCCGGAGGTCAGGGATGTCAGCGAGTGCCAGCCCGTGTGTTCCTTTGAGGGTGCGGATTGCCGTTTTCGCACCCCAGGAGAGGCCGAGGCGCCGTCCTGGGCCGTTTTGAAGGCAGGAGGCTGCGCTGCGGTAGAAGCTGGAGTGGCCTGTGGACAGGGCTTGGCAGAGGTGGTTTGCCAGCAGCTGTTGTCCGCGTAGGTGGAGTGGTGGGAGGTCGGCCTCAAGGAGGAGTATCTCGACCCTGGTTGTCCTGCGAGCTCGGGTGATGAGTCGCGCTGCCTGGTATTGGACTCTTTCCAGGGTGAGGAGGTCTTTGGCCAGGGTGCTACTGGGAGGCAGGCGGGTCTTGCGGCTCTCTCTGCAGTAGCCGATCCAGGAAACGGTGTTGGCTGTATAGTCGTAGAGGGCCCGCACGGCCTGTTTGTAGAAAAGGCTGAGTACTTCAGCTGGTGATCCCCAGTTGAACCCGGAGATTCTAGTCATTAGAAGAAGTCTCTTGTTCATTCTGGTGGTCAGGTGTTTAACCAGTGGGCTCATGGAGAGTTGGTGGTCGAGCCTGACTCCGAGGTAGTCGAAGGTTTCCACCCAGTCGACGTCCAAATCCCCGGCACGGAGTGGGTGGGGAGGCTGATCAGCAAACATCATCATGGCTTTGGTTTTGCTCGCGGATATTTTAAGCCCCAGCTCGCAGCAGGAGCTGCTGAGTAGGAGGAGGATATCCGCCGCGAGGAGGGCCACGTCCCTTGTGCGTGAGCAGACTACAGCGATGTCGTCTGCGTAGCAGAGTATTTTGACGTGTTTGAGGCGTCGTTCGGTTATGCCGGCTTTCAGTCGGCTTATGAGGGCAGCGACTACGGCATTAAAGAGGAAGGGGCTGAGGACAGCCCCCTGTGGGACACCGTTTTTCAGGTGGTCGAGGGGGGAGGTGCTGCCCTGGAAGCGGACACTGGCTCGCCTATTGTTTAGGTAATTTTTGACGAACGCCAGGGGCTTCCCGGTGACTCCCAGCTCAACCAAGGAGGCGAGGACCACGTTGTGGTCGACCAGCTCGAAGGCCTTCTCCAGGTCGAGGAAGACAACAGCCGCGCAAGTGCGCCTTTCCCTGGCGCGTATTATCTCCTCGACGAGGGTGAGGACGGCGTGCTGCGTGCCACGCCCGGCTCGGAACCCGACAAGTTCTTCGGGGAAGCCGCTGTCCGGGTCGCTGGAGAAGGTCTCGAGCCGGCCCAGTACGATCCTCTCCATCACCTTCCCGAGGGATTGCAGCAGTGAGATCGGCCTGAACTCGTCCGGGCCCCTCTTAGGGATGGGGACGATGACCGCGTCCTTCCACGATTGGGGTATGTTTGTTTGTGTGTAGACCGAGTCTAGGAGGGGGAGCAGGGTTTCCCTGTTGTGGGTGGATAGGCGGGTCCAGACCGTGGTAGGTACGCCGTCTGCTCCGGGACTCGTTCTCTTCCGGGGGGGTTGGAGTGCCCTCCCGAGCTCAGTCTTTGTGAGGGGGCGGTCAAGGCCATGGGCGGAAGGGAGGTCTATGGCGTTGTTGATGGCTTCCTCTCGCTGGGGGGTGTCTCTGGCGAGGGTTTGTAGGTGTGTGTTTGGCAGGCCAAGCTGTGGGTCTGTTCTGTTGATGAAGGTGGTGAGCTGGTTTGTAGCTGTTTGTAGTGGGTTTGGTTCGTGGGGTGGCCGTGGGGTGATTCCCTGTATGCTGTGGAGTTTCTGCCAGAGGCGTGTGAGTGAGGTGTTAAATGAGATTTTGGTGCACCATAGTTTCCATTTTCTGTCGTTTTCGGTTGCGATGAGCTCGTTCAACCATTTAGTGGCAATGCTGACTAGTCTTTCGGTGCCTGGGTTGGGGTTGGAACGGAGCTTGCGGAGGAGTTTGTTTTTGTGGTGTTTGGCTCTCCTGATGGCGGGAGAGTTGGTGATGCCCGGGGGGCGGCGGTTTGTTGTCTGTTGGATGGTGGCTTCCATGGTGTGGCGGACAAGCATGGTGAGATCGTCCGTGTTGTTGGGCATTTGTCCATTGATATAAGGCTGGAGGAGCATATGGGAGCATTTTCCAGTCAGTCTCCCGATTGGGACGGTCCTAACATCCTAAACTGAGCCATGTTAGGACCGTCCTTTTCGGTCAACAAAACCATTATTTTGTCTTTATGTGTGCTATTTCTACTCGTGGGGGTTCCTACCTTTATAACCAAATTATAGATAAGTATTCATATTTTTGTGGCTCTGGTAGCATTTTTAGTAACCGGAACCACCACCACTACCATATGTTTCCACTCAGCAGCCTTGGAGACTGCTTCCTAACAGGTCCGCGCTCTACCTTGTCCTGGCTGTCCGTAATTATCAGTCGCCTCCTCCAGCCTTATATCAATGGACAAATGCGACTGATGCTTTTCTATTCACACCCCATGTTAGGACCGTCCTTTTTGGTCAACAAAACCATTATTTTGTCTTTATGTGTGCTATTTCTACTCGTGGGGGTTCCTACCTTTATTATAACCAAATTATAGATAAGTATTCATATTTTTGTGGCTCTGATAGCATTTTTAGCAACCCGAACCACCACCACTACCATATGTTTCCACTCAGAAGCCTTGGAGACTGCTTCCTAACAGGTCCGCGCTCTACCTTGTCCTGGCTGTCCGTAATTATCAGTCGCCTCCTCCAGCCTTATATCAATGGACAAATGCGACTGATGCTTTTCTATTCGCACCCCAGTGTCGCATGCCGCATGCCGGACCGATCGCTACAGGGACCGATCGAGTTGTCGCATTCGCATTCGCATTCGCATTCGCATTCGCATACCGCGTGTAAGGGTTGCACCCCATTGACTTCAAGGCGTTTCGATTTTTTGCCGCATTCGCATTCGCATTCGCAGACCGCATACCGCGTGTAAGGAATCTCAGCTTAACGCAATACGCATTACGCGCATATGGAATGCTGGCATTCGCATAACGCATAACGCGTAACGCATAACGCATTACGCATTACGCGTATATGGAATGCGCCCTTTACCAGATCATGACCTCAAAAACTATATTCGCAGTTTGCCGGTACGCGCAGTGCAAAACGTAAGTTTTATTCAAAGTTAATAGAAATCCAGAACCCTAACCATATCAATTTAATATAATCCTTTTGGTAAACATGTTTTCTATGTGTATTCCAATCAGTTTGTTTCCAGGGGGTGGGGTTTTAGAGATATTTAACTTTTTCTCTATATGAAGATTGCTAATAGCCATTGAGTTTGCAGTGTGACCGGATGTTGTCCTGCAGCCAAGCAGCGCGCGCACTGACCTAAATACACGTGCTGACGTCATATAAAATTGGTCAATTAGTATTGCCTAATTATAAAGTCACAATGAGTGTGCTCTCTCACAAGTCGGTGCCCATCCTGAAATGACCTTAAATGTTGCCAGGATGTAAAACTCCAACAACCAAACAACTACATAGATGCTGCTGGTAATGGCATGGCTGGAGGTTGGATGGTTGTTGGAGGTTTACGTCCTGGCAACATCTAAGGTCATATCAGGACCGGTACCAACTTGTGACAATGCGCACTCATGGCGACTCTATAGTGATGCCCCACTCAGAAATCAGGCCACTGGCACCATGACCCAATATCCCACTCAGTCACATTATCCTGACACTGAGCCAACCAGTCATTGCCCTATCATATTAATGCTGAGTGCCTGGCTAGAAACCAACAAGTATAAATCTTTAAGTCATTGGTTTGACTCGACCAGGGTTCGAACCCATGGGTTCCTATCCCACGATCTACCAAAATGGGGGACAGATGTTCAACTCATTTAGCCATCCCGTCTGGTCAATCACTGGAGGTGGCGTCACCATTACCCACTATAAAAGCATTGTTATGGCAACACGTAGGCTACCTGAGAAGTTTGTCAGGTAGACGGTGATGAATACCCATCTACTTATTGAAGCTTGTTCAATTCCTTTCAGCCGTCTACTTCCATCTTTTTCAACACACACCTGCTGTTCATGCATTTCTATCTGTACGCAGGTACCGCACCAAATATCTGGAAAGCTGGGGACTGGAATTAAGTGCTTCAGATTTCTGGATTTTCCGGTTTTCTGGAGACACCCTAAATATATACTTAAAATATTAAATATAAAATGAAAAGTAAAGAACTAAATTGTATTTAACAGATACAAATTTGTACATTTCAAAGGCAGAGTCTGTTTGATTTTATAAATCCACTTAAAATTCTTAAAATAGGACGTAAAACAGCAAGCAACAATTAAAATATATAATACTGTACCATACATTCTTACTACATCTTCCGAACACCGGAAGTCAAGGCCAGGGGAGAGGGTATATAGTCCATGCCAGCCGTGACCCCCAGAGAGTCGCAAGCTGGCAGCTGGACCATCAGCACGGACTAGTTGGAGGTAAGTAACATGAGAGGTTTACTTAGTCATTGCATATATTTTAATTTTTCAGCCGTTTCGGGTTTGTACTTCATACATATTATATTATTGGTGGCATTGTATATTAAATGTGCAACTTTATGTTGCAGAGCCTGACAGTTGAGACAAACTTCTGTGACACGCGAGACCAGACGGGATGGCTGAATGAGTTAGAGCGTCCGTCTCCCTTGTTGGTAGATCGTAGGGTCATGGGTTCGAACCCTGGTCAAGTCAAACCAATGACTTAAAAATTGATACTTGTCACTTCCTAGCCTGGCACTCGGCATTATTAGGATAGGCCAAGGACTGGTTGGCTCAGTGTCAGGATAATGTGACTGAGTGGGATATCAGGTCATGGTGCTGGTGGCCTGGTCTTCCAGGGGGGCAGCATTATAAAGTCACCATGAGGGCGCACTGTCACAAATCAGTACTTATCCTGATATGACCTTAGATGTTGCTAGGACATAAAACAACAACAAACAAACAACAATCAAACAATCTGTGACACGCTACACAGCCCGTTACGTCGGTCCCCAGTAAGCCAACCCGTGCAGTCTCCCATGGAAGGTATGAAGTGGACAGTGTACTATCAACACCATTATCATGGCAGATGCACAGAGGTCAGAGCCACACACACTCCGAAGCCGAGTTGCAAGTTGTGGTGAAAAAGAAGAAAACGACCCCAAGGTGAAAATGGCAGCGCAACCAGGGGAGGTAGCCACGTCGGGCCACATGCAGGCAATGTCAGTGTCAACTGCACCGCCGACGGGTGACACCGCCGGCATCACAAGACTTTGTTACAGTTTGTAGAAGGTAGGAAACTGGCAGAAGAAGGCATGTTTAGTGCTTCAAAATGGCTTGTCATGGCACTGACACCTATAGTTCCTGTAAAAGTACAACTTCTGAACACTTTGACTTCTGGATACTGAATGCTTTATTCACTGTCCAGCACTCTGAACCACCGGCTAAACTTTCCATGATGTCATCTCATTAAATTATTCCTTTGTTCTCTCTCAATGCTTGGATCTCATTATGCATCTCATTAGCATATATTACGTCCCCCCCCTTCAAAGTATTTCTGGGACATGAAATGTTTCAAAATTACCATAGATACCGAGTTACATGTCTAGCATATAATAATACAATAAAATATACAGGTACTTAACTTAAACCACAGGTTTAGCGAATGTCCGAGCACACTATGGCACTGAAGTCCTTTGAAATCTTTGGCTGCTTAGCCTCCACAATGACACATTGTGCATATTGACACAATATAGATACACAAAATGAATCCGAAAACAAACAATACTTAAACTAACATGCACATGTGTTTGTGTGTGCTGATATTTTGTGACTAAGTTAAAGGTCTAACCTACTCGCCGGTCTAATCACGCGACCTGACCTAGTTAGATTAGCCGCATTGTTTACATTCAGCTGTGCCGCTGGCACACTTGGTGCCTGCCCGCCTGGTTTGGGCTGCCTTCCTTCGGGCGCCCTTATAATCTGAACTCTGTTCCTGTATAACATATTCCCTGACTGGTTCAAAATCTGATATTCTCTCCCTGACATACCCGTACGCCCCAAAATTACCCCTTTCTTCCACTCTCCTGCATTATCTTTGTATTTGACACTGTCCCCAATTCTCATAGGTTTGTGCGCATTGCTGCATTTCTTGTCGTGAAAAACATTCCGACTTTGCTGTCTTTTCGCTGTCTGTGCTCTCTTCGGGTTTTGTGTTTCGGGTACTAAAATCTCTTCCGCCATTGGCAGTCTCCCTCTCAGCCTTCTGCTTATAAGCAGCTGAGCCGGAGATGTGTTCAAGATGGGCAATGGAGTGTTCCTGTAATTCAACAAAGCTAACTGAAAGTCTGTCTTCGTTTTTGAGCATTTCTTTAATTTGTGTTTTACTGTTTGCACAAATCTCTCCACTTGGCCGTTGCTTCGGGGATACTGCGGCCTAGAATATATGGCTTTAAAACCATAATGTTTTGCAAACTCTTTGTACTCGTGGCTCTTTACCTGTGGACCATTGTCCGAAATGACCTGGTTTGGAATTCCGTGCCTAGCGAAATTATCCTTCATCGCCTCAATAACTGTGACAGATGACGTATCCCTCAACAACGTCACCTCTGGATATTTTGTGTAATAATCCACAGTTATAGGTAATTTTCATGATTTAGTTCAAATAAATCTGCCCCTATTTTGTAATAAGGCTCACAGGCTATCAGGTGGTTTATCAATGGCTTGTTATGTAAACTCACCGGTTGTTCTGGCATGTGTCACAACAACTGACTTTTTTCTCAATTTGTTTGTTTATGTTAGGCCAGAACATGCAGTCACGTGCCAACTGTTTAGACTTAGTATCACCCAAGTGCGTCTCATGTAATGCTTCAATCATTTCGCCACGGAGCCCCGGAGGTACCACCACCCGATTGCCTTTCATGACTAGATTGTTCTCTACCGTTAACCCGTCTTTGTGTGGGATGTACTGTCTGAGACATGGTGGTGTCTGTATGCGTGTTGTGTCCCACCCATTCTCAATGTGTGTGATTAACATGGACATGGATACATCTTTTTCATATTCTCTGACAATTTTACTTAACAACCTTGACGATTGCATGTCCACTGCAGCAATGCTGAATGTGTCATCGAACAGGGTAGCCTGACCTACACTAGCACTATGTGCTCTGGACAATGTGTCTGCAAAAAACATCAGAGAACCCTTCACATGACACAGCTGTATGTTGTAATTCTGCAAACGCATTCGCATTCTCTGCATTTTGGCCAAAAGTTTGTGAATTGGTTTTTGCATTATTGCCACCAACGGTTTGTGATCTGTTTGAATTTGAACTTCTTTGCCAAAGATATAGTCATGAAATCTCTGGCATCCGAAACATATGGCGAGCATTTATTTTTCGATAGTGGTGTAACATTTTCTTACGCCCGAAGTCGAATGGGTCTTTCCGAAAGATTCTCGATTTAACAAAATTAAACAAATTAATTGAATGCCAACATTTTAAAATGTTTAGTTTGAACACTGCATTAGACTTGTTGAATGAAGGCAGCTGGATGGCCAGTGCCGATCTGACAAATGCATATTACTCGGTGCCTATAGCATTTAATCACAGAAAATACCTACGGTTTCAATGGGGAAATTGCTTATTTAAATACCAAACTCTCCCGAATGGGCTGTCACCGGGACCTACGTCGTTACTAAAGGCTCAGTCACACCTTACCAGACTGGGGAAACGGATAGGAAATGGACACTGTCTGGTGAAATACGGCAATGTATGGTTTATATATGGTGCGCATCCGGTGTGTCCGTTCTGTGTCCTGTGGTGTCCGGTGGAAAGTTTTGAACATGCACAAAACTTGTACCGGACACCGCCGGACTGACGTGTATGGTTGGTGTCCGTTTTAAGTCTGTTTAACCCGTTTTGTCCGGTTCATGTCCATTACCCATCCATTATGTCTCCGGTTTGCTTCCTGCATAGTCCGTTGACGGTGTTGTGGGAATTCGGTCAGTATATGTTTTCGGCGCGTCGTGAACAATCCGGTATATATCCAGTCATGTTTGGTCTGTCTGCTCGACATTCGGTTGTCGTCCGGTTATCATCCGATTATCGTCCGGTGGATATTCATTGATGTACGTTCCTTGTCCGTTTGGTGTGCGTTTCGTCCGGCGGCCATTGCAACATTTCGATACATTTCGGCACATTTTGATACCGAACACCAACGGACTATACAATTCTTTGTCCAGTTGTGTATGTAGCTCAATCCGGTAAGGTGTGCCAGGCACTTAAGCTATTAAAACCAGTGTATACACGTACGGGAGAATTAGGTCACGTGTGCTTTCCATATATAGACGACAGCGTTATTATGGGTAATTCAAAAGTTGAATGTGAATTGGCAATTGAACATGTTTAAAGACCTGGGGTTTATGTTAAATGTAAAGAAGTGTCAGCTGGATCCAAGCACTAGGCTAGTTTTATTAGGATTCGAGATAGATACACTTAGGATGGTCGTCTCATTAACAGAAGAGAAAGAGAAACTGACCCGGTGTAAACGTGCCGGCTGGTGGTGTGGGTGGTGTAAATAGGTCAAATGAAAGCACTACAGGTAATGAAGGAAACAGGGTTAGAGTGAAAGTAAGAGAATGAGACTCTTCAATTTATTGCTTATATAGGCTGATCAGAATCCAAGATGGCCGTGGTCACATGATTCCATTCATCAATCACAGTACAATGCAGTGGTCACATGACTTGATCCTCCAATTAGAATACAATGCAGTGGTCAATGATCATAACAATACCATGTGGGGGGGGGAGGGGGCATGTGAGGTGACTCTTCCAAAGACTATTCTTAGTCAAACTCGGAAGTGACACTCCCTCTAAAGACTATTCAATTATTCAAATTCTATGCCTAATGAATAATAGTTTACCAATTTCACACATCCCTCATATGCCTTTGGCTTTTTATATTTTAACTTTTATCATTATATAGACAGTTTGCAATTTATTATAGTAATTTCACCTCGGTTCACATGTATCAAATCGGACAATTTTACACCGGGTTATTGGAGAGATTTTGAGTCAGGAACCCTTAAAAGTCAGAGATTTTGTGGGACTGATAGGCTTCATGACTTCTTACACACCAGACGTAGAATATGCTGGGGCTCACTGTAAAGCATTAGAACGAAATAAAATCTGCGCACTCAAAAGGGCTAAAGGTAATTTTGATGATTATATGTGGCTCTCAGAAGAGGGCCTGTAAGATATAAATTGGTGGAGGTCGAATCTAAATAATTCACGGGAAATTAGAAGGACCGAGCCTGAGTTGGAACTATGCACAGATGCGTCAGAGTGAGGATGGGGTGCACACACAGAGGCACAGCAAACGGGAGGCTGTTGGCTAGAGTCGGAACAGGCACATAAATGTCTTGGAGTTAAGAGCAATTCTGTTTGGGTTAAACCGCTTGTGTCAGGTCTGACAAAAACATATACGTATTCGAACAGACAGTACAACAGCTTTAGTATATGTAAAGAATATGGGCAGTACCCGTTCGGCAGAATGCTTAAAGGTGGAAACGGATATTTGGACCTGGGCACACGAAAATAAAGATTGGCTCATGATAACACATATTCGGGCATAGAAAATGTGCTAGCAGACTTACGGTCAAGAAAATTTATGTATCAATTAGAATGGTCGTTAAGTCCAGAAATATTCTAAGAATTATGTGAAATCTTCGGAACCCCAGAAGTAGATTTGTTCGCTTCTAGATTAAATGCAAAATTGCCCAAATATGTCAGTTGGGAACTGGAACCCGAAAATTGTCGTACGGATGCCTTTACGTTCCACTGGACTAATATGCATGTTTACTGTTTTCCACCATTTAGGATTCTCCCGAGAGTAATTAGGAAGGTTCAGAAGGACGGTGCTCGAGCGATCATTGTGGCACCTGGGCAGGGCAACCCTGGTTTCCGCTGCTACACAAACAGGCAACAGCCTACAAGACGTACCCAAAGTGTCCCGACAACCTCGTTAGGCAAGGACACCTCAAATTACACATAAATGCCGAGTTAATAAGGGCTACAAAATTAACAGCCTACCTTTCTGGCCCATGTATTAAAAAACTTTAATTTAAAGAAACAAACATTGGATTATTTTGCCCACACTTGGCGCCCGTCTACTTTAAAAAGTTACTTAACTCATTTGAATAGGTGGACACTTTGGGTGTTTGACCATGAGGTACCAATTCCGAACCCCGAAATAACTAATGTGTTGGACTACCTCCGTACATATTTTGAGACTGGAGTGGGGTACGGCACAATTAACACGGCTCACTGCGCACTGAGCCTAGTCTTGCCTTGGGACGATGGTAGAATGATTGGAAAACATTACCTAATCAAGTGGTTTTGTAAGAGCTGCTATTAGCAGTGACCACCTCAACCGAGATATACAAATTTCTAGTTGGTAAAAATCTTCTTGACATGGGTGGAGTCATTGGGCTATAACACCCCATGTCGCTAAAATTGTTATCATTCAAGTTGACCATTTTGTTATTATTAGAAACGTCCCAAAGGGGACAGACTATTTTGAACCTGAACATAAAACGAATGTTATATACTAAAAAAGCTATTACGTTTAAGCTAGGGAAGCTTCCGAAACACGACCAGTTAGGCCAGCCATTGGACTCGGTCACTGTTTTTGCTTATCCTAGGAATAAAAGACTGTGTGGTAAGGACACTGGTAAATTGAGAAAAGAGCAGAGCCAGTTGCTAATTTTGTATATTGCCCCATTCGGGCCAATTTCATGGGCGACGCTGGCCCGATGGATGATTCAAGTGTTTCATTAGCAGGACTGGACACGACACAGTACAAAGGTCACAGCACGAGAGGTGCGGCGACGTCCGTAGCCAGAGCGATAGGAGCGAGGCTCAATGCTATCATGCGGAGCCTCTCATGGAGGGATGCGCGAAACTTTGCGATCCACTATCATAAAGACATTCAAGATAGAGCAATTCTAGACACTGCAAATTAAATTGTGAAATTCTGAATAATGTTGTTTGTGTGGTTGTTAATAAAAAAAAATTAAAAAAATAAAAGAAAGAAAAATAAACCTTTTAAAATCAATGAAGTCAAAACAAAAGTTATGTTTGTTGTTTGAAAAAGAAGAAAAAATTCACAAAATTAAGTAATAATTAAACAATGAATGGAAACAATAATAATAAATCAAATAAGAATAAATTAAATAAGTAATAATAAAAAAGGTTAAAAAAGGGGCAGAGGAAAACATTTCTAAAAAGCTACGAAGTCTCTCCCCTGGCTTTGACATCCAGTGTTCTGAAAATGTAGTAAGAATATTACAGTAAAACTAGACTTACCTATAAGTCGACGTGTTACTAAGATTCTTATGAACACGAAGACAAGGATCAGGGGCCCACCAACCCACGACCAAGTAGTTTAACTAAGGCAAACAAAATTAAGGGTTTGCTCTTTTCTCTGAAGGGAAAAGTATTTAAGGGAATAATAATAAGGGGGGTGGAAGTAAGTTAGTATTAGAAATTTTCCTCTGACTATGAAGACTGGCTGGGGTTACAGCTGGCACGGACTATACCCTCTCCCCTTCCTGTTTGTAAGATTCACAAGAATCTTAGTAACAGGCCAACTTACAGGTAAGTCTAGTTTTACTGTAATATAAAGAAAGTATAATGTAAAACTAGGCAGTTGAAAAGATACCCGTTTTCTGGTAATTCGGGATTTCTGGAAGCCTGATAAGAGGTCTTGTACCTATATATATATCCTTCTTTACTCACAATGAATCACCCTTCCTTTGCACACAGTTCATCGCGTCTTATGTGCTGTGGCCATTTGCCTTCATTATGGGTGTTGAGTCAGTTGATTGCCACCAGGTGGCACGTCTCATTGGAATAAAGACTTTCCTCAACGAATTTCTGGCATACAATGAACTTGGAAAGCTTCGTGAAAATAAGGTAAGACTTTTCATTCGTTTATATCACTGTCCATTAAGTTAAATTAGTCAAATTAGTAAAGGCTTATCTGAAATATTAAATGAATGGAAGCATGCTTCTATTATTCAATGAACTGGTCATTGACTGAGTAGTGATATGAAGACTTTGTCATAGCTTAACTATATTAGATTTAATGCCAATAAAACTTCAGGATGGAATTCTCATTAAATATGAATTTTTAATAGCCTAATTTCCTTATTACGATACCTAGGGAAGTGTGAGAATTAGTTCTTTATTTTTTTAAAGCATCTATATAATAATATTGAGTAATTACATCTGTCCAAAAATGCATGTGTACTGAGAAGAAATTAGGGCAAGTTGACACTTAATGGTAAAGATGAACAAAAGCTCAGCAACAATAGAGCTAAGCTGAAATCGCATTTTTTTCTCTATTTTATTATCATTCACCAAGACATTAAAGTAATCCTTTATAAACAATTCCTTTTCAGAATATATTTGACCATCATCTGTCACTAAACGGAACCTGGTTTCATGAAGGAAGCAATATCAAATTGACAGGGTTCAATGCAACGCAGACACTTTACAATGGGATCATACAGACGGTTAGTACTAGTATACATTAAAGCCTTTTTTGTGGGGGTTTTCAATAGAAGGTGTGGGTCATCCGAGCGATCCTGCTCAGTGGTCCCGTTTGGAGTTTGAGCTATTTTCCATTCCAACCACTGGTCCATAACTGGTTCATCAATGTCTGTGGTATGTGCATATAAAAGACCCTTTGTTGCTTATCGGAAAGAGTAGCCTATGTGGCAGCAGGAGGTTTCTTCCAAAGAAATATGTCGGAATGACCATATGTTTGACATCCAAGAGTCAATGATATGAAGGGCAATATGTCATGAGATGTCGGTAAATAAAACAAGCTTGTTTTCAAAAGCCTATTTTTCTAAGTAAGATGTATTTGCAGTACCACAGATCACTTCAAATGCTGAACGGTCCACCAGCGTCATTATATTTTATTTTATTTAGTTTGTATTTTATTTAGTGTGTATTATATTTGTTAGTTATTTACTTATTTTATTTAGTTGATTAAAAAACAAATTCTTAATTATAATTCTTTCAAATGTTTGAGTTTTTATGTTATTTGGTTGCTATTCTCTCCGTTGCTATGAAAAGGTTAATCGAATGACTAAACTCTGGATTCTGAACACTATTGCATACATGAAGTCACATCTGAAATAGAAGCAAATGAAGGATATCTAATGCGAGGCAATTCTGAACACAGAACCTGGTAATTAAAGAGCAATAGCTAAGTAAATGTTTAAAGCCTTTAAGCAGGTTCATATTTTATTTTCCTATCTTATCTGCATCTCCGTGCTACTAATAGCTTGTTTCACAACATATTTTACAGGATCGATCTCTAATCATTGCTACATATGCTCTCTGTGGCTTTGGTAACTTTGGTGCCATTGGAATCATGATCGGATCTTTGTCAAGCATGGCACCTCATCGCCGTTCTGAGCTATCTTCTATCAGTATTCGTGCGATGATCGCTGGGAATGTAGCTTGCTTCATGACAGCATGCATAGCTGGTAGGTTACTTAAAAAGTGTTCAAATGAAATTAGCTAAGCTTATTTCTGTGTATATGATACATTCACAATTCAGAAGCCATTGGCCCATAATTTCCGAATTGTGGTTGATCCGGCAGGAAGCCCGAGACGGTCATGTCACCAAGCAACGCATGCTCCCTCCTCCTCCTCCTTCGGCTCCCCCCGCCTGACTCCTCCTGCATGGATTTAACGTCTAGCACTCCCGTCTCCGCCCACGTATCACCCATGTCAAAAAGCTTTAAAAAGGTTAAAAAGGCTCCCACGTCACGCCAGAATATGCAGAGAACACACAGGGCCGCAGCACCTAGAGGCCGCCCCGCTAAGCGCGGCACCAGGAAGGCTACTGCAACACCACTAGCCGACACGAGCGATCCAATCGACTCGCAAGATGGTGGCGCGTCCCCGCAGCTGCCCACGCCACCACCGCTGACAACACGACGACGGCGACTACAAGAGGGGCACCCTTTCGACGGCCGAGGAGGCGGTACGCCTCATCGTCGCGGCGGCGGACGGCAAGGCTCATGCGCGGGAGAAAGGTGTTTCCAACAAATACTTATTTCCTTATGACCTTGTGGAGCGGGGGGACGAGGGAAAGGCGTTTAAAAAGGGAGAGGCACGTGTTCCTGGCGAACGGCCTAGTGGCGCTCTCCAACCACCAGGAGATGGTGGCACAAGACAATTGTACCTTAGCATGGCCCGTCGTCCGACGCTATTCAGAAGAGGTATTCACCCGCATAGCGGATGGCAGATTGCCGAACGGCTGGAAGGACAAGGCCGCAATCAACGTGGTGAGGATAAATGTTAGATTAATAGTGGAATTAGTTAATCCATAATGGCATTTTCTGGGCCATTTAGCATTCAGCTACGGTTGCTAGGTAACACCATTTTTTTAGGAATGAAGCAAGGGTGGGATTTTAGGGGACTTTTGATATGTCACTCAGCAAGATGAACTGAGCTTGTAAAAAGAAATTCAGCTTGACATTATTTTTTTCCGGGTTAAAACCTAATGTTCCTAGACTATAGAGATCATCACGATGGCGAGCCACGCCACCGTGACTGCCACGCCTCGGCCGATCATCACCAGCCAGGGCGTCAGGAGAAGGCAGGAGCCTACCCCCGTGCCCACTACGACAAGGCCGCGATCGATGCAACCTGTCCGACCTGGAACAAAGACCCGGGTTCGTGCGACAAGGTGGCGAAGGGCGGGTCGCACGGAGCCGGCGACCTCAAACTGGCGCACATCTGTGGCTACTGCGCCAACGTGCGCAAAATCGTCACGAACCACACAGAGGCGAGCTGTTTTTCTAAAAAGTCAATGGACTGACCCGGGAGGAACTCGCACCGGGATTTTGAGCGCGCCGACGGGAGGACCAACCACTCACCCCGCCGATCCCGGCCCGACCCAAGGAACGACAGCCTCCCCCCCTCTGACATCAGGCGGAATGCCCCGCACTGGCGCCACCTGGAGGAAAACCCGGGCACCAGCGGGAAAGTTAACATTGACACTGCCCCGGGCTCCCCCGGCACCGGCGGGGAACCCCCGATGACGTCATGCTGCGCGCCCCGCGATGGCGCCGCCTGGAGGGAACCACCGGTATTACGGATGTAAACAACACGCATTGCGGGGGCCCGGCGGCCACCACGCGCACGCCATCATACGCCAGCTTCGCAGAGCGGATCGGGGCCCCTAGCAACACGTCTACACCATCGGCCTCAGACCCCATACCCTGTGTGCTGTGTGATGTGACCGCACGGGCCCCCGCTGGCGGGGCCGGTGCTGATGAGCCGGTGGAAGAGGTACTCGACCCTCTCCTCCAGCGCTCCCTCCCTGCGGTCGGCCGCATGTCTACAAGCTGCCCTCCGCCTCCGACCTGGGACGCCGTGTTGTGTGGGAGGGCAGGGGCTCATTTTGTTGGTCAGCCGATGTCTCCTAGGCTTACCGGCAGCTCCGCGCCGACCCCCTCACCGCCCCACTGTTTTGCATAACAGTCGACGGGCAGCGGTACCTCAATATCGCGCTGCCCTTCGGCTGCAGGACCTCGGGCGCTGCCTGCGTCCGCATCACCGCTGCGGTCGTCTGGGCCCTCGCGCAGCGCGGATACTACAACACGTTTATGTAGACAACTTTGTCGGCTGCGAGGCCTCCTTCCTCGCGGCGATGCGCGCCTTCGACGGCCTCCGGGACATCTGCGCCTCCCTCGGGCTCGCCCTGGTGCCAGACAAGTGCTGCCTGCCCACTGTGCGCCTCCTCTGGCTCGGCATCGAGTGCGACACCGAGGCCATGGTGTTACACATCCCGGACCAGAAACTCCGCGAGGTCGTCGAGGAGTGCGAGTGCTGGCTCGACCGGCCCCCGCTCACCAAAAGGGCACTGCAACGGCTTGTCAGCCGCCTCGCCCACATAAGCACCTGTATACCACCTGGCAGGAGGTTCATGGCGCGAATCCTCCGCAGCCTCAGAGCCACCCCCACGGCAGGCGCCGTGGACGTCGACCCCGACCTCAGGAAGGACGTCTGTTGGTTCCACAACTTTGTGGCGGGCGGCAACGGCGTCTGCCTCCTTCCCCCATTAAACCATTGGCATATGACGCAAAGCCAACCACAAACATAAACTAGCACCGGTGCACAATGTGAAAAGTAGGCCTAAAACCACCATGACACATACTTATGGACATGCCCTGGACTCGCTTAGCTCCCCTTACTGGCTTACAGAATAAATTACTTATTTATTTTGTCAAAATACAGGTCTTCTTTTTCTATGGGAAATGACGGCCTTACTATATATAGGCTGTCTATAGCCCCAGTCAGACCTACCCGGACGAGCCCCGGAATTTGAGCCGGACCACCCCCGGACCAGTCGCCCGGACAGCCCCGGATAAAATCGCTATTTTCGTCGTTTTTTGCCTCACGGTCACACGTACCCAGCCTGTACGATCCGGGGGTGGTCCGGGTAGTCCGGGGGTGAATCGGGGCCTGTCCGTGCTGTCCGGGTATGGTCCAGGGCTGTTTCGCTACTACTACTACTACTACCATGCCGGATCTAGCCCGGACTGCCCCGGATGTTTTAAACATTTTAAAACATCTGGGGTGGACCCCGGACCAGCCACGGATCACGCCGGATCACGCCGGATCGCCACAGACCACCCCGGATGACAGTCCGGGGCTCGTCCGGCCTCTGATCCGGGTAGGTGTGACTGGGGCTGAAGGAAATGGCGGCCTGCAGTGGTTACTTTAGCTTACACATGGAACTTGTCCCTGCCTCCTCATGTGCATCGTCCTGATATGCCCTTAGATGTTGCCAGGACGTAAAGCTCCAACAAACAACCAACCAACCTACCGGGGGCGGTGGCCGAATTGGTAGAGCGCGGGCCTCGCATACGGGAGATTGGGAGTTCAATTCCTGGTCGAGTCAAACCAATGACTTATAAAATTTATACTTGTCACTTCCTAGCTTGGTGCTTGGCATTAATAGGATAGGGCAAGGACTGGTTAGTTCAGTGTCAGGATAATGTGACTGAGTGGGATATCGGGTCATGCTGCTGGCAGCCTGATTTCTCAGTGGGGCAGCACTATAAAGTCACCATGAGTGCACACTGTCACAAGTTGATACACGTCCTGACTTCAGCATAGATGTTGCCAGGACGTAGATGTTGCCAGGATCTTGGCCCTGCCTTCGCATGGTCTCGCTCCAGTGACCATTTAACAATTCACCGGGGGAGGGCGGTGGGGGGGGGAGGGGGCAGGGAGCGCGCGGGGGCCAGGGAGTGCGCGGGGGGCAGGGAGTGGGTGCAGGGTCAGGGAGTGGGGGATCTGTGGAGGTGGGAGGTTAGGGAGGTTTTACTGTATATATATGTATATATAATCAAAGCATAGGATATTATTTAACATAATTACCGTAAACTGTTCACAATTCATATACTGTACTCGACTTTAAAATATTTTTTTTACAGGGCTCTTCTTCGATGGCTAATCAGCTACTGCGTTCTGAGGAGGCCGATCGTGATCATTTATAACTGTGACGAAATATACAATGATCTGGTTTATACCTTTAATTCTATACTAATATTTTTGTAGAGAGACTTTTATGAAACTTACATGATTATATGGAGTGCTCTTTGACCATATTATATTGTGCTGGATATCAATTGTACACTAAAAGGTTTGTTCTATTTAATGACGCCTCTAGAGCATATTGATTTTTATCATCGGCTATTGGACGTCAAACATATGGTCATTCTGACATATTTCTTTGGAGGAGACCTACTGCCACCACATGGGCTACTCTCTCCGATAAGCAGCAAGGTGTCTTTTATATGCACTTTCCCACCAATTGTACACTAACACATGTATATCATAATTTGTATGTATATCAGTTATAGTGCTAGCATTCCGGTATGTGTAGGAAATGTTGAATGGCAAGCAAAATATGTTGCGATTTTACTATTTTACAACGGTGTATTTTGACACTGAAAGTTTAACAAAACAAATTAATACTTCCCGCATTCCATTGCTTGCAATTGCACAATCTCAAGTATTCTAGCCTGGTTAGCCAAATGAACCAGATAGCTTTGTGAATGCTACCAAAGACAATGTACGACAAGACGTGCCACTCAGCACTTTCATATAGGACTTTCTTAAGTAATCATGCAGTGGCGCATCCACGTCAAGGTGCATTGTCTTTGAACAGGTGTAATAGTAGTTTTCCTACTCAGACATAATCACAAAATGCTTAAAGTATGTTTGAACTTTACTATACTATAGTATTATTTTCATTATTAATATTAGGAGATAATATACTATAATTGTCATACATTGTCTTTGATGGTACAGCAGTCAGAGTGGGCTAGGGAACCTGTCCCCTTGTTTCAATGGTACATCTGTCAGGCTGGGTTAGGAGACCTGTCCAATTACCTTGTTTGCTGTATTTCATGGGAAAGCACTGAGTGGCGCGTCTTATCGTGCATTGTCTTTGATACTATGCAACATTTTGCGCAATGGAAGAAAACACATTCCACAATTATGGACTCCTGCACCCTGTTCGTATTCATTCTACGATGATATAGTTACTATAATCTTTACTTATTAATTGTGGGGAATTTAGGTTTTAAAAATGTATTTATTCTATGCCTGGGAATTACTGCAAATTGTTTTTAAGGAACATTGAGCATTGATAAAGGTGTCATTTGTTTACATTCCTGTTCCTAAGTTGCGCATAGCGATATTAGTGTCAGAACTATTGAATGTAGAACTGAACATGTAATGCACTCTGTTTATGCCTTTAACAGTAATAACAATAATAATAAAATATGTATTTCCACATGATCAATGTACACACAAGTTGATATTTATATCAGTAATTTTGTTCACATGAAAAAGGAGAAAGCAGAAGTACAATACTTATGAGGTGATTTCCCCATTTAAAAATAACACAGATACATTTCTTATACCAAATAAAAAAGAAATAGAAAAATAAAAGTTAAAAGCATTCAACATTACCCTCAATACTGTAAATTACATCTCAATATTGATGTACTAGGCTACTATGTGTTTCCCCTCTGGTAAAGCTTAAATATTAACGCAGTGCATCACAAATTGCATGGGAAGAGGTTACTAACCTATGGCTATGCCATTATTATCATTTTTAATCAAGAGAAGTGAATGCCATAGGATTATTATTGAGATTTACCGTCAATGATTTCGCCCGGATTGGTCATCATAGGGCCTATAGAAGCATTGCGCCTAATGCATACGTAATGATTGTGGTACTGCTGGGGAGTGACAATGGTGTTGCCATGATATAATTGTGTTATGACTATGGTATGACTGATATGACATGACTCTGGTATTGCTCTGGTTATGGCTCTGGTCATGGCTATAATTATGGTTCCGGCTATGGTTATGGCTATTACTATAGCCCAAACCATAATCATAGCCATAGCCATAGCCATCACTATTACCATGGTTATGAATATCATATACCACTTCTCATTTTACCACAGTTGTCTGCTCTTTGGCAGACATTTCTCTGCTCTATTTTACTTGTTTGAAATATATATATTTTTGTAGTGAGATATGTTTAACCACTGTATGACCCCCCAATAGCCGATGTTTACTTTTTGTGCTGGCGGGTCGTTAAACAAACAAAGGTTATGGTAATGGTTATGACGATGGTGTGACTAGGGTGGGACTAGGGTGTGACTAGGGTGTGACTATGGTCTGACTATGCTATGACTGTTTTGACTATGGTATGCCTATGATATGACTGATATGACTATGGTATGACTGTGGTATGACTGATATGGTCATGATATGACCATGATATGACCATGATATGGCCATGATATGACCATGACATGAACATGATATGACCATGACATGGCCATGATATGACTAAGGTATGACTGTGGTATGACCTTTTGGCAATGGTATGACTATGATAAGACTGATATGACTATGATATGACTGTGGTATGACTGATATGATCATGATATGCTCATCATATGACCATGATATGGTCATCATATGACCATGATATGACCATGATGTGACCATGACATTACCATGACATGACCATGGCATGGCCATGACCATGACATGACCATGCGATGTCGCAATGTGTATCGGCTGACATGTCAATGGTTTCGCAATGGTATGGCTATGGTATGGTTGTGGTATATATATATATATATATATATATATATATATATATATCATAGAACGTATACTATAACTGTGTGAGACTATGTTTTAAAGTATATAACATTGTTAATAGTTTTTTCATAGTTATTTTATTTTTTATATAAAAGTAATTTTAAGAGTTCTGAGTTTATCATCTATTTAACATATAATAATATTGTAAATATTAATAAAGCTCCTTAGAAGTGGCTGTTCTACGATGTTGTAGAGGAAAGCTATAATATGACATTTCCAATGCGGTTACAATAGTTTGGAGGATAGAGCCATTTTATTTACCGTAAAAGGCTACATTAAACAGGCGTCTTGGGGACAGGTAACAAACAATTCTTCAAGAGATGCTGCTTTTCTTACAACCCCTGATAACATATTCGATGAAGTGTGCACAATCGCCATGTGATTTTAGACTAGACGCAGGACCATGTGATAATATCTGACTAGATGATCTGTGAACATTCATGGTGACTGGGATGCTGTAGGTTATATATCTCAGCACAGACAACTCCTTTCTACGATATATAGAGTGGCTATGGTGTACACTATACAGCACATGCTTGTCTACCCCACCCCACCCCACCCCACTCCACCCCACCCCACTTTCTATTGTATCAAAGTGAAGTGTGCTGTACACAATGCCGTCCACTCCACTCCGTCATCACTATGTATAACCAAAATTGATTGTTTTGATGGCTGGAAGACCCATCCTCTGGCGCTGATAAAATGTATGTTCAGATGAATAAACATATTTACAAAAAAAACACACACAAAGAACTATGCATTTCTTTAGCAGATAATTAATTGACTACATCATGGTTCCGACTGCGCATGCGCTGGAAACGGCGTTGGGAGCAAAGCAAAGGCGTACGCCCATTGAGTTTGCCGATACGCATAGGGCAAAACTGGCATTTTATTCAAAATAACTAGAAATACATAACAATTTGGGATAAACATGGATGGAAGGATGCTTGTTGTTGTTTGTTTGTTGTTGTTTTACGTCCTAGCAACATCTAAGGTCATATCAGGACGGGTAACGACTTGTGACAGTGCGCACTCATGGCAACTTTATAGTGCTGTCCCACTGGGAAACCAGGCCGCCGGCACCATGACCTGGTATCCCACTCAGTCACATTATCCTGACACTGAGCACACCAGTCCTTTCCCTATCCTAATAATGCCGAGCGCCTGGCTAGGAAGCGACAAGTATCAATTTTAAAGTCATTGGTTTGACTCGACCGGGACTGGAAGGATGCAATATAATAATATAATGCATATGTTTAGGACACAACTCTCCATAAACCATAGAATATAAATAAAAACATGAATAAAATAAATAAAACTGACTCTGGATATGGCTCTAACACTAGTCCGAGTGCCTAGATTTGTCTAAATCTAAATGCACATGGCATAAGATGTGCTGGTTATATTGATATAAATGCAATGCTGGATAAAAGATTAATATCTTAATTTATTATATATATATTTTTAGTTGGTATTCTATGTTTCAAACGAGCTGAGATGAGCTGAAACTAGCACATTTCATAGCTGCACCCAGTGTATTAGCATGTGCCATGTGCTTCTCGTGGCTTTGTTTTGCTCTGATGCATCCCACAATGCACCGTGCTGCTGGAACTGTGATGTAGTCTATTCACCTAGTAAATTCTCTATTCAGCATCACAGCACTGGCTTTCCAGTGTTGAGAAGAGAATTGAGATGAATCAATTATTTAAGGAAAAGGTAATACAGTTTGATAGTCACTATAGATGGCGTTTCGATGCTCCTCCTCTATCTATCGTGTCTTTCCACTAAAAATGATAGAAAATATGATTGAGTTCCACCTTTTCCGGGGGTGGTGGCCGAATCAGTAGAACAGGGGCCTCGCGTGTGTGAGATCGGGAGTTTGGTTCCCGGTCGAGTCAAACTAATGACTTATAAAATTGATACTTGTCATTTCCCAGCCAGGCGCTCAGCATTAATAGGATAAAGCAAGGACTGGTTAGCTCAGTATCAGGATAATGTAGCTGAGTGGGATATTGGGTCATGGTGTTGGCAGCCTGATTTTCCCAGTGGGGCAGCACTAAAAAGTTGCCATGAGTGTGCACTGTCACAAGTGGGTACCTGTCCTGATATCAGCTTGTAAGTCAATGGTTTGACTCGGCTGGGATTCGAACTCCCGACCTTCCGCATGGGAAGCCTGTGCTCTGTCGACTCGGCCACCACGTCCAGTCCTTTTCTTTGGTAATATTCTTTATCTAATAATTTTGAATTCAAACAAACTTCCAGATAGATCTTCAGAGTTAGAATATGGGAGGCTGAGTTTCATTATCAAGTCTTTGGTTTGACTCAAGGCAGCATTCCTTACACACGGTATCAGGGTATGCGGCATGCAAATGCGAATGCGGCAAAAAATGGAAATGCATGTAAGTGTATGGAGGTGCTTCCATGCCTCTGAATGCGAATGCGAATGTGAATGCGAATGCAAATGCGGCAACTGAATCGGTCCATGTAGCCATTGGTGCGGCATGCAAATATGAATGCTGCAGCGTTTGAAATAGAAACCAGTTGTGAGAAACCTGACACTATGTGTGGGTGTGGGTGAGGGAGGTGTTATGTCAGGGTGGGTGGCATGCCGCTGGGACTCTCTCAACATGCCTGATAAGGCGGGGGAGGTTTCCCTTATCACATTGGGTATCTTTTTAAAGTTGTTACTGTGTACTAATCAAACCAAATCGCTGCATGCTGCATGCCATGTGAAAGGAATCAACCCATTCGCATGCCGCATGCCACATTCGCATTCGCATGCCGCATACCATGTGTAGGGAATGCTAGGTTCAGTCGCGTATATAACCCATGACCTTTGGGTGTGAAGCGGGCACCGGATAGAAGGGAGCGAGGGAGCGACGGAGAAGTACAAGAAGCACGCCACACTTTACGCCGCATAGCCGCATAGGAGAGAGAGTCCGACAACGATCGAACACGGTGCAAACACCAAATAAAAGCACAGTTTGTGCTGGCGTCGCAGATGAGAACGTACAGGACTTTCGCACAGGATACCTGCAGGTAGGTTGCATGTTGATCAAATTGGTTTCTAAAGCTGGAAGGTAATGTTTAATGTATCTCCCTCTCTCCCACCCCACCCTCTCGGACCCCCACCCCCACCAAGGACGCAATCACCACGATGGCCTGCATGTAGCAATGTGGACAACATTTTCAAACCACACGTATCTGAATTTTTTTGGAAAGAGCTTTGAAAACCATACAAGAAAATCCAACAATCGGGTCAATCGGGTGATTATTAAGCGTGCTAGAGCTATTTCAATTTCGGTAATGAGGGGTAATTTCCTGCCATTATTTTAATGCTTTAGCATTACAAGTGTGTGACCTAAAAATCTAGATATTTAGTCAATTTTTGTTCTAACTTGCTCAATAATCGATATATCTCACTGAAATGTTTGGTCTATGTAGATCCCTAGCTGCTCTGTTGATTTCACCCATTAAAATAAAAGTGACTTGGAGGATATACACCATTAAAATAAAACTAAATGAATACATTAGCGATTTAGAAGGATGTTTTAGAGATTTCTCATTGTTTAATGCGTATATCCATGGGTCCATTGTAACTACTTTCATCCTTACCTTTGTATTTGTAGATTCATAAGAATCTCATTAATACATCAACTTACAAGTATGTCTAGTATAACTATCATATATCCATGAAACGTTAAGTTTTCTTCCTTTGTTTTAATGTTTTAGCATTACCAGTGTGTGACCCAAAACCTATATATTTCATAATTTAGTAATTTTTTGTTCTAACTTCCTAAATAATCGAGATATCTAAATGAAATGGTCAGTGTAAGTAGATGTCTATCTCCTCTGTCGATTCCACCCGTTAGAATAAAAGTAAATGCACACATTAGTGACATATTTGTGGATTTTCGGTTGTCATTGATATGATTGATCTTATACCACTGAAACTTTGGGCAACTAGCAAAGTACCTTTTCGACCTTACAGCATCATGAAACGTCACACAATGGTCAATTAATAACAGATTTAAATGTCCACCTACCTTTTAAATCTATCCATGATATATAGAAGGTGGAGTTTGAGTGTTGAAATCAAGTCAAATCTTCTGAATGTGCACAGACACACAAAACGTGAACGGATTTGCAAATTGTAAACATGAGGTTGTAGATGGACATTTTATCTACATCACAGGCTGAAATTCATGGGGATAGCACCTAAGAGCCAATGAAAAGCAAGCATTTTGGGGGACCCCTCTGTTATCAGAATGATTTTTCCAGGAACAGATATTTGGCAGAAAACGGGCGTCACGTAGTGTGATATATGCGTAATAGGCATACAGGTGTGTGGTTAATATATGTTAACGAGATGCAGAGGTTGAGACAAAGAGATATGCAAATGAGATGATGTCATGGAAAGTTTAGCCGGCGGGTCAAGCATGCCCTAGGCCGTGAATAAACCATTCAGTATCCAGAAGTCAAAGTGTTCAGACGTCGTACTTTCACACGTAGCACGCGGACGTGCACGTACCTACTGCATGCCAGCAACAGCATAACGGAATGGTTGTTGTTTGTTGGTGATGATATAGCTTTATTTGTCTGAATATATAACCTCCCCCACCCAATGTCGAAATACTGGTCTTCCAGCCATGAACAATTTAAGAGTATTTGACAAGAGCTGCATATTAGCCTAGCTATGACATCGGGATAGCATGGGTAAGTTCACTGGTACACATGGTATAACCAATGCCGGATTTAGATGAAGAGAAACCCTAGGCTATATATTCCACTTGTGAGGACCCTCTGAAAGGCTAGAGCCGTGTTTACACGGGCAATTGTGAAGCGAATTAGGCAAATCGATTTATATGAAGCGAAGTAGTGGTGGGTTTACACAAGCAAGTTTGAAAGTGTGTCGGCGACCGGGAACCAGCAGCCTTAGTGGTGCGCTTGTAGCCGGCAAGCACTGCTATTTGCTTAGTTTACACTCGGCGATTCGACGCCGATGTAGCTGCTACGTTAATATCGCTTGGAATTTAGGGTTAATTTAATTAAATTTCATTATTTGAGTATGTAATTCTGTTAAATATGATCGCATTCAATAGATTTCGGCCTAATCGGTCCCTAACACGGCCGGGTACTAGGGTATAATTACAGCTGAGCCTGTAGCCGGCAAGCACCGCTATGTTACACTATCGCCGCCCGGGAACCAGCTGAATCGCTTCATATAAACCACCTGGCAAGGTGGTTTACATAAAGTGAATCATATGAAGCGAATCAGCCTGATCCGGCTCAGAGTCACGTTTACACGGCGAATGTGAGGTGAACTAGGCAAGGCGATTTATATGAAGTGACTTAACTCGCCCGTGTAAACACGGATTTAGTATCAAATATATTTTGACAGTATCAAATATATTTTGACCAGACGGGATGGCCGAATGAGTTGAGCTTCCGTCTCCTGTTTTGATAGATCGTGGGATTCGATTCCACGGGTTCTAACCCTGGTTGAGTCAAACCAATTGTAAAACATTCCGATATTCGGCATAGGGGGTAATGCAAATGTTCTATTACTGATCGGTGTACATGACCAGGCGCATGTATGTATATATATATATATGCTGCTGGACTGTACCACCTCATATAGTTTACTAAATACATTCTATCAATTATTAATAAAACTTTTCTTTTTCTTTGGGAATTTGTTTCCCTTGACCACAAATATATGATTGTGAGCTTTCTAATTTAATGAGTGTCTATTGGCACATAATTGATTGTCTGCTTTTACATGTAAAAGCGATGGTTTGAACAAAAAACAAACATTTCTCGCCGTGAATATGGCCTATGCTGCCGACACGGCGTAAAGCAACCACCAATCAATCAATCAATCAAGCCTTCCTTTCAGCCGAAGTCCTCCTCGATATCCATGTGGTAATGCCGTCTGCTCCTTCGCTCTCCAGCTGGATGCGGGCACAGGTCTCTAGTTCCCCTTCTGGGTGGTTTGCACTGCAAAGAGAGCAGAAGCTGACTGGCATCAGGCTGGAGTGGGGTGGAGTGGAGGTGGGAGTAGAGATAGGCACGTCCGTTCGGTCCAAATCCTCCGGTGCGACTGACAATGTCAACCAGGTGGAGGGGGAGGGGGGGGGGGGGGGGGGGGTGAACGCAGGAGGTGCCACCTGTCAAGTGAGGAGTCTTACAGAGAATAACAATGGTATCAAGTAATATAATAATATAGATATAATAAGGAAACAATTTCCTTCGTATTTTTATACTGGCGTAATACATTATACACCACATATATATATATATGGGATGTATAATTAATTATGCGATATAAATAGGCGGAGTATCCTTTATTATTTATTATTTGCCATTACGTTATTCGCAATATATTATTAGCCAATCGCTGACCTGCCCGAATTTGCTCCTGTTGCCTACACTAGCGCCACCAATGGGCATTTCCGGCGGCAAGCTCGGGTGGGAAGTCACTTCTCTATGCGATTTCAAACTGAGCTGTTCTACCTGTTCTCAACACAGTCTACCTGTTGCTACCTGTGTTTCGACGGTCTGTCTCTACGGATTTCGGTACGGATCTCCTAAATACCTAGCCAAGACAAGATCTATGGTTACAGGGTGATAGATCGGTGTGAGATGACGACGGTACCATGAGCTAAAACTTTCAAAATAGTCTTCCTATTTCTACCTGTGTTGCGACGGTCTGTTCTACAGAATGTCGGTAAGGTTGTCGAATTTCCTTGCCTATCGCATGACCGATACGGTTCAATTTATTCGGTTAGGCACAGGTGAGGCATCATATATTGTATATGTAAGTTGATTAGGCATTTGATCGTGACTGTGGTCGCAGTGCAGTGCACGGCTTAGTACGGACCGTAGTACGGCCGGGTACGGACCTTGGTACGGATCTAGGCATGCCAGGAACTGGATATTGCAGTGATTGTGGCGAGCCACACGACAACAACGACCAAGGTTCTTGCTCAAGGAGAAGCATCGACACACTTGCAAGTAAGTCGGGGATGTCCATGCGAAAACATCGCGATCGGCAGGTGACCGTGAGGAAAGCAGCGAAATTGAGTCGACTGCTTCCGCTATGGCCGTTCTATCGCTAGAGGAGCGCGAGAAGACGGCAAGGGAGGGGATCGACACTCTCCAAGCGGAGATGCATGTAACGGCCCTCCTCGGCCCCGGCGTCCCCCTCGGTGCCCTCGGACCGCACCTCGGGCGCTGACACGACGGCGATCATCCAGGCCATCCAGCGCCTCCAGACTGAGCAGCGCGAGACAACCGCCCGCATCGATGCCCGCATGGACGCCCTGGAGTCGGGGGGACCCCAG
Organism: Branchipolynoe longqiensis; assembly: GCA_030323885.1. NCBI lineage: Eukaryota > Metazoa > Annelida > Polychaeta > Phyllodocida > Polynoidae > Branchipolynoe > Branchipolynoe longqiensis. The sequence continues at coordinate 78,088,820 of CM059196.1, forward strand.
CCTCGCCGGAGACGCCCCCGCCTGCACCAAGGCCCCAGTCCACCTACACCACAGCACGCGCCCCGGCACCTCGGGCGCGCGCCCCGGCCGGGGCCCGTCCCCCGCCCCCACCTCAAGCGACTCTGCCGGGGGCAGTACACCCCCAGAACCAGCGGTACCACCACCTCGCCGGACAAGCCGCCCCTGCTCCGACGCCTAGCTACTACGAGGAGCCGCCCCAGCATAGCCCAGCATCCGCAGCCGACGCCGTGCGGGAGATACTGGCTTCCGCCGAGGCGCGGCACTCCGTGAGGCGGCAAGGGACTCCGGCAGACTACATCTTCCCCTCAGACCTCGTGGAAAGGGGGCCCGAGAGGAAGCCGGTGAAGAGGGGCGAGGCGACTAAAGATGAGTACAGCCTCGCCCTTCTCACCCTGATCGACCACCCCAACTTCCCCGCCCACTCCGTCCAGGGCCTACACCACCATCACCTCACCGTACTGAGGGACAACCTCCTCTACCCCTGGCCGACCGTCCGCCGCTACTCCGAGACGGTGTTTTCCTGGATAGCGGACGGGAGGCTCCCCCAGGGGTGGCACGACCCAGTCGCCCTCGACCTCCTGAGGGTGGAGACCCTCACCCCGCCCGCCCCTCAGCCGCTCCGGCAGAACCGGCCCCCCGAGGCGACGACCTCCCCCGAGGCGCACACCTGCCCCGGGCCCAAGTCGACACCCGCGTCGCCTACGACAAGCAGTCTCACGGGGCCCCCTGCCCCGCCTGGAACCGCGACCCCGCCTCGTGCGATCGGGCCCCCGTCGGGGAGGCCCACGGCGAGGGAGGGGACAGGCGCCGGCACGTGTGCGCCTACTGCACAAACGTCCGGCGCCTCCTGACGATGCACAGCGAGGCCGGCTGCCTCACCAAGCAAGCCCGTGAGCGCCAGACCCCGGCCGCCTCGATGGATTTTTGATCTGCCGCCCCCCCCCCCCCCCCGGCCGGCCCGGGGGGCCCTCCCCGGCGCCTCACCCACACCACTGCCGACAGCCCCGTGACCTCCACCGACAACCCCCCAGCGACCACCGATCGAAACGCCGCCCAGTCAGAGCCGGGGATCATCACCTCGCACCTCACGCCTCAGACACAGCCCAGCCTCACGAGGAACCCTCCCCAGATAGCACAGCCGCCGACCTTCACGACACCGCCTTCGTCAACCCGCCCGACCCGACACCGACCCCCACCCCATCCAGCCCTGAGGAGTTCGCTGCCCCCCTGCTCGACCCTCGCCGGACCTCCTCACCGGATCTCTCCAAGGAGCGGGCCTCCTCTCTCTTTGGCCGCCCGCCCCTTGTCGACGTAGGCCCCGGACACTCGCCGCCCACACAGGGAACCTGACCTCTGAGGCGGTGCGCGCACCGTGCCCCGCCCCGCTCCCTCGGGCGCGCCTCGAGCCCTCTGCTCCGCCTTGGTGGAGGGCTCCTCGGCCACTCTCACTGACTCATTCCAGCCTCACTCTCGGACTCGGACTTTGCCCCCTGAGGGCCCCTGTACATTTACTTGCTCGTTGCTCCTCATGAGCCCCTTTTCTTTCTAACCATGTTCCTGCTCCTCATGAGCCCCTCTCTTTACTGTTGTTGTTTGCTCCTCTGTATGACTTCTTTCCCGAGGCGTCCAATAAACGCCTTGTTTTTCCACCTCCGCCTTGCTTTCTTCCTTTTCGCGCATCGGTCGTAATGCGAAGCATTGCGTTTGATGCGTGGAGAGGAAGAGACCCTCCCCTGCCCCGGGCTGTCGCGCAGCATTCTCGCCTCACCCGACGCCCGCTGCTCACCTCGCCCTCCCCCGGGCCGGCGGCATTCACACCTCACCTCCTGTCGCCCTCCGGCCCTCCCTTATAAGGCCGCCCGCCGGCCACCCTCAGTCACTCGCCCTCCAGCCTCCTAGCCGCTCTGCCCTTTTTCCTCCACCCACCCACCCAACTATTTCTTACCCTCTTTTTTCCAGCTGGTGGAGGGCTCCTCGGCCACCCTCACTGACTCATTCCAGACTCACTCTCGGACTCGGACTTTTGCCCCCTGAGGGCCCCTGTTACATTTACTTTATATATATACATATATGCATATATATATATATATATATATATAAATATATATATATATATATGATGTGTAGGGAATACAATTGCAAACCAAACAACTGAAAAACATTAAGATGTATCGAAGTATTCAGATAATAGAAAGCCTAAATACAATGCAGTTAGCAGTTGTCAGGTTGAGGATGGTATTAGAGTTGTCTGGTTATTTGGTATGCCTGTACAATGAAAAGAGCTGACCTCATTCGACGTCTAAATGCCCACCTGAAACTGGGTCAGCTTGTTCACGCTGTGATCTGTAACACAAACAGCGCAAAATTCCTGTAACTACGCATTTACTCAATGCCCCCTACACCCTCTTCCCACTTCCCTGCTCCCCCTCTCCCTTACAATTGATATGAGGAAAATGTTTGTCAGTTTCAGAGAAGCGCTCTTTAATAGTGGTAACTTCTTGCGCGTTGTCTGACCCGGGGTCGGTTTGGTGTTGTTGTTGTCTTGTTTGTTGTTGTCTTACATCCTAGCAACATATAAGGTCATCAAGACAGGTGGGTCGGTGCGCTTGACCCGCTAAGACAATCAGTCCTTCTTTTACACGGGTGAACTGCATTTCGTGCACCAGTGGCCATATGAACACTCTGACGTTGAAGATGACAATATCGTATTGTATAACAAGTTATGCCCATACTATTTAGGCTGCAGGGCTTTAATATCACCTGCCCGCGTAGGGCTGGTGGGCGCTGTGCCGCCTGTACTCACCTGGCTGGGGTGCCCCGTGCCACAGGACAGCATCCAATCAGGTTCCGGATGCCCAGGTGAGGCGACTTCGGGTGGCGCGGACGCTATCAGGTATCCATTCGGCCGGAAATTTGACTTGGTGCAGAGGTGCACCGCAAGCTCCCCTTACGCATTAGTAATGCGGGTGAAATGCGGGTCGCCGCAGATCATAGTCATGGTACTGGATAATTGCCAGGCATGTGGGGACGGGCATGAACCACCTCGTGGAAGTAAATGCAAGGTGGTTAAGGCTAAGGCTGGCCATAGGACGGTGAAGACGGAGCAGGCAGAGGAACATCAGTTAGGTACGGAGAGTACGGACGAGGGTACGGCAGATAGTATGCTGAAAATGTCGCTGTCAGACGTGGGGGAGCTAAACCAATCTGCCAATAAAACAGCGCCAATCAAAGTGGAGCCGGATGCGGAGGAAATAGAGTTGAGAAGGATGCTGAAAGCCCGAGTGCTTTCATGGAGGAAGGCCGACTTGAAGGCCCCATTGGAAAATGAAATAGCGCCGGAGGAACGAGCAACGCAGACGACAGCAAAAGCGTCAAAGGGGAAAAAGACAAAAAAGAAGGAAAGGAAAACAAGCAAAAAGAAGGATGTGACGAGTAGTGACTCGGACGACAGTCCAGCCGATTTGTCCCCGTCATCGGCGTCATCCTCGGACTCATCGGAGTCAGATGATGACAGGGAAAGCAGCCGGGATCGTAGGAGACGTAGGAAGAAAAAGAAAAGTAAGTTCTCCCTTGCTCGTTACACAAAAGGGAAAAAGAACGTGAGATGACTAACTTTTAACGAGTTGCTGTACGCCGTTTTATTGTGGGGCTTCAAGGGATCAACCAAGGCGAATATGGATGTTGAGGAACTAAAGGGTTATATGGGACATCTAGCATACATGACGATGCACTCTACCACTAACAACAACACCGACGAAGCCTACAGGGGCTACGATACAGCAGTGCAGGAGAAGGCAAAAGAGAAGGGAGTTAGAGCTTTCAAAATGGAGGACAATGGTTTGTCACTTTTGCACTTCAATATTGATAATTCACGCTCACATAAAACAGTAACCACCAAAAGTCGGAGCGGCATGGCAAAACCTCATACCGACAATGTACGGAATGGCGCGTGTAAGGTGAAAGGGGTGGGCTTTGGCCATAATTATAATAAAGATTGCTGTGTGCGGGACAAATGCAAGTGGGACCATCATTGTTTGTCGTGCAAAAGCAAAAATCACGTAGTGGACGCTTGTCCAAACACAAAGTATTGACTTGAACCTTTAGACAGCTGCGGGTGTGGGGTAGCGAGTGTGGACAGCGATCTCATAGGGGCGAGCGGTCCACGTCAAGTTGCTACCAATACAAGCAAGGCCCGCATCTCGCCCAAGGTGTGTGATGATAGCGGTTGGGGTGTCGGCCGCGGCACCGGGCCAACAGCTACTTCTAAGGCGCGGATTAATGTGGGGGAAAGCCTCCGCATCCACACCGAGCATTTAATGTCGTCGCCTAACTGTTGGGGGGAATCGCCCCCCACACCCCAAGCGGGGGGTGGGGTGGGGCATTGTGATCACGGTGAAACCGGCGAGTTTGGAATTGGCAGGGACCTCATGACTGAGGCTGCCCAACACAGCGCAAGCAACAATGCGGGGACCAGCCAGTGAAACGCGGTCCAGTGATGGTGGCCAGGGTGGCCGCACCTCAGGGCGCTTTGGCGTCAATCACCCGCAACTAAAGGAATGCAACGAGGACTGGTTGCGGGTGGTGGGCCGTGACCCTACTAAAGACGGGACGGTGTTGAAATGTACTTTGTGGGCCATCGACCGTGGTGGCGCGCACACTCAGTGCGAACGTGTCATAGACATTTTTGAAGATTGCATAAATGGTTTTTGTAATTGTACCTATTTGATCGGTGGTGTTCGTGCTCAAATAAAACCATGTCGTGTAGATGCTGAATGCTTCTGCCACGGGGATGTAGAACCGGACTGGAACTATATTCTCCAGGGGGGTTTGTTTCGGTTTCCGAGTCATTGATAGTGAATGTGACAGCACGTATCATAAGGAAAACTATGGTTCTATAACTAAAGGTGAGATAGGTGTGGCCATGTCGGGCAGGTTACAACGTGAAATTGATGAAGAACTTTTGACGATTGTTGATGAACCCTGTACGTGTATACATGCTCTAGGTGCTCTCACCAAAAATAATCAGAGCGTGTGACACTCTACTCGCACCATCTATCTCCCACATAATAAACCTATCATTTGAAAATGCTACTGTTCCTGAAAATCTCAAAGTTGCAAAAGTAATACCCATCCATAAGAAAAATGAGAAATACGTAGTTGATAACTACAGGCCAATCAGCCTATTCAGCACCCTAAACGAATTAATGGAAAAACTAATGTACAAAATAGCTTACCAATTTCTTAACAAATACAAAATATTATACAAATACAAATTTGGATTTAGAGAGAATCACTCAGCAATAATGGCTCTGACTGAAATCTTAGACAATATACTACAAAACTTTGAAAATGGGAAACATGTTGCAGGAGTCTACTTAGACCTGAGCAAAGCAAGGAACCAATATCTGGAACTCAATACCAGTAGAGATTAGAAACCTTAAAACTTTGAAAAACTTCTGTAAAAAACTAAAGATAAGCTATCTCAATGGATACTAAATCAATTACCAGTAAAGAATATATATAATAGGATATAGTTGTTATTAACTAGTCGCATAATTTAAAATATCAAGTGGCTATGGCAAAGAACATAAGATTTACCCATATTAACATACATGCAAAATAACTACTGATACTGCATGTAAGTACATGAATCCATGACACAATATACATATAATATTCCTATCATTACTTTGTTTTTTACTAACTGTGAAGAGATGCATCAGTATCTCATCATAATCATTAGTTAAAAATGTAGCTTAAGTTTAAACATTTGTTATTGTCATAACTTGTTCATTCACATCATGGAGACCAGTTAGATAAGCATCGCTTTTCTGGGATCCTTTCTGTCTGTAAGGAATCTGTATGCATTTATTGTATCACCTCAGTTTATTGTAAACATACCTTGCAGAGAGTTAAAATAAAAGAATTGATGGGCAACTGCCCTCCTTGTTATATGTGTAGCATGGCCTTTTCCCTTCCGTAGTGAAGACATTCGCACCGTCGATAGAATTCAGACTGCTGTCCTTACGGGTGCGTATATTTTCAAACGCATAGTGATATAAGGCGTGCTCAGCCGTCCCTGCGCCGAAACCAGCAAAGCCATATTTCAATGCTTCCTTATCGCCCTGTAACACTATGACGTAATGCGCCAGCTTGGGGACAACGTGAAAATAAATTTTACACGTCAAAATTCTCGGCGTGATATGCAAATACAAGCCCAAGTTGGATGTCAATGCCGCGTAGTTGACATGTGCATAACGTCGGTATAACATAGTGACAACGAGTGAGGACAAAGGAATTATTAATTGTGTCAACGTGAGGCTAGCGAAACCCCAGCGCGTGATGCCAGCCTAGCATAGCAGCGGCGGCTTAGCTCAACCGTTTTTCCCGACGTGAGTCAACGTTGACCCACCGAGAGGGTAGCGTCACGCTGGCGTGAGTCCAGTGTTGCCAGCGTGAATACAGCGCGGGCTTGACGCGCTCGACATGAACGGAACGTAGGCCGATGTCAGGAAAAGCACCCGACCCACCCGCGCCTTGGGTATAAATAAGGGCGCTTGCTGTCTTGCTCTCTCCTGACAACTTCTCCAGCATGCCAGCCAAGAACAACCCAAACTCCAGCTCCAGTTCAACTTCTACTTCGAACCCCCACTATTGGAGGGGAAGAGGGAAGGGGAGAAAGAGGATGACTGGTACACCACCAGCAGCAGCACCATCTCCACCATCTCCACCATCTCCGATGGTCTCATCTCCTGCTCCTGGGGACACAGAGGAGACTATGGACACACGGGCCCTGTCTCCTTCTTCGGCACATTCCCGTGCATCATCTGCAGCCGCCAACTCCTCCGCCTCACACCGTCCTGGCAGATGGTGTGAGGCGGAAAAGGCAAGAGGAGGGTGCAGAAGTTTGACTGCACCCTGCCTGCAGACAAGGAGGAGGTCCTGCTTCACTTTCTCCATGACACGCCAGTCATTTGGAACGTCAAGTTGACAGACTATCGGAGGACTGACAAAAAGGGCAGGCTGTGGGAGGACCAGGCCCAGAAGATGGGGAGAACCGCAGCCCATCTCCAGGGCTGGTTCAAATCCTTGCGTGACAGCAACACCAGGCTTCACAAAAAGACGAGCGGTGATGGGGCGCCCAAGCGGACAGAGAGGGAGCAGTGGATCCTGGACAAGTCTGGCTTCCTCAGCTCAGTTGTGCGGCACCGGCCAGAGCCCTGCAGAAGTGTAAGTACTATATTTTTTAATTTGCAATCATGTGGATATTAATTTCTAATTAAAAAAAAAATTATTTCTTTATTTCCTTTTTACCTCATTGTGGACAAATCATTTAAAATAGTTAATGGCATTATAATATGCAAGCATCTGGATTTAGTTATTATTGCTGTCATTGTGGATAAATGATTGTATAAAACTGGCTATGGTGGAGGAGAGAAAGAGAGGGAGTCGAAGCGAGGAGTTGGTGGGAACCTTCTAATTTTATTTTTGCAACGAAGGCCCATGACCGGGCAAAAGGATTGGCCCTACCTATACCTTCTCTGTGGCGGAATGGTTAGAGTGTCTGATTTTTTTGTCTAGGTCAGACTCCTAATCTGAGGGTTGGCGGTTCGATTCCCCATGCCCCCAGCTCTGCCAGTTTGGATTTCCACCGCTGTGTATAATTTACCGCGTCATCAAAGGCCGGTTGCTCTCATACTATGTCTATGTGGTGTGGGAGGTTAAAAATCCCTTGGGTCGGTAAAAGTGTAGGCTCGAGCTTTCTATCGACCAGCATTGTAGTGGGGAAGACCAGTCGTCTGTGACTGGGATTTCCCCTGCTTGGGACAACTAATGTACCACAAAAAAAAAGAAAAAAAAAGAGAGACATCACAAAGGGTATATATAAAAGCTAAAATTGTGTAGTAGCAGTGAGCTGAGCGCCACCACGAATGAATGAAAAGCGGCGGCAGCGCCATAGCAGCGGAGCAAAATGCAAGGCCCGCAGAATATATAGAATAATCGAGAATAAATAATATATAATTAAAATAAGGTAGGAGAAACCCCGCCTATTTATATAGATATAATAATATTACATATATTTAATGTCATTATTGTATGCATTCATTTATTATTGCCCTCATTATGTACAGTCATGTTGTCTTGTATTCATTGTACTTGTGTTGCTTTATTATTTTGTTTTGCAGGTGTTGGCCGCCGTTGACGCTGCGTGAGGCGATCTGGGGGCTGCAGAGACTGCCTGCGCTGACCAGCAGATCGGGATGGAGCCCCAACAATGACCCCTGGCCGAGGCCCGAGGCAAGGGAATCCCGTCCACAACGGAGGAGGACCTGCTTGATGTCCTGAAGCAGCGCGTCGACGCCTCGGGCAACATCTTAGACTGCCTAAGCATGTGCATGACCCAGAGGACCGCCTTCGCAAACTATGTGTGGGACTGTTTAGTGACCATGACGAAGGGGCAGTTCCACCATGGGGGGGGGGGGGGGCCGATGAACATTATCCTGTCGCAGGTGTTGGAGTCGGAGGTGGCAGACGACGGGACCGTAATCTCGGGGCCGGCGCTGTCCCAGGTCTGTCCCCCTCCCGCCCCCATGACTCAAACCGTGCGGCCACCCTTTGTGATGTCCTATTCCTCTTCCTCTAATACCTCGTCTTGCCCGTCGACGGGTACCAGCCGCACCCGCACCAGTGGCGACACCAACCACCAGCCAGAACACCCTGGGCATCGCAATGCGCCAACTACATGCAGCAGTACATGCTGCAGCCGCTGCACGCTACACCCTGCACTGCTGCACCCTGTGCTGCTACACCTTGCGCCGCTGCTGCCGATGCTGCAGGCCCTGACACCGGCAGCGTTGAGGTTCCCCGGACACACAATGGGTCCGCCCGCACCGCAGCTTAGTCGGTCATCACAGCAGCAGCCTGCAGCACACGCGAGTGGCAGCGCGTTGACATCTGGGTGCTCAACCAGAGTGCCAGTATGGCAGTGGGAATGACACTGACAGCCACAGAAAGATTCCTGAATCTGTCTGGGCTGTCCGGCATATCAAGCATGTCGAACCTCAACATTGAGCCGCAGGGCGCTAGATACTGAAATGTGAATGCGTTCTCAAACTACATGCGGGACTTTATCCACGATGACGAAGGGCCAGAACCGCATTCTCAAACTACGTGCGGGACGAAGGGCCAGAACCACGTTCTCAAACTACGTGCAGGACTGTTTATCTACAATGATGAAGGGCCAGAACCACATTCTCAAACTATGTGTGGGACGAAGGGCCAGAACTGCGTTCTCAAACTATGTGCAGGACTGTTTATCCATGATGATGAAGGGCCAGAACCGTGTTCTCAAACTACCTGCGGGACTGTTTCCACGATGACGAAAGGCCAGTTCCACCATGCGGACTACGATAAACATCATCCTGTCACAGGTGATGGAGTCGGAGATGGCGGATGAAGGCACCATAGTTTCGGGGCCGGCACTGTCCCGGGTCTGTGGCCCTCCCACCCCCATGACTCAGACCACGCGGGGTACCAGCCGCACTCGCACCAGTGGCGACATCAACCACCAGCGGGAACACCCTGGGCTTCCCAAAGCCTAGACTACGTGGGGCAATACATGCTGCAGCCACTGCTGCCTGCGCCGCTGCTGCCTGTGCTGCTGCTGCCGATGCTGCAGGCCCCGATATCGCCAGCGTTGAGGTTCCCCGGACAGACAATGGGTCCGCCCGCACCGCTGCCTAGTCAGTGACCACGACAGCAGCCTGCAGCACACGCAAGTGGCAGCGCGTTAAAATCGGCGTGGGTCCTCAACCAGAGTGGCAGTACGCCAGTAGGAACAACACCGACACCGACCGCCACAGACAGATTCCTGAATCTGTCCGGGCTGTTCGGCATATCGAACGTGTCAAACCCGAACATTGAGGCGCAGGAGCTCTTTGGGACTGGGGAGCTCAACACACACCCCCCCTCCCCCCCGAAGGGCCAGGTCCATGATAAGTGATAAGTGAACAGAACTGACAGTATTTATTGTGAAGTGGCAGTTAGTGTTAGTGTGGCTCCTCAACCGTAAGCCTCCCAAAGCCTAGACTATATGCAGCAATACACATACGTGTCGAACCTGAACATTGAGGTGCATGAGCTCTTTGCGCCAGGGGAGCTCGACAACCCCCCCGAAGGGCCAGGCCCGTGATAAGTGAACAGAACTGACAGTATTTATTGTGTGCCTGCCTGTACATATGTATGAGTGGCAGCGCGTTAATGTTGGTGTGGCTCCTCAACCAGAGTGCCACAGACGGATTCCTCAATCTGTCCAGCCTGTCAGGCATATCAAACGTGTCAAACCTGAACATTGAAGTGAACAGAAGTGACAGTATTTATTGTGTGCCTGCCTGTACATATGTATATATTTGTTATTCTTTTTTCTGTTTTCATTTGTATGTCTTATTTTTTACAGTGTCACTAACTGTATTTATTGTGTGCCTGCCTTTACATATGTATATATTTGGTATCTGTGAGGAATCTGTAAAAATTGTTGTGAATAAAAAACTATTTGTATTGTAAACGAGATTTTGGTCTCTGAGTGTATTTCTTAGTAAACATTATCATATCGTTATTATAACAAGTAATACACAAGCCGCCCCAAATAAAATTGATATGAATAAGGCCTTTGCCCATATGGCATTATATGAAAACATTTTCCTTTCCTCCCCCCTCCTTAAAATAACTGACATGTAAATTTTGTCAGTGTTAATTACAGTAATCTTCGCCGTAATGTTATCTTCCCCAACCAAATATATAACTGACATGTAAATTTGTCAGTGTTAAATGGCCCCCTTAAAAATAAAGTAATAATATCCCCCCAACCAAATCTATAACTGACATATAAATTTGTCAGTGTTAAATGGCCCCCTTAAAAATAAAGTAATAATATCCCCCCAACCAAATTTATTGTCAAATGCCCCCCCCTTTAAAGACAGTTATATTCCCCCTTTTTTCCTCACCCACAATTATAACGGACACATAAATTAAGGTTTGATATCAATAACAGATTGATATCTTTTATTTAAATGGGCTATAATATCTGAACATCTCACATTTTTGCATATCACACAGTACATTTCAGAAATCACATTTGTACATATCACATTTATTACATATCACACAGTACATTTGTACATCTCACATTTTTGCATATCACACTGTACACTTCAGAAATGATGACACCACAGTACAGAAATATCCCAGTGCATACACTTCATATATTCATATCATATCCTCCTGCCATTCCATTGGTCCCGCTGGTGAGTTGACCCAGTCTTTGAGACATTCCGCTGTTCCTTTCCTGCCCTGGAGCCGTGTTCTGGCCAGGTAATTGTCTTCCTATGTCCAGCAGGTTTCTGCCTTATCTCCATAGTCCGGGGATGAAATTCTGGTTAACTTTCTCTGGACAGTCTAACTGCTGATTCTGGAGCGTGGGATATCGGATCCTCATCATGTTGTGTAGGACCATGCATGCTGTGACGATGAGCTTCACAGTGGAGGGGTGGTACTGCATCGTGCTGAGCAGAACCTGAAATCGGTTTGCCAGGATGCCGAACGCATTCTCCACAACTCTCCTAGCTCTGGAAATCCTGTAGTTGAAAATGTCTTCCTCATGCACCATACCCCTCCTGCTGTACAGCTTCATTATTGTCTGGTGTAGGCCGAAGGCATCGTCACCAATCAGGAAGTATGGAACGGTCCTCTGGCCAGCCACAATAGGCTCGGGTTCCGGGAAACCTATGGTACAATCTTCAGTGCTGGCTTTTCAATTTGCGTTCGCAACTTGGCGTTCGTTCGGTTGAGGGTAGAGGAAGACGAACCCATGCAGTGACGACGACGGTGTGTGGTCTTGGAAATGCTCCTTGCTCGTTCCGGTTTCTCGGTCAACTCGAGTGACCAGACGGGATGGCTGAATGAGTTAGAACATCCGATCCTGTGCTGGTAAATCATGGGTTCATGGTTTCGAACCCTGGTCAAGTCAAACCAATGATTTAAAAATTGATACTTGTCACTTCCTAGCCAGGCTCTCATCATTATTAGGACAGGGCAAGGACTGGTGTACTCAGTGTCAGGATAATGTGACTGAGTGGGATACCAGGTCATAGTGCTGGTGGCCTGGTTTCCCAGTGGGACAGCACTATAAAGTCGCCATGAGTGCGCACTGTAACAAGTCGGTACCCGTCCTGATATGACCTTAGATGTTGCTAGGACATAAACAACAACAAACAAACAAACTCAACTCGAGCATGCACACTTCTTCCTCCAGAAGTAATTAGACACGATGGGTAGTGATTGCAGTAGTTACTGAAATGGTGTTGATTTAAAAGCTTAGAACTTATTGGCTACTACTGTTTGGTGCATTGTGTATGTAGTGTTTTTTCTGCTATTTTATTTGACTCTGTGGGGGTTTGAAATTTATTCGAAATTGGGTTTATCAATGATTATTTCCGACAATTCTGCTATTTTAGAAGGTAAGCTAGACTTTATTGATGGTATATCTGTAACTTGCCGTTATTGAAGCCTCACGTCGCCGCTAAAATACAATTTTTATGGGACTACTTTAGACTTTTCTTTAACCTGGTCATGGAGGGTTGAGCATAGGAATACACTTCAGCATTTCTTTTAACTATTTCTTCTACTTTACAGACATAATTATACTTGGATTCAATTCTACTAAATCTTTTCTACCACTGCATACAACAGCAGCTTGAAAATGCCAGTGACACGCGCAAAGGAGGAACAATTGCGTGAAGAATTTCAACTTTGGTTTCAAGGTGAGTGTACACTGGCCAATTATTTGGCTGAAACGGGAGCATTAGAAGCATGGTCTAAATTTATGGCACAAGGTCTAGATTATAGTAGAGAGGAAAATGAAGAACATTTGTCTAATTTAAGGAACAGGACAGAATTAAGAGAAGATAGAGAAGAACGTAGGGAAGCATGTGAGCTTTTGCAAGTTGAGCATAGACAACATGAGGTACGAAATATATCATTGAAAGCATATGGCAAGTCTGTTCCCTTATTGGATGGGAACAGACTAAGCAACATGACCAATTACACTGCTTAGATGATAAATACTTTTAATAATTGTATTTAAATCTTTTTAGATTTTTATACCCAATATCAGATGCATATCTGCAGTATTTGTGTTGAACAATGAAGATTATACAAATAATGGAATAATGTTAGTATCAGGATAAATTATCAGCATAAATTGTTGTTTGCCAATATTCAGTATTACTGTAAATGACAAGCAAGACCTCTTTATCAAATGTAAAGCACAGACAAATTTTAAAGTTCCTAAGAACAACTGGACTGTATCGCCTCCTGTAATTTTAGCTATGTTTGGTGAGTTGAATTTTGCTGTCATTTGGTAAAAATTTAACGTCTTCAAAATTTCATCTGAGATCATTTTTGCTTTCATTTGATACAAATCTGACCATTTATGTGACCATTTAAAAGTGTCCGGTAAATTTCAATACAAACATATAAAAAAAATGTAATGAACACATTTATTTGTTGTAAAACAAAATTTGCTGAATAAATTACACTAACCTTTCATTCAGAGCATGGCCCTTTCTGCTGCCACAATGTTAATTGAGTATTCACCAATCAATGCATTAATTAATCCTATTTCCTACATTGCTATATTAACTGAATGGACCAAATGTTTGCAGAACATCTTTTATGATCATCTTTTACAAAATGGAACATGGATCTACCGGGGAAGTGACATCATGTTAACAGGCCTCAGTCCAAGCCAGAAACTTACCAATGGGATTATACACACTGTTAGTACACAAGCAAAGGGCTTCTCATCTGTATACTAACATCAAGCCAACTTAGTTATATTATACAATATGAAAGATTAATACAATTGGACCAACTGTAGCAAGTTATTGGTGCACGTTATATAGATATAAATATATATATGAATATATATAAATGTATTTAAATGTATATAAATATATACCATAGCAAATGTATATAAGTGTATATATATATTTAAATGTATATAAATATATATAGATATACCTTAAATATATCAAAATATATCAATATCTATAACAATATATATATATCAATATATAAAAGATATGTCAAATATATATAAATATATATAAATATATATAAATAGCTGTATATATATATAAATATATAAAAATATATATGTATGTTGCAATGTATGTATATATATACTATGTAATATATTATGTGGATATAAATAATGGGAGCCTCTATAATGTTCTCGGTGTCTTTTCTGACACCCTCGTCCACACCAAACCAACCCGATATTCTTTGTGGAGCGATCCTTTTCTCCTTCCCGCATCCTCCTGGCCGTGACCAGTGGGCATCCCTGTTCACTTTCAAATATATATACAATTACTTAATGCTAGGTCGTTCTCTATGTTTGACTATGACATGTAATAGCTGCAAGTAATTTCTATTCTAAGATTAAAAAGTACAATATATATTATCTTAATTGAACTAAAACATGCATACCTTGTGAATGCACAACAGATACAGGTCAAACCTTGAATAAAAAAAATGACTCTGTATTTCACTCCTTCCCATGCTTGTAATTACATTATTGATTGGAGGTTTTTATGGCTCAGGTATTATGGTGCTTTTTATTGTCATTTCACTAGCATACATAAATACTTTTTCATGTAAATTCCATATAGATCTGCTAAAGTTATTAATAATATCCTTTACAGAATCCATCTCTCATCATCTCTACATATGCTCTCTGTGGCTTTGCTAACTTTGGTTCCATTGGAATCATGATCGGAGCTTTGTCAGCCTTGGCACCTCATCGCCATTCTGATTTATCATCTATTGGCGTTCGTGCGGTTATTGCGGGGAACCTGGCTTGCTTCATGACAGTGTTCATAGCTGGTGAGTGTCTCCTTACTGCCATCTTCATTATTGTTCTATCTTTTTATTCTGTTTCTTTTTTCCATTATTATTTGTATTTATTTTCCTGTCAATCTATTTTTCCTTGTATAGTATTTTTTCTTTATTTCTTCAGTTTGTTTCTCTTGTCTTTGTATGAGGTTTCATCTTCATTAAACAATTTTGTTGAGCAATTATCACCCCTATTTCCGCATTTCCCTTCTTCTCGTTCTTTTCTCCTTCCTCTCTTTTTCCGATTCATTTGTCTCCGGTTTTCGATGATTGTTCGACCTCATTTTCTTAGCCCCCTTTGTCTTTTCTTTCTCCTTAACCTCTTTCTTCTCCAGCTCTTGTTCCTCGCATTCCTTCTCCTTTCTTCTCGCATTCTTACCTTGCTTTCGTATTGATAGACATCAATGTAGTTTTAATTCTGATAATTCTAGATTTCTTTAAATAGTAAAAGTAATATCTTTTTTGGAATTGAATTGTGCATGTTGCAGTGTCAACAAAGGGTAATTCGGGACGCGGGACCGAATCTCCTAACCCTTGTCTCTATGGCCCGACACTGGCGCCACCTACACACTATGACCGATACCACCACCTTCCCACGAATATGCTGCCACCTGGCAGATCGGGAGAGTACTGGCCAACGGCGGAGCTCTGAGTATCTCACACTAACCAGTGCACCCAAACCTGCTGCATGGCCACTGAAGCTTTCCCCCCTTTTCCCAGCCATCCCACCTGCCCATCTAATATCAGACAATGCTGAGCATGCGATACAAAGATAAATAACAGACACTTAACCAGAATGACATCGGAATACTGTAACCAAGAATAACATCAAACAAAACAAAAGAATCTAAATAAACTCCCATTATATACCAATTCATGTCCCGCGTTGATGAATTATGATAATGAGGTAAGATTAGTTCAAATATTCATTGAGATTCATAAATATCATGTACCAACTTTGATATAGTTCCTGCGCAGCTTTAACAAATAGTTGATTCATTTATGTTATGTTCATATGTACATAATATTTCTGCTTACTGATGATTTATAGGAAATTATGAACTTCGCAACATAGCTAATATACCTCTGAGCCATATACCTAGTATACCTCTGAGCAAGATAGTACACACGGTGCTCAGCATTACTAGGATAGGACAGGGCACAAACTAGTTGGCTCCATGCCAGGAAATGTGACTTGGTGGGATATTGCTTTAGGGTGCTGCTAGCATGTTATTCCAGTGGAGCAGCACTATAAAGCTGCTATGAGTTCAAACTGTTATCAGTCAGTAATCAGTGTAAATTCTGTATGTAATTGGTTTGACTCAGTCTGGGAATCAAACCCTTCACCTCCAGCACTTGGAAGCCAGCCAGCTCTTTTACTGACACGACCACTCTCTCTCTCTCTCTCTGTTTATAGTTTCTCTATTAAGTCTGTGGAGATAGGATTATCTAATACATTTATGTATGCAGGATAATATATTGCATTTAGGAGTATATATTTGTATATTTTACATAAGGAGTAACATAGGGTTGAATAGCTCTGTAAGTCTGATCAGTACAGCAAATATATACGGGGAAGTTTGTTTGTTGCTTTACATCCTAGCAACATCTAAGGTCATATCGGGATACAACAGGGTAGTATGGTCATGAGTATGAGTTGGCAACAGAGTCTGAAGTGTCAATCTCTGCGGGGAACAATGGTGGACACTACCAGGGTCAAATTGTGTCCTACATAATCACTGACTTCAGAACTAGCTCAGTTACGACAGCTTGGAACTGGGTCAATGCATTCTGGGTCACTTTGACCTGCAGATGTGCTTAGACCAATCAGGTCAACATGCCTGCATGATGTATATAACTGCCCATATTTATCGAAACACATAATGGCCAACTTGTCGCAGCACTAATTTACGTTATTTTGATTAATGATGATTGTTTACTCAATTGTTCATTCATGCACATTATTTTAGTGTTTTCATAGCAATATGTACTGCTTAGAATATTTAGATCACAGAACTACAATAACAGAACCTGTGTCGAGTCAAACCAATGACTTAAACATTGATTTAGTTGTCACTTCCAAGCCAGGCGCTCGGCATTATTAGGATAGGGCAAGAACTGATTGGCTCGGTCTCAGGATAATGTGACTGCGTGGGGTATAAATAACGGAATGCTCCTCACATTTATACTTTGCTACTTGAGTGTGTACAAAACCAAACTGGTGGCGCCACCTGGTGTCCCGCTTCACTAATCATTCCGGAACCATGTCAGTTGTTGTGGATATTTTATGACTATGAGAGACTCACACAGTCCATTGAGCTGAGTGAGTGATGAGGGACAGGAGGGATATTCCGGGTTATTATACTTGTATAATTCTTATACAGCATATAAATGAAGAGCTCTTTTCCAAAACGCGATAAGCACCGATCCAAAAAATGAGCTTGTAATGCCAATGCCAAGCTTGCAGGCTGTGCTTTGGAAAAGAGCTATATATGCATATACATATGTACACGCGTATATATCCGTGATATGCCGGTGTAGTGGATAAGCAGTGCCTCCCCTGCTGTGGTTAAATGGCATTGATAGTAGGTTAGTTGGGTTCGAATCCATGAGGTGGAACCCCACTCTTGCTTCGGACGTTGCTCGGCCCACCTGCTTCCTCGGTGTTGTTTGAATTAACTAATTTTCCATGTTTGCACTGAAAATATCTCAAAAGTTTACCATTTAAAATAAAAATAACTTTGAAGTAATGTAAAGTAGATACTAGTGATCGATCTAATATATTTATCTCAGAAAAAATACAGAAATTCAAAACCATCGGACTCTGCAACTTTAAACATGGGTAATTGAATACATATTGACAATACTGTTTCCTTAGCTGCTGCCACCTAGCGAGAAAGGACTTGAACTATCACCATCTGCCAGCTGCTGACTGTTGCGCCACCTATCTAATGCTTTAGTAACTGCTATGCGCGGTTTCTAATCACTTAGTCCTTAGTACAATTCAATGCATGAGAACATACCAGGTAAGAATATATATATTAAGAATACCTAGGGAATAAATTAGTAAGACTACTTCCAATCAGAATAAGAATACCTGATATCCATATATATATATATATATATATATATGTACATATATATGTGTATATATATATACCAACGTATACTGATGTAAGTAACGCATGGTGCTGCCCCCTCCCGCTGGGTTGGGGAGCGCGGGTGGGAGGGTGCTCTACTATTCTACCAGCCGGGGCTCCCGCGATATATATATATATACTCAAGCTGTCGCTACTGGCTTCTTCACTCTGTCATTGATATATATAAAAGCAAGCTACTTGATCGGATGGGGCTGCCCTCTATGGAAGATCTTCTGATCAGAAAGAACCTCTGGTGGACTGGACACATGATGAGGATGTCAACAGACAAGGGTACCAAAGCAGATCCTCAATTCTCAATTGTCTTCTGGTCAAAGAAAAAGAGGCCACCCTCGTCTCTGGTTCAAGGTTACTATCAAGAGAAACCTGAAGCTGAGTGACATTAAGACCGACTCATGGACACCACTCTCACAACAGAGAGCTAAATGGAGAGTGGTGGTTAAGTAATGAAAGCAGTCTTTATGGTATTGTGGCTGACAGCATGATGATGATGATGATGATGACGATAAGCATAATGGAAATAAAAATGGCCATCCTGCCACCCATGTCTTCCCCGGTTTTGTAACTAACTATACATTCGCCATTCAAGTAGGACGTTCAGTTTCCCGGAAACTGCACACAGTAGAAAGAAGACAACACAACAGTGGTCGTGATGAAGGTCTGTGTTCTGGTGATGTGCACAGACAAAAAAGTTTATTTTATTTAACGACGCCTCTAGAGCACATTGATTCTTATAATCGGCTATTGACGTCAAACATATGGTCATTCTGACATCTCTTTGAAGGAAACCTGCTGCCCCCACATAGGCTACTCTTTCTGATAAGCTGCAAGGGGTCTTTTATATGCCCTTTCCCCCAGGCAGGACAACACATACCACAGCCTTTGCTGAACCAGTTGTGGACCACTGGTTGGAATGGAAAATAGCCCAAACTGCAATTGTGTCCACTGAGCAGGATCGATCGGATGACCAACACCGTCATGGGTGGACACGCTACCACCTGAGCTACATCCCGCTCCTGTTTCGGCTACATTGTTTGCACCAGCATACAAACTTACTTGCATAGAAATGTATTGTCCCGTGGTAAGAAACGACAGATGAATGAGTGTCCGCTTCCTGTGTGGCATGTCATGAGAATTGAAAACCGGTCTTGAAGTATGGTCACATGATATCAATGTTTATAAATTGATACTTGTCGCTACTTAACCTAATGTTCGGCATTACTAGGATAGGGAAAGGAGCAGTGAAATCAGACAGGTCAATTGTCCAAGATTTAAATTTCTTCTGCTTAAAGTTGCATAGTCCGATGAATTTGAATTTCTGTATTTTTTCTGAGATAAATATATTAGATCGATCACTAGTATCTACTTTACATTATTTCAAAGTTATTTTAATTTTAAATGGTAAACCTTTTAGATATTTTGGGTGCAAACATGGAACATTAGTTTTGGCATGCTTGCCAAAACTTTGACACCATACACTTCTGCAGTAAGAGGTTCTGTTAAATTGACTCAGAAACAAATGCTTAATAAGTGCATCAGTATCTAAGTTAGATATGTAAAATCAAATCTAGATAATTGGTTTTGTTTTGAAAATTTGATATTTCATCTGACTATGCAGCTTCAATCAATGAATATAGTAAAACTATGTGTGCATATGTGGAGTATAACGCATTTATACATATATTATTATCTACCATCGTCATATATCTATATTCTCTTCATGGGATTCGAACCTGCAACCCCCAAGCCTGTGCACTTGGTGGTGCTCGCGGGTGGTGACTGACGGATCGGCCGCTGATTGGCTGCCACTGGGCAGGGTGGGAGTCGCGTACCCCCCCACCTGCAACGGTCGTTTAGGATTATCGGCCATTCGCCTATGATATCTAGCTTAAAAATTTATTTTTGAATAAAGGGGTAGGTCTATTAGGGGCCAGCCAGAGTGCTAATAAATCCAACTACTGTGTCTTGTGTCTTAATAACTAATAATATAATATATAAAACTATGAGTATATAGGTTAGTTCAGCATAGGTTAGTTCACAAGTCAGTTCTTGGCAGGTCTAGGGTTCGAATCCAGAGATCCGGGCACTCAACCCTCCCAGTGATGGCCGGACGAGTGTCGGGATTGGTGGGCGGGAAGAAAAGGCATGAGATGTTGTCGGTGTGGAGTGCAGAGGAGAAGTGCTGGAGGCATGAGGCGGCAGGCCAGAAGTGACATAGGCAGCGACTGACAATTAATGCACACACTTGGAACTGGATCCTGGTGTTCACTCCTGGATCCGCACCTGTACCTGCTATGATGGAAGGCTAAAGCTAAGATTCCATATGTACACAGTATGCGAATGCGGCAAAAAATGGAAAAGCATCTAAAGGCACAGTAGTGCTTCCATGTGTCCGAATGCGATTGCGAATGTAAATGCGACAAGTGGATCGACCCGTGGACCGATCGGTGAAAATGTGAATGTGAATGCAGCTCCATTTGCTATAGAAAACAACAGTAACTTTGACTTTCCTTCACAAATTTGTAGAAAGAAACACCGAAAATCACATCGATATCTATACCGCATGCCGCATTTGCATTCGCATGCCACATGCTGCATATCGTGTATATTGAATCTTAGCTTTAGCTATGTCTGTACGCACATGCACACTCACACACTGGTGGAACTACCACTGACTTAACTAACTACGCAACTACCACTGACTTAAACTGTGAACATACCCTCAACTAAGCTGTTCGGGAAATTATTACACAGCACTCAGAACAGCTCTGCGAATAGCCAGTGCGAGTTTAATTTGTGTAAGAATCGCTTTGCCACCAGACAATATTTAGATCTAGTCAGTACATATGGGAAAATGAAGACAGTTATGAATTAGGATAAATATAGCTGTACCTCGGTGTAAAGGATATTATCTTCATGGATAGCGCGAAGAGCAAGCAGCAGATAGGCCAGAGCTGCAAGTCTAAATTGGATTCTGTGTTGTGATACCTGCTAGGGGGAGTGGAGCGTGATAAGGGATTCGGCTTTTATTTATAGCATATTATCTTGAGGCAATATCAATAGTCATGTCAAAAGGAACCTCATGAATTTCATATGAACAACCGTTTATGACAACCCTATGTCTGTGATGTTTCACGACAACAATGACAATATTCAACAATTTATGCAATGAATTTTCAAATGAACCCAAGTCGTGGTCGCCATTTTGTAAAGTGCTCACCACTTTACACGGCGACACGAGGTGCACTCGTCGTGGCCGCCATTTTGTAAAGTCAACGCAACGGCCGGCAGCTGTGCATGGTTGTGTAGGCAGGCTAAATAGGAAATCACTACAGGCAAGTATAGAGAAGGAAGGCAAGATATAGAGTATGCAGAAAGAACCAGAAGGAGCTTGCTTAGTGTATTATATATATAGGTTTTAGAATCCAAGATGGCTGTACACACCTGCTCAATCCCTCCAATCACCAACAGGCATTCTTATTCAACCAATGAACATTCAATATCCTTGAAACCAAGGCATGGCTATGTCTGTCTACAGTGCCCTGTTGTGTCTGGTGTGCAGTGATCCGTAAATAACACTTGAGGGGGAGGGGGTATGTGAGGAGAGTTCCAAAGACTCTCACATTTCAAGAAGTGACCCTCTCTCATGTCAAGAAGTGACCCTCTCTCATGTCAAGAAGTGACCTTCTCTCACTATCTATATTAATATACAATTTCTATCTTTAATCAGTAATGGATCGCCAACACTTCATATACCTTATATGCCTTTGCTTTTACATACCATTATATAGACCATTTGCAATTTATCATTGAGTAGTTCTCATCATCCTCCATGGTCTCAAATATTGGAACATTTTACAAAGGGGTTCAGAGGGGCAGTAGAATTTAGGTCAGCGGAATTCTGAACCGCACAAGTCTTGTCTTCTGACTAACAGTCAATACTTGAGGAAGGTAATGTTGGTGTGTCTCGTGTGGTTAGAGTGTCTCATTTTTTTCTAGGTCAGACTCCTAATCTGAAGGTTGGTGGTTCGATTCCCCAAGCCATCACCTCTGCCAATTTGGGTTTCCACCGCTGTGTATAACATACAGTGTCATCAAAGGCCAGTTGCTCTAATACCATGTCAATGTGGTGTGGGTGGCTAAAAATCACCTAGGTTGGTAAAAGTGTAGGCTCAGACTTCTATCGACCAACTATCTAATGGTGAAAACAAGACTATTCAGACTTATCCATGATCGGCAGTATAAATCTTCAAGTGAAAATAACAAAGCCAGGAAGGCTGTCACCCCAAGTGCTATATAGAAGGCGGTACTAAGACAATTTAACAGAACCTGTTACTGCTGAATCATATGTCGTTAGGGTTTTGGCAAGCATGCCAAAATTAATTTCCCCGGTTTTCACTTCAAATATCTCCGAAGTTTGTCATTTTAAAGCAAAGTTACTTCAGACTAAAGTGAGGTATATTATAACGATCCACCTAATATATTTATCTTAAAAAAATGATCGATACTCAAAATCATTGGACTCTGCAACTTTAAATTCCTATAAATTATTGAAGCGTGTTAACGCTTGTTGTCACCACTGCGTAACACTAGCCCAATTTGATTCAAATCTTTTGAATTTTGTTTTTGTAATAATTGTTGTTTCTTGTTGTTTCTTGTTTGTGGGTTGTAACTGTTTGTAGCTTGCAAACAATTAAAGAAATCCGGATTTTACCATACTTTGCATTAGTCCATTTACCATATACATTTATGTGTTCTTGTCACCGTGCTCTGCGTTATGCCCGGCACACACCTCCCATATAAAACCTAAAACTGCCCGTTTCGCGATCAAGTTTGAGTTTTAGTCGGTTCCAGTCTTTAAGTGTGTGACACCCTAATGCCTAGCACACACCTCCCGTATACGATTCAGGCGCTAAGACTTGGATGGCAAACGGACAGTGGGTATCACACATATACCGTATAAGATACGACTGACCACTCGGGCAGTCGGTTTTAGCACGTGAATCGTATACGGGAGGTGTGTGCCAGGCATTAGGTGTATCAGCGTTCGTGTGTGTGTTGAGGGTGGGGTGGGGGTGGGGTGGGGGTGTAGGGGAATGCCCACCAGACACCTGATGAGAATAGTGATTCTTCACGAAGGTGGTTCCCCATCACCTGTGGGATTCCCAATCAGAACCTCTGTAATTGTTAATATTGAAGTGACATGACCAATTTGATTTGACTTATTCACAATTAGTCGAATGTGACAGCCGAATATGTAGAGCGGAGGTTTCCTGTGTGGAATGTCGGGAGTTCAAATCGCAGCCGAGTCAAACCAGTGACTCACCAAATTGATACTTGTTGCTACCTAGCCCCGCACTCAGCATTACTAGGACAGGATAAGGACTGGTTAGCTCAGTATCAGGATAATGTGATTGAGTGGGATATCGGGCCATGGTGCCAATGACCTGATCTCCCAGTGGGGCAGCACTATAAAGTCATCATGGTTGCACACTGTCACAAGTCGATATCCGTCCTGATATGACCGTACATGTTGCTAGGATGTGATTGATTGATTGATTGGTGGTTGCTTTACGCCGTGTCGGAAGCATAGCCAGCATTCACGGCTAGGATCTAAAATTATTCACAATTATTACAATCGAACCATCACTATTGTCGTGGGGGTGATGAAAATGGGAAATATTGCACCTAGAGCGAGACTCGAACCCACATCTCTTTGCATTCCGGGCCAGTGTGTTAACCATTACACCACCTAGGCTCCCTGATATCACCACACTACCCACGCCTAGCTGTCTATGTGGTTACTTGCCTGAGAGGTCAGTGCAGACCACTACACTCGTCCCCCGGAATTATAAGTCTTTTTCATTTTACAATTACATACATACAGGCAATGCAGTAACACATACACAGGGTAAGTTCAACAACCATACAGCGCATAGCTTGTACAGGATCATGGTCATGGCAACCAGTGTCGTGGGGGTGATGAAAATGGGAAATATTGTGCCTAGAGCGGGATTCGAACCCACATCTCTTTGCATTCCGGGCCAGTGTGCTAACAATTACACCACCTAGGCTCCCTGATATCAACACACTACCCATGCCTACCTGTCTATGTGGTTACTTGCCTAAGAGTTCAGTGCAGACCACTACACTCTTCATAGTTGTATATATCTTAAAATGGCCAATTCTGTACAGAAAGGTACTCTTCATGTATATATATTTACCTCCAGTGTGTGTGGCGCGAGGGGTGGCCACCCGTATACAACTCCCCGACAGCTGGTGGGGGGTGGGGGAGGGGGGGGGGGGCACTCCACCGATGTGCCGATGGAGGAAGTAGTAAGGTATATATGTTCCCCTAGCATTTATACTTGTTTAATGCGTTATACATCACACACACACACATATATATATATATATATATATATATATATGAAGAGTACAGAAAGGTGATATATATACATATATATCATACCTATACATATGCATACATATCACCTTTCTGCATTATTCCAATATACGTGATGTATAGCGCATTATGCAAGTACAAATGCTGGGAGGGGAATACATGTTTCTGGCTTCCTACTGGCTGACGCATTGGTGGAGTGCCCCCCCCCCCCCACCCGGGGCGGCGATTTGTAACCTTTTGTGTATCGACAACATATATATATATATATATCACCTAAGCACCTAAGCTTACTGTATTCTTCCGACACACACATATATATATATGACATATTACAATTATAATTATATGTATATATGATATATTACAATTATAATCCTCTGGTGCAAGTGAGTTTCCCACGTCAGTGAGGGACGGGAACAGCCGGGGGCGGCACCACAGGTCGCACGCTAGAGGTATAGGAAGATGTACATAGAAGCAACGGTATACTATAATATAATAATAATAATGAAGTACTTTCCTTCCGATCTTTATTCGCGCATAATACATTGTACGGGGAGCAGGACATAGCCCGGGCGGTAGAGTGTCCACCTGTGAAGGATTGGATCGTCTGATCGATCCTGCTCAATGTACGCATTTGCAATCTGGGTTATTTTCCGTTTCAACCAGTGGTCCACAACTGTTTCATCAAAGGGTGTGGTATGTGTAGTCCTGT
This sequence comes from Branchipolynoe longqiensis, assembly GCA_030323885.1. Classification (NCBI taxonomy): domain Eukaryota; kingdom Metazoa; phylum Annelida; class Polychaeta; order Phyllodocida; family Polynoidae; genus Branchipolynoe; species Branchipolynoe longqiensis. Next base: position 78,114,069 of record CM059196.1, read on the forward strand.
CTGTGGGAAAGTGCATATAAAAGACCCCTTGCTGCTTATCGGAAAACCTATGTGGTGGCAGCGGATTTCCTCCAAAGAAATATGTCAGAATGACCATATGTTTGGCATTCAATAGCCGGTGATCAAAATCAATGTGCTCTTGGGGTGTCATTAAATAAAACAAACTTGTAATATGTTGTGCATCACATATCTCGGAAGAGTACAAAAAGGTGATATATGCATATGAATATATCACCTTTCTGTACTATCCCCGATATGCATGGATCAAAGACTTTATCCACTATGAATCATACCGAAGGCTTCAGCTGCAAGCAACCATGTAGATAAAAGATTCACCCCTACCGAGAGTAGGGGTGAAGAACAACCCATTAGAAAAAGTGGCGAAAGCCTGGCTAAGTGAAATGAGCACATCAATTCTTAATTTAAAAAGCAAAATATATTCGTCACATACCTCTTTATATTTACTCACTACTTTTGAAGGAATAATTTATTAAATAATGTAGACCAATATACTTTAAAACTCGAATCGAGAGCATTGGGGGGGCCGCCATCTTGGTTGTTTTGCATTCTCTCCCATTTCACCATGTCTACATCAATACAGATACACACTGGATGATGGAACTGGGAGCGCATCTTCTCTAATTGGTTGAATCAGTTTTCGCTCATATTTTGAGATGGTTCCCATACACCCCTCCTCTGAGTAGGGGTGAATCTTTTACCTTGACACCACACAGTGTTGTTGGGAGTTGATGTCCACCGACTGACCAGACGGGATGGCCGAATGAGTTGAGCGTCTGTCTCCTGTTTTTGGAGATCGGGGGATCCGAACCCATGGGATTGTGGGTTTGAACCCTGGTCGAGTCAAACCAATTACTTAAATCGATACTTGTCGCTTTCTAGCCAGGCACTCGGCATTATTAGGATAGGGCAAGGACTGGTTGGCTCAGAGTCAGGATAATGTGACTGAGTGGGGTATCAGGTCATGGTGCTGGCAGCCAGGTCTCCCAGTGGGGCAGCACTATAAAGTATCCATGAGTGCGCACTGTAATAACAAGTCTGTACCCATCATGATATGACCTTAGATGTTGCCAGGACGTAAAACTCCAACAACCAACCAACCAAAGTCTCCTTTCATAAATGTCTCAATAAAATAAACCTACTTCTTTAACCAGCACCCATAATGAAAGCCGACAAGGCACCCACAGGTTGGTGACACTGACTGCTCTTACCATGATTGGTGATAGTCTTTGACTGCGTAGCCGTCTAGACATACATAAGAGCCCTCCTGGATGGCCAACACAAACAACCAGACCAATCAGGCCGAGCTGGCGCTTTCGGACAGAGCGTTACCATTAGGAAACACTCCCGCAGGGATTGTTGTTGTTTGTTGCTTTATGTCCTAGCAACATCTAAGGTCATGTCAGTGCGGGTACTTACATGTGACAGTGCGCACCCATGGTGACTTTTTAGTGCTGCCCCACTGGGAGACCAGGCCGCCGGCATTATGAGTATGAGTCAATATCCCCCGATCTGATATGACCTTAGATGTTGCCAGGACGTAAAACTCCAACAATCAACCAACCCAATATACCACACAGTCACATTATCCTAATAGGCTTACCATACAAACCAGTCCTTGTCCTATCCTATTATTGTATTAATGCCGAGCGCCAGGCTAGGTAGCGACAAGTATAAATGTTATTTTTTGACTTGACCAGGACTTGAACTCACGACCTTCCACACACGGAAGCCTGCGCTCTACCAATTCGGCCATCGCGTCCGGTCTCCCGCAGGAATTATGCAGCGACTATATCATATCCGGTTCCGGCCGTTAGAAGAACAGACAGACGAGAGGATTGTGGGATAAGAAAATGGGTGTGGGGGAGAAGGGGGACGTCAGTGGTGTGAAGGGAAAAGGGGTATAGGTACAGAAATCGGACCCTGTGATGGAATGAATAGTAATGATGAGGTGGAGAGGGTAGAGAGGGTAGAGATGGTAGAGAGGGTCGGGGTATTTAGGGAAGGTTGAAGGAGGTGTGGAAGTGTGGAGGGGGGAGGAGGACAGAAAGGGAAAAGGATTTTTAAAATTTTTTTGGTGATGGTGTATTTATGCTGCCAATAACGGTTAAGCCTCATGACTTATCTTATGGATGAAGGGAGGGTGAGTGGTAAGTGGGAGGACGAGAGAGAGGTAGAGGAATGAATGTGAATGAGCAGAAGACTATAGGAGGAAGAGGAAGAGGCGTGGGTGGAAGAACGCCCTCAGGCAGTAATGAAAGATTGGGTTGTTTGGTTTATTATGGCTTAGTAACATTTAAGGTCATACCAGGACGAGTCGACTTGGACTAATGCATATCCATGGTGGCTTTATAATGCTGCCCATGACTTATAAAATTGATACTTTTCGCTACCTAGCCTGGCGTGGCATTAATAGGATCGGACAAGGACTGGTGGGCACCGTATCAGGATGATGTGACTGTGGGATATCAGGTCATGGTGCCAGTGGCCTGGTCTCCCAGTGGGGCAGCACTATAAGGTTGCTATGAGTGTGCAATCACAAGTCATTACCTCTGCTGATATGACATTAGATGTTGATAGTATGTAAAACAACAAACAATTATAGTACTGCCCAACTGGAATATAGCACATGGCCTGATACCCCACTCAGTCATATTATCCTGACACTGAACCAACTAGTTCTTACCCTATAGAGGGGGTGTAATGACGTCACGAGACGACTTCCGGTGGCCATATTGAATTACATATGAAAGGCTTGCAACTGCCTACACTGTGGTTATTTACCGATTTGTTGGTTTATTTGTCACTGTTTTGAGCAGTTTGGCCTCAGAAGTTGTTGTTAAAGCGCTGCAAAGTCGCTACATTGAGCACTAGAAGTATGACTTCAAAGGGTGTTGCTAAAATGCTGTATGTTCACACATTGGATGCGCTGTCAAAAAATTAGAAAGATTCGGGCAGTACCCGCTAGGTGGCGCCACCGTACTTTGACAGCCGCCGACCGGATAGGCAGAGTGGTGGCCCTAGTGTTCTTGCTATACGACAGGGAGCGCCATAGGTGGTGTCAAGTGTAATCAAAGATGGCTGATCGCTGAGTGTTGACATCATGTGCTCTCCCTCTATCCAAGTAACACCGAACACCAGGCTAGGTACAAACAGGCATCAATTGTGCTGAGTGCAATTCACCATATAAGCATTGGTTCTTGCAAGTATTTGATAATTAAAAAGCTGAAATGTTGACCAGATGGGATGGTCGAATGAGTTAAGCATCCATCTCCTGTTTTGGCAGATCGGGGCATCCAAACCCATGGGTTTGTGGATTCGAACCCTAGTCAAGTCAAACCAATGACTTAAAGATTTATGCTTGTTGCTTCCTAGCCAGGCATTCGGCATTATTAGGACAGGGCAAGAACTGGTTGACTCAGTATCAGGATAATGTAACTGAGGGAGATATCAGGTCATGGTGCTGGCGGCCTTATCCCCCTGTTGGGCAGCACTATAAAGTCACCATGAGTGCACCCTGTCACAAGTCAGTACCCATCTTGATATGACCTTAGATGTTGCTAGGACATAAAATAATAATAAACAAACAAGCTGAAATGTTTGCCCAAGGAACAGTAATAAGAAAGTAACCACAAAACGGGACTGTGCATTTTGTATGGTGTTTTGTAGAGAAATCGTGTCGAGAGTAGCTTGCGTGCAGAGGTGGACTGAAGCCATAAAAAAGAAGTGAAGTATAAATAGCCTCGAACCGAAGCATGTTGGTACAGAAAATAGCCTCAATGCCAGTCGTCTAAGAGCCAGACCGAGGCTACGGAGCTTCTCTGCTCGGTTAGCGAGGTAAAAAACTGGAGGATTGGTTGGTTGTTGGGAGTTTTACGTCCCGGCAACATCTAAGGTCATATCAGGACAGGTACTGACTTTTTACTCATGGCCACTTTATAGTGTTGCCCCACTGGGAAATTAAGCCGCCAGCACCATGACCCAATATCCCACTCAGTCACATTATCCTGACACTGAGCTAACCAGTTTTTGCCACATCCTATTAACGCCAAGCGCATGGCTAGGAAGTGACAAGTATCAATTTTATAAGTCATTGGCTTGACTTGCCCGGGAACCGGACTCCCGATCTCCTGCACACAAGGCGTGTGCTCTACCGATTCGGCCAGCATGCCCGTAACTACAAAAAAAGCCGGAGAAAGGAGAGGTTGAAGCTAAAAGTGTCAATCGTTGTTCGACAATGACTGGGAGTAGAATCCTCTCTAAAAGAATTAGCGCCATAACTGTGTAATATGTTGGGGATCGGCCGTCTGAACCCCAAACATTACTAGTCTCCACAGATGTGTTCTGACAACTGTCAGTTCCCTACTGTCGTTACTCTCAACAACTCATAAGGAATAAAGGAAGACAAGTCACGCAAGATTGACAGTGAAGAGGTTGCGCTTTATTGGCATCAACCCCTGTTCACCTACTGGCAACCTTTCACCCTCACTCCTTACCAACTGCCCACACAGATCCTCATCACTCCTACTTGTGTATATCAGAATCAGTGCCTACAACCCATTGAACCTGGGTCCAATGTTTGTTGCACACAGCTCAGTGTCTTTTGGAATAGATGTTGCCAGTTCAAGTGTAGAGAGTAGCGTCCTCTGCTAGAGTGCCTCTTGTGGGGTCTGTGTGTCAGGTATAAGGAATGCAGGTGACGGCTCACACAGCCAGCCAATCAGACACCCTCTACAGCCTGGGTGGCGATGCCCTAATAGGGGGCAGCTGTCACTCAACCTCCAGCTGCAGGTGGTGTCCATAATGTATGCAGGATGGCTGGGTGCACTTGTCCATTGGCCCCATGTAACAGGTGGTTGCAGACAGTTACAACAAACATATATCAATGCTTCTCTCCCTCAATGCACACTTTCTGGTGCATGAAGGGAACATTTCAATAATTATTAACAGTCTCTTAAGTATGAACATCACATCACAAACTCAGTCGCTATGTGTTATCACATTTCCACATAGACGCTTATGTCACAAAGCGAGTGGGGCACCCATTGATTCTCTGTTACATAATCCTGGTCCCCACTCCGTCGCCCGAGAATAATAATGTTCTTTGCCAATATATAAATCCGAACCAAAAATCCGTATAGTTTTACAACTGGTTCAGATGTAGACATTTCAATTATAACCAAAAACAAAAAAAAACACAATTTAGATAATACAGGCAACTGAAAAACATCTTTAAACTTGCCAGGAAGTAAAATTCCAACAATCATCTCTTTAACTGTTCTTTAAACGTTTATTAAGAAGTAAACGGCATGAGGAATATTTGAACGAAAGAAATCATCTTTAAAAAATAAAGATAGCTAAAGGTGTGTTTAATGTGTGCCATTATTTAATTTGAAAAACCTATAATAATAATATAGATATTACTATTTTATAGTATGAATATATATATTAATTTAATAAGTACATACTAGTTTATAGTCTAAGTATGTTAGAATTACTAGTTCATAGACTTTACGGCTTTCTACTGCAGATGGCTACTTGGAACGTCAGCCCATATAAATAAGGGTTTAGAATTTAAAAAAGTTAAAATTGAATGTGTAAACAATTTATTGGAGTAAACAATATAAGCTATAAAATATAGCTATCACACTCAATTTGGTCATCACCGACTTCATAGTCCTAACCTATTTCATATTCACTGCCATTTATTATGACTCTTTTATCAGAACATTTGTTTAACACACAGAAAAACAAGCACACGCAATCGCTTTTATTTATATAGAAATATATGAATTACAATGTTTTCAGAATGGCTAGGTATTACAATATAATAGTGGCATGTTGTTCATCTTCATGACATAAATGGTGGGGTTTACTATGCGTCGGCTCTGTCATACTGCAATAGCCCTGAGGCTATTCATGCATAGCCAGGTCAGAAACTTTAATCAATTCTGAGAGTCTCCCTACTACTCTGATTATACCAGATGGGATGGCCGAATGAGTTAGAGCGTCCGTCTCCCATGCTGGTAGACCGTGGGGTCATGGGTTTGAACACCGGTCGAGTCAAACCAATGACTTAAAAATTGATACTTGTCGCTTCCTAGCCAGGCGCTCGGCATTATTAGGACAGGGCAAGGACTGGTGTGCTCAGTGTCAGGATACCAGGTCATGGTGCCGGCGGCCTGGTTTCCCAGTGGGACAGCACTATAAAGTCGCCATGAGTGTGCACTGTCAGAAGTCAGTACCTGTCCTGATATGACCTTAGATGTTGCTAGGACGTAAAACAACAACAAAACTCTGATTATAATGAGCTCTACATTATGACAACAAATGGAAAGTCTAATGTCAGTCCAGTTTATTTGTTGTTTTATGTCCTAGCAGCATTTAAGGTAATATCAGGACTGATACCAACTTGTGACAGTGGGCACTCATGATGACTTTATAATGCCACCCCACTGGGAGACCAGGCCACCAGCACTATGACCAGATATCCCACTCAGTCACATTATCCTGACACTGAGCCAACCAGTCCTTGCCCTATCCTAATAATGCCGAGCGCTTGGCTAGGAAGCGACAAGTATAATTTTTTAAGTCATTAGTTTGACTTGACTAGGGTTCAAACCCACAAACCCATTGCTTCGGATCCACCGATCTCCCAAAACAGGCGACAGACACTCAACTCATTCGGCCATCCCATCTGGTCTGCAGATGATAGGGGACCTGGTGCACACACAGCACTGCATTGAACCTTTCAATAAGTATCTTATGCTGACATACTAGGTTTATTGTACACACAAATATTAGATTTATTCTGCATTAAGTTCTTTTGTTCAGAATAAACCTAATATTTGTGTGCAGAATAAAACCAATAGGTCTGCATAGGATACTTATAAATTGTAAGGTTCAATGCAGTGTTGTGTATGCACCAGTATTTCTGTAGTTCAGATGAGTTTCTATATTTCAGATGGGTGTATAGCTGGTGCCATTGTCCACTGTAGTTATTCTTACAGGGATATTATGTGTTGGGCTTTGCACATGAGTCAGCCATTGTAGTCTCTGTCTGCCCGCCTTCCCGCCTCCTTCCGCTTATTCCCACTAACATCCGGGCTCTACCCAATAACATCGGAATCCGCTTCCACTTGTGGCACTGTTCACAGCGCCTCTCCAACCACCACGCACCCCCCCCCCCCGCCCCCAATGAAAACCTATCTGCACAACCCAATATGTCTCTTCTGAGTTAATGTCTGAGGGTGGACTGAAGATGCAACAACTTATCTGCACCACCCAATGTCTCTTTCTTCTGAGTTAATGTATGAATGTGGACTGATGCTGCGACAACCTATCTGCACCAGCCAATATGTCTCTTCCAAGTTAATGTCTGAGAGTGACCAGGGACCAAATGTATGAACAACTTTTTATCGGCTCGGGTGTTAAGAGCCGGCACCGGGTTAGCTAATGCCGGTGTTGGGATATGGGTCAAGGGAAATGTATGTGGCCAAAGCGTGGCGGTGTTAGCTAACCTGTGCATTATTTATAGATTTGGAGAACCCCTCTGAGCCTGTTGCCGGCGAGCACTGCTATTTGACAATGTCATCGCCGATTCGGCGATGGCGGCGGCGTTAATATCACTTCGATTATTGGTTTCATTTGACCAAAATTCGGCGGCGGCGTTAATATCGTTTCAATTTTGTGATTAATTGGACCAAATTTCACTTCTTGAGTATCTTATTCTGTAAAATATGATAACATTGAATAGATTTGGGCCTTATATATAGCTGCCAATTCGGTGGCGGCAGCTATTTGTTTTGGTTGCATTCGTCGATTCGACAGTATTAATATTGCCGCCGATGTAGCAGCGGCGTTAATATCGGTTCGATTTTGGGGTTAATTTGATAAAAATTCACTTTTAGAGTATGTAATTCTGTTAAATATGATAGCATTGAATAGATATGGGCCTAATATATAGCGGCGGCAGCGGCGGTGGTGGCGGCAGCAGCAGCGGCGGCGATTTGTTTTCTTTACATTCGTCGATTCGACAATATGTATATCGCCACCGATGTAGATGTGGCGTTAATATCGCTTCGATGTTAGGGTTAATTTGATCAAATTTCACGATTTGAGTATGTAATTCTGTTAAATATGATAGCATTGAATAGATTTAGGCCTAATCGCTACCTAACACCACTCCATAAACTTGCTACGGAATGGTGTTAGTGTAGCCGACCTTAAACTCATGGTGTTTCCATAACACTGCTCCATACATAGCGACTTTTCGCCACTAAACCAGAAATCCTGTCCAAAACCAGTTTTGACCCGCTAACACCGCCCCATACATACGGCCCCTGGGGCCAAATGTATGAGGGCGGGTTAGGGCTCGTAACCCACGCGTCGTGCGGATTTCCCGGGTTAGAGGCCAAAGTGTCAATGTATGAGGGCGGGTTAGGCAAACTCCTCGAGGGTTAAGGTCGTCTTCACTAACTCCCACTTGAGCCTGGGTTAACGTGCAGGTTAGGGACCGATTCGGGCCAAATCTATTCAATGCGACCATATTTAACAGAATTACATACTCAAATCGTGAAATTTCATTAAATTAACCCTAAATTCGAAGCGTTATTAAGGCTACCGCCGCATTGGCGGTAGTTATATTTTCGAATCAACGAATGTAATGTAAACAAATCGCCGCAACCGCCGCATCGACGTCGCGTTCCATACTGGCAGCGCCGGCAGTTTGTTTACTGTACCTTCGTCGATTCGAAAATATAACTATTAATATCGCCGCCAATGCGGCGATAGCCTTAATAACGCTTCGAATTTAGGGTTAATTTAATGAAATTTCACGATTTGAGTATGTAATTCTGTTAAATATGGTTGCATTTAATATATTTGAGCCTAATATATGGCTACAAACGCAGAGGGATTTCCCAAATCTATAAATAACTGAAACGTTAGCTAACCCGCGCGCGCTTTGGACTAATACATCCCCCATGACACATATATTAACGCCGACAATAGATACCCCGCCGCCCGCCCTTAACTCCACAGCCGATAAATTGTGACTCTTACATTCGGCCCCTGGTGTGTTCAGAGACCGGAAGTTCCTGCACGGGCGCGTTACAGTGTGTAGTGCTGCAGCGTGCTTCACTTTAGTACTCCCAGGGGCCTGACTAGTGGATGGCTGGACATAAGTGTTGGTGTCTTGGAAGCGGCATATTGCCCCTTGCTCCGCCCACCATCCCCCACCACCCCCGCCAACACTCGCACTTACCTAATGATATAGCCACAATGTTCTCCGCAAATCGTCACTCACCAATCTTGGAGAAACTATTGTCAAAATACTCCCAGTTTTAAACAGTTTTAATCCACCTCAACGTTACACTAAATATTTTAATGACAGTAACTCAAGTTATCCACGAGATATTGTATGTTGGAGACACACGTCACTCCTCGTATAAGCCCATACAAATGCTGAGTGAAGCAACTGTCTATTGTGCAACAGGCAAGCAGGGTGTTAGTGATTCAGCATTGACAACATACGTATTGCAATGAACAATTCGTTTACAAAGAGAGAGAGAGAAACAGAGAGGCAGAGGGAGGTAGAGGGGGAGGCAGAGGGAGAGAGGAGGGTAGAGGGAGAGAGTGGGAGATGGAGACAAGGGGATAGGGAGCGGGAAGAGAGACAGGGGCAGGGATAAGGAGGGTTAAGGAGACAGGGAGAGGGATAGGGTGAGAGAGGGAAGAGGGACAGAGATGGGTAGGGGCGGCAGAGAGGGGGGTGGAGAGGGGATGAGGCAGAGAGGAGGGTGGGGAAAGGCAGAGATAGAGAGAGGGGAGAGGGGAGAGGTAGGGAGAGGGAGAGAGAGGGGAGAGGATGAGAGGTGGGGAATGACATGGGAGAGGAATAGGGGGAGAAGGGATAGAGCGGAAGAGGTGGAGGGAGTGGCAGGAGAGAGAGGGAGAGAAAGGGGAGAGCGCGAGAGGTGGAGGGAGTGGCAGGGGAGAGAGGGAGAGAAAGGGGAGAGAGGGAGAGGTGGAGGGAGTGGCAGGGGAGAGAGGGAGAGAAAGGGGAGAGCGGGAGAGGTGGAGGGAGTGGCAGCGGAGAGAGGGAGAGAAAGGGGAGAGCGGGAGAGGTGGAGGAAGTAGCAGGGAAGAGATGGAGAGAAAGGGGAGAGCGGGAGAGGTGGAGGGAGTGGCAGGGGAGAGAGGGAGAGAAAGAGGAAAGGAAGAGAATAGGAGAGGGTGAATGGGCAGAGAGGGAGAGGTGGATGGTCAAGGGGAGAGTGAGAGAGAGGGAAGAGGAAGAAAGGAGGAGAGGAGGCGAAGGAGAGGTGGAGGAGTGTCGGGGAGAGAGAGGGGGGCGAAAAAGAAAAGAGGAGAGGGAGTCAGGGGACCAGTTTGGACAAGGAGAAAGAGGGAGAGAGGGAGAGGTGGAGGAGTGAGGGGAGAGGGAGAGAGGGAGTCCAGGGGACCAGTTTGGACAACACAGGAAATGACGTGATAAAGTGTATGATGACGGGTACCGCCCCCTGCCGAACCGCCTGTCGGTGCTGCCCCCTACATGTGGCACACCTATCCACTGCTGCTGCCACCTACCTGTTGTTTTCTTCTCTAGTGCTGCCCCCTGCTCATCCCCGGTTCTCGCCCACGGGGCTAGCTCCCGCCCCGCCCGCACCGCCCCGCCCCGCCCCGCCCCGCCCCGCCCCGCCCCGCCCCGCCCCGCCCCGCCCCGCCCCGCCCCGCCCCGCTCCGCCTCCTTCCCACCCCACATTCCAACACTCATATACCCACACACACACATCCCGTGTTTTGACGTTGCATGGACGTTGCACAATCTTTCATTTAAATGTTGTTCAATCGCCTGGGTTATTATTGTTACTGTCTGAGTTATTATTGTTATTGCCTGAGTTATTGTTATTGTTATTGCACTTGAACAGCGTCATCATTGTCTGAGTTATTATTGTTATTGTCTGAGTTGGTATTGTTATTGCCATGGTTATTGTTGTTGTTAATGTCTGAGTTATTGCTATTGTCTGTCTGAGTTATTGTTGTTATTGCCTGAGTTATTATTATTGTCTGAGTTATTGTTGTTATTTCCTGAGTTATTGTTTTGTTATTGCCTGAGTTATTGTTATTATTATTGTTATTACACTCAAACAGCATTGTCAATGTCTGAGTTATTGTTGTTATTGCCTGAGTTATTGTTATTATTATTGTTATTACACTCAAACAGCATTGTCAATGTCTGAGTTATTGTTGTTATTGTCTGAGTTATTGTTATTATTATTGTTATTGCACTCAAACAGCCTTGTCAATGTCTGAGTTATTGTTGTTATTGTCTGAGTTATTGTTGTCATTGCCTGAGTTATTGTTATTATTGTTATTGCACTCAAACAGCATTGTCAATGTCTTTAGTTATTGTTGTTATTGTCAGAGGTATTATTGTCATTGTCTGAGTTAATATTGTTATTGTCTGAGTTATTTTTGTTATTGCCTGAGTTATTGTCATTATTATTTTTATTACACTTGAATAGCATTGACACAGGGCGGGTAGGCCGAATGGCAATAGCACAATACCAAACCACAAGAATACATCTTTTCTACGAAAATAGTTCGGTGCGCATGCGTAATATAATAACAAAATGAAAGTCGCGACTCCAAATATATATATTCCTCGTGGGTGGTGAGAGTGGTTTCACATTGCTCTCAGCCTTTGACTTCGGCCAATTTGAAATCAAACAGCCTGCCCACTCTGACTGTTATTTCTCTTGCGATTGTTGACCGGGCGCAGTAGCCGGATCAGTAGAGTGCAGACCTCGTGTGCGAGAGATCGGGACTTTGGTTTCCGGTCGAGTCAAACCAATGACTTATAAAATGGACACTTGTCGTTTCCTAGTCAGGCGTTCGGCATTAATAGGATAGGGCAATGGCTGGTTAGTTCAGTGTCAGGGCAGTGTGACTGAGTGGGATATCGGATCATGGTGCCGGCAGCCACCTTAGTTTCCCACTAGGTAAAAGCATTAACGCTGGGATAGTGAAAGGCTACTATCTAGGATCTCAATTTAACTTCTCCCTCCCCTCGGTTACAACATTAACAGACATACTAACAAAAATAGGTAATAATGCATGGTTATGGGGAGCCGATCTGGCAAGGGCTTACAGACAGTTGAGGGTCTGCCCATTATCAACACCGTACTAGGCATATCCCTGAACAATCATTATTTTATAGATATTACTCCATCTTTTGGGTGTGGAACCTCATCCCTAGCATATGCAGCAATTGTCTGGCTCCTAAGACAGAAAGGAATTTCTAGCCTCTGCTATTTAGATGACTTCATAGGAATAGAAAGCACTAAAGAATAAGCAATTAAAGCATATGATTACTTCAATCAATTGTCAAACCAATTAGGCCTTGCACTAGCACTCCACCAACCACCTCATTAACTTGGCTAGGCTTTGTAATTAACACAACTCACATGACAGTAACATGACCTCAACAAAAGATACAAGAAGTATTGATGGAATGTAAGGCATGGAAAGATAAGTCCTCAGCATCCCGTAAGCAACTATAAAGCCTAGCAGGTAAACTCCAACATCTAGCGAAATGTATTAAACCAGCAATCAGGTTTTCAAATAGAGTACTAGCAGCACGTAGGGCAGCTCCTTACACTGGCCACTATAAATATGACCCAAGCCTCTTGCTTGATCTAGAATGGTTTGAGGCATTTGCATTTTACTTTAATGGCATTCAACTAATCCTTCCAGGTCTATTTGGGTTATTGAGTGCGACTCAACACTTAATGGTGCAGTCACACTACAACGCTTCTCCCGGCGACCCGTCATCGTAGAAAATAAAATCTTGCGCGTCGAGAAACGTCCAACTTTTCGGCAGTTTGGGGAAAAAGTTTGGCGTCAGTGCGGCGCGTTATTCGCGCGTGGCCAATGGGTGTCGACGCGTGAGGGAAAAAAAAAAGAAAGTTTGCCGCGACGTCGATATCTAACCTTAAATGTTGCTAGGGCGTAAAACAAAAATGCCCCAGTTTGCAGCAACGTGTGAGCAACGACCCTCCCGCGTGCGCGCCGTCTTCCTAGCGTTCCCATAACGTTATTCCGGCGCGTCCAACGCATCGCGACGCGCGCCTAACGTCCTTACCCATATATTTGCGCGCGCTGCCGGTCGTTGTTTTTTTTTTGACACGCTTAAAACCTTGGGCGACCGGCAACGCGCGCCGACGTTGTCCGCCGACCATCAACGTCAAGGATAGTGTACCGACGCGCGCATAACGCGCCCCCAGCGTGTCTCGATATTTCACCCATTTTCGCCCAAAAACACCACACGTTGCCAGGTCGCCGGCGAGAAGCGTCGTAGTGTGACTCCACCATAAAGCCGGAGGAGCTTATTCTCCTCAGGTTTTCTACTCGGTAAGGTACCCCACCCCGCCCAGGTAACTCAGCTAAACATGATGATTACACAGTTAGAAGCAATTAATCTGGTATATGCAGGTACTTCTCTGCTCCCTGACAAACCCAATGAATTAGTAGAGTAGTTGTAGATACTGATAATAGCGCATCGCAACAGGTACTGGGAAATGGAAAGGGATACAGTATGATGTGCCTGTGCATGTCAACTCTGGCTTCTCGCGGCAAAATATAATTTTGAATTGCAAATAAAGCATAAACCTGGTCGCGATCTAGTCTTAGCAGATGCATTGAGTAGATCTTTTGATAATGATTGATTGATTGATTGGTGGTTGCTTTATGCCGTGTCGGCAGCATAGGCCATATTCACGGCGAGAAATGTTTGTTTTTTGTTCAAACCATCGCTTTTACATGTAAAAGCAGACAATCAATTATGTGCCAATAGACACTCATTAAATTAGAAAGCTCACAATCATATATTTGTGGTCAAGGGAAACAAATTCCCATAGAAAAAGAAAAGTTTTATTAATAACTGATAGAATCTATTTAGTAAACTATATGAGGTGGTACAGTCCAGCTGCCCTCAAAAAGGCTAAAATGTTTTCCTGTTTTACCTTAGTAAAAAGGTCATGCATACTGTCTGCAGTGTAGAACAGTTGGCGCAGGGCCAAAAAATCAACGCAACTTAGTAAAATGTGTTTGAGTGTCAGCGGGGACTGACACCCAATACATTCATGGGGAGGTTCCCCCTTGAGCAGAAAAGCATGTGTAAGCCACGAGTGGCCAATATGGCAGCGGCTAAGGACCACTTGGTCCCGCCGACCTCCCGCATGAGTCTGTGGTGGTTTTCCCCACAGATGGTTCAATTTCTTTAAGTTTATTAATGTTTTCATCCCACTCATGTTGCCATTTGGATTTTATGTGGGTGACTATTAGTGGTTTCAGATCAGAGTGAGGGATCAGACATGGTTCAAGATCACAGTTCAGGGCCTTCTTCGCAGCCCGATCAGCTCGTTCGTTTCCTTGTATGCCAGCATGGCCAGGCACCCTGCACAGTTGGATGTCATACCCATCCGTTGTCAGTTGGTTCATTTTATAATAATTTGATAATGACAGTAGTAAAAACATCGCTAACCAGTTGTGTGAGTCGCTAAACCATAAACAAATTGACATCCTGTTTTCACTTGATGTGCTGAAATTCACAATTAACTTACCATAGCAATCTTTTTGGCTCTATCTTCCAGGCTACCTGATGATCCATCACCAGAGACTGCTTGATCAGTATGCAAGCGCACTCGCCCCGCAAACGTGGAGAAACAAGATCACACACAAAAATCACTACCTTCGGTTGTGCCAGCTGCACAGTGTATCAATTTATAATCCATGTGTTTATGACCTCATGTCTTTTTTTACAATTTTTAAGCGACAGGTTGAAGTCTCCCGGGGCCATCATGAACTACTTCAGCTCTGTCAGAGTCTGGTTTGGAGGAGCTACAGGTAGTGTGCTTGCATTCGATGCAAACGAGGTAAAGGTAATGAAAAAGGGTCTATTTAAAAGCTCAACCCATAAAGTAACCACAGCCCACCATCTTGATCGTACAGCCCTAAAAAATATCATTCTTTTCCTTTCGAAATTAGATCCAGCTCCTCATGTGATAATAGCAGCACTATTAATTGGTTATTCAACAATGCTACGCCAGAGCAACTTGGTCTCCGCCTCCACATCTGTATGGGACAGCCCTGCGCGTCCTTAAGTTTGTGGACCTAAGAACAGCAACAAATAAATGAATAGTTACCGTTCGCTCTACGAAGACTAGATCCAGAGCCGCCTCCTCCATTAACTTACACCTACCAGCCCTTCCTGGTAATCCGTGTTGTCCTCTGCGAGCCTGGGTACGATACTCAAGCAGACTTGCCCCGCATACTGATGCGCCTTCTTTCTTGCTGCCTGCAGGAACTACCCTCACGGCCTCAACATTGCTCCGGGCATTCAAAATCTCGGCCATAACCGTCACAGGCTCAGATAAGGGTTATACTCTCCACAGCATGAGGAGAGGGGCAACACAGGCCTATCAGGCCGCCGGTGTAGCCTTGGCAAATATTATGACCACTGGCACTTGGCGAAGTGGAGCAGTTAGAACATATCGTGATACAATAGTAGTAAGTACATCCCCAGCAGCGCTCGGTTCTTTGTTGGTTAAGCGCTGCTGTTCTATACTTCCCATTAATGATAAAGTAATTGGCGTCCTACACCTGTAGCTTGACTGGTATTCCTGTTCACGGGAGCTGCTCATGTATTGTTAAATATGTTCTCCTCTTACATACATGCATCTGTTACTGGATTATCGTAATATAATATCTAACCTTTATGAGTTACTGATAAACTTACTCTTAACATTGGTCCTTGCGGACCGCTCGTGAATAATGACAATTAACTAGATACTAAGCAACCTGCTGTTTCTCTGATTGTTGGGTTATGCACTTTGACCCTCATCTCAATAACACAATGTAATACTAGTTAAGAATGGTCCCTGGCGGCCGTTTGATCTATACTCTTGCCTGATAGTGATATGTGGTTGGTCAACAATATTGTTTGACTGCCACCTGGTTAACGCATGTCACAATCGTTAAAGTTGGTCCATGTCAGCCGTTCGATACATACACTAATAGGCTTCACAGAAGTCCTTACTTATTTTATTCATTAAAAAATATCAAATATCAAATCTAACTTGTGTCTTGTTTGTCCGAGTGTAGTGAATTATTGTTATTATTATTACTACACGATACACTGTACTGTCATGACTGGTGGCGCCACCTCCGGCGCTCCCCGGTACCTGTATACCCTGAAAATATCACTCGCGTCGGAGGATATCCATATATATATATATTATTTTATAACACAAGGCCGAATTAACCCGACCTTTTTATTCGTGCATCTATGTGGCATTGTGTTATATATATAAATATATATATATATATTTATATATAACAAGGCCACATAGATACGCAAATAAAAAGGTCAGGTCAATTTGGCCTTGAGTTCTAAAATTAAAACCGAGTAAATGTATATGGATATATATAATTATATATATAGGATCTATATATATGGGTATATTATATATATCCGTATGTATATATATATATATATATATATATATATAACAAGGCCACATAAGATGCACACACAAAAAGGTCGGTTAATTTGGCCTTGTATTCTAAAAATAAAACTAACTAAAGATATATGGATATATATATATATATATATATCTGTATACATACATATATATATTATATATATATATATATATATATATATATATATATATATATAGCACAATGCCACATAGATGCACAAATAACAAGGGTGGGTTAATTCGTTCATTATTGTAAAAGTGGTTGGGACTGGATTAATGTCTTGCATGGAAAATGGGCGTGGAGTGTGCGGTCGTTGCCCCCGCCCACCCCATCCCCCCGCCCCGCCCCGGCCCCATCCCTCCAGCGCTACCCCCCCCCCCCCCCCTCCAGCGGCTCCCGAGATCCGTTCACAACAACACCCAGGCCACTGAGGCCGAGCATCGCCCATCAGGCGTCTGGCTACGTAACGTCATGGAACGAGGCGGTCGGCTTCCAATACGTCACGTCCCACTCACGGCGCGTTGTCGCTGAAATTACTATGCTTACTAGGAGGTTGTACGTCCTAGCAGCATTTAGGGTCACGTCAGTTCGGGTACCGAAAGTGCTCGTTGATGGCGAGTTTATATAGAGCCTACTGCCCCACCGGGATTAAATTATATTTATAATGACGCCGGCACCATGATCCGATACCCCACTCAATCACATTATCATGACGTTGTGCCTGCCAGTGGCTACGCTATCCTAGTACAGTCGAGGTGGCACTAGGGAAGGTAGCGACAAGTGTCAGTTTGGTAAGTCTTTGGTTAGATCAGAGAGCGTGTATATAGATGAGAGGGACAACTCCCGCGAAAATCGGTAACACAGGCTACAGTGGCACCTCTCGCGGTTATTGTTGAACAAGCCTTGAGTTTGCCAGTACGCGCAGTGCAAAACATTAGTTTTATTAAAAATTCATAGAAATGCAGAACCCTAACCCTATCAATTTAATATAATCTTGTTGCTAAACATGTTTTCTATATGTATTCCAATCAGTTTGTTTCTAGGGGTTGTGGTTTTAAGGATATTTCACTTTTTCTGTATCAAGATTGCTCATTGCCATTGACAATGCATTGAGTTTGCCAGCACGTGCAGTGCAAAACGTCAGTTTTATTCAAAATTAATAGAAATCCAGAACCCTAACCTTATAAATTTAACATAATCTTTTTGGTAAACATGTTTTCTATATGTGTACCAAGCGATTTGTTTCTAGGTGGTGTGGTTATAGAGATATTTCACTTTTTCTGTATGAAGATTGCACACGACCATTGACAATACCTTGAGTTTGCCAGTATGCGTACAGCTGTGTCATAAGCTGTTCAACAACCACCACTTGGAGCGCCACAGTCGGCAGCTGTTACACGGTCTAGTATGAGAGTTGTCCCTCTCATCTATACACACTCTCTGGTTAGATTAAGTCTGGATTGACCTTTTGACCTCCCATGCAGGAAGTGGGAATCCAACTGCTCAGCTTGACCTATACCGCTATGTATACATCAGATTTCAATGCCAGCAGTAATAGTGGAATGATAATTAATAAGTTGCTTACAAGTTATAAATAATGATAATTAAAAATTATGTAAACAAATTCAGGTTTGATGAATGCGACTTTGATTTGAGAATACTTTGACTTAATTCTTCCTTTTGTTTGTTTAAAGTTGCATAGTCCGATGAAAACATCAAATTTTCAAAACCAAAACACTTATCTAGACTTAATTCTACATATTCAACTTAGATACTGGTGGACTTTTAAAGCTGCATAGTCTGATGAAGCATCAAATTTTCAAAACCAAAACAAATATCTCAATTTGATTCTACATATCTAACTTAAATACTGGTGCACTTCTTAAACATTTGTCGCCACATAGAAGGGAATACTGAGGCAATTTAATAGAACCTATTACTGCAGAAACCTATGGTGTCAGAGTTTTGGCAAGCTTGCCAAAACTAATTTTGCTTGCTTGCACTTCAAATATCTCAAAAGTTGGCTATTTAAAATAAAAGTTACTTCAAGAGAAATTAGGGTAGATTATAACGATCACCCTAATATGTTTATCTTAGAAAATGACAGAAACTCAAAACCCATCGGACTATGCAACTTTAAGCATATCGTGCTACATAGCAGGTCGTAATAAGTCAATATAATGAACATGTTACTACTAAAGTCTATAGTGCCAGAGTTTTGGTGTGCTTGCCAAAATTAATTTGGCATGTTTTGATGTCAAACATATCTAAAGTTAGCCGTTTAAAATAAAAGTTACTTCAAGCTAAACTAAAGTAGACTATAATGATTAACATAATGTATTCATCTAAAAAAAATTCAGAAATTCAAAAACATCGGACTATGCAACTTTAGCGACCTCCCAGCACAAAAAGTAGACATCGGCTTTTGGGGGGAGGGGGCACTTGCTTCCTCTATTTTAGTAGTATATAGCTGAAAACCGTAACACTATCTTTAGGTAATTTACATAAATGATCAACCCTTGACCTACCTTGAAATAGCTCCCAAACCCGAGGTTCCAGTTATAAAAACAAAAACAAAATGTCAGGTTATTTACCCCCCCTCCCCGAACCACCACTTCCACGATGTTTATATTGGGGGAGAGCGGTGTGGTGCAATATTGAATCAGTTTCTATAAATGTTTTGGTGGTTTTTGTTCACAAATGAACTACTTTGCTCCCTGTGGTCTGAAAACTAGCAGTGTCAGTTCAAACCAAGTCTGGGCACTTGAAGGTTTATTAGTTGTCTCTCATAGATTTCCATCGCATTCTCACACCTATGTAGCTTATTTAGTGTGGTCAAATAACAGGATGTGACATGCGCCTCACATGTGTTATATGTAATATATATAACATGCATATATACACACATATATATATATATATATATTTATATATATATATATATATATATATATATATACAGTAAAACCCCTTTATACCCCTGTCACACTACGACGTAACGAGCCAACGTGAGCCTAACGTGGTCATTTTTCTTCATTACGTTGGGTTACGTCATGATGACGTCATAATGACGTTAGAATGACGTCGAGCTACGTCACATTACGTCGTGTTACGTCGAGTTACGTCAAGGTTTTGGACATGTTCAAAACTTTCCACGTAGCTCGAACGTAAGGGTTTACGTTCGCCATACGTTCTGTTCACGTTCAGTGAACGTCAATGACGTTAAACGGACGTTATTCCAACGCTGCTCACTACGTTCAACTATGTTCCACTACGTTCCACTACGTTCCACTACGTTCCACTACGTTCCACTACGTTCCACTACGTTCCACTACGTTCCACTACGTTGACCCACATTAAACCGACTGCAAATGCCTACGAGGCTTAATGGGAACGTCAGGAGAACGTCAGGAGAACGTCAGGAGAACGTCAGGAGAACGTGCATTCAACATACGTTCAACGTATCATGACGTGGCTAACGTCACGTAACGTTCTTCTGGCGATGGAATAACGTTCATAACGTTCCGTGAACGTAGTGACGTTGTCCTCTCTCGTTGAATGACGGTATCACTACGCTTTACCGACGTAACGTTCTCGTCCACTACGTTGCATCCACGTTCAACTTCTGCCCAAATTTGCATACTACGCCGAGAAGTTCAACGTTCTTCACGTTCTCCCTATGCTGACGTCATTACGTTCTAGTGTGACAGGGCCATTAAACCAAGCTCGGTTAAACCAAGCGATCGGTTAATCCAAACCTTTTTTGGCGGCCTGGCAAAATACTACCATTTATCATATAAAAGAGTTGGTTAAACCAAAGTCGGTTAATCCAAAATATCGGTTAATTCAAACAAAATTGTCGGACCCCAGGCCACTTCCGGTACTGTTAAACCAAACTTTCATGTGATTATAGGGTCATCTGAGACCACATCGACCTTTTTATATGATAAATGGCAAAACAAAATGAATTTTGGCAAGCACACCAAAACTCTGGCACCATAGACTTTATTAGGGTGATCGAAAAAAGTTTGGATTAACCGATCGTTTGGTTTAACCAAGCTTGGTTTAACGGGGTTATACTGTATATACATAAGAAAATAATAATCAAAGGGTCCACATACATTGCATATTACATTCATAATGCACCCCCGTTTTTGCCAAAGCCAAGTCAAAGTTGAAACCAAAGCTCGGTTGAACCAATGATCGGTTAATCCAAACAAAATTCTAGTGTCCCTTCAAGTTTGGTTTAACGGGATTATACTGTATATATATATATATATATATATATATATATATATATATATATATATATATATATATATCAGTGGCCTAGCTTCCATATATCCAAGTACGTAGCTGTGAATCACCTGAGATTAAAATTCTGAAAAAAAATAAAATGTATGCTGAAATTAGTTTAGTAAAATAAGTTTTGTACAAAATAAACCTAAAATGAAGTCCTAACGTGGCTTATAACAATTCAGAACTATTCTTGGATCACCCAGGTTTTGTGAAGGGGATCAAAGACCCTATAATACTAAGACGGCTCACTCAGCCTGTACTGTGTAATCAAAATGATCAAACCCCCCACTTGGTGTGCTGGCTGTTCTCTTGGCTAAACAGGTGCTATATTATAGGTATAAATGTATATATGAATGTGAAAGATGTGTGATGATGGCAATGCTGATGATGATGCTGATGATGATGTGTATTTGTTCATAGCAATTTCATACTGATGTGTATTCATACAAGTACCTATCTCATGTATAATATAATTGTATGCGTTTACATGTGAAACACCAACCAGCAGCCGGGCTGATCAAACCCACCACAAGGTGGCACTGCGAAACTTACATTACCATGGGAGAGATAGGGAGTGAGCCATCTTAGTATTATAGGGTCTTTGATGGGATACAGATGCACTCAGGCAATAGCATTTTATTGCATTGCTGAACAAGTCTGCATATCACCTGAAAATCCCAAGCCAGGTCCCTGCATATAATACATGATTAATAGGTACTTCAATGCTTCCTCTATATAGAGAAGAAAAGTGACAGTATATTATTTGTAGATAAAGAATCCTAAAATCGACAATAGCAGGATCTACTACAGTTGTTCCCTGCAAATACCTTCCATAATTACTCAAATATGTATAATTAAATAAGTACGCGTTGCATGACTTCGGGAAATATTGATTGCAGATGGACTATATTAGTTAAATGCACCAACTTATAAGCAAATTACATCCACAGAGCGAGGCATTGAGGAAGAAGTGCATGGAGTCTCATTACTAATTGATTGTGAAACAATAAATGAGGCATGTAAATCCGTATAAATACAACAGTCTAAAACATAAATCCAACTTCAAACAGCATCACTCTTATCTCCCGCCCTTACCTGACACAACACACTCCTTTGCATAAATTTCCTTTCCTCCCCTCCGCTCCTCTTCTCCTCCTCTCCTCCTCTCCCTTCATTCAGCTCTCTCCGATCTCTCTCACTCCGTCCCTCTCACTCCCTCTCTCTTCATCGCCCTGCCTGTCTCTAATTTCTTCTCCCTTCATTTCTCCTTTCTCTCTCATTCTCTCCCCCATTCCGATCTCTCTCTTCTTTCTCTCTCACTCTCTTCGCTTCCACTCTCTCTTCTTTCTCTCTTGCTCTCTTCCCCTTGCTCTCTCCTTTTACTCTCTCACTCTTCCCCTTCCTCTCTCCGCTTTCTCTCCCACTTTCCTTCCTCTCTCTCTTCTTTCTCTCTCTTCCCCTTCCTCTCTCTTCGTTCTCTCTCTTCCCCTTCCTCTCTCCTCTTTCTCTCTCACTCTCTTCCCCTTCCGTTCTCTCCTCTTTCTCTCTCACTTCCCCTTCCTCTCTCTTCTTTCTCTTTCTTCCTCTTCCTCTCTCCTCTTTCTCTCTCACTCACTTCCCATTCCTCTCTCCTCTTTCTCTCTCACTCTCCCCTTTATCTCTCTCCTCATTCTCTCTCACTTCCCCTTCCTCTCTCTTCTTTCTCTCTCTTCCCCTTCATCTCTCTCACTCTCCTCCTTCCTCTCTCTCTCTTCTTACTCTCTCACCCACTTCCCCTTCCTCTCTCCTCTTTCTCTCTCACTCACTTCCCGTTCCTCTCTCTTCTTTCTCTCTCTCCCTTCCCCTTCCTCCCTCTTCTTTCTCTATCACTCTCTTCCCCTTTCACTCTCTCTTCTTTCTCTCTCACTCTCTTGCCTTTCCTCTCTCCTCTTTCTCTCACTCTCCCCCTTTGTCTCTCTCTTCTTTCTCTCTTACTCTCTTCCCCTTCCTTTGTCCTCTTCTCCCTCTCTCTCTTCCCCTTCCACTCTCTCCTCTTTCTCTCTCACTCTCCCCCTTCCTCTTTCTCTTCTCTCTCACTCTCTTCCCCTTCCTCTCTCCTCTTTCGCTTTCACTCTCCCCCCCCTTCCTTTCTCTTCTCTCTCTTCCCCTTCCTCTCTCTTCTTTGTCTCTCTCTTCCCCTTCCACTTTCTCTCCCACTCTCTTCCTCTTCCTCTCTCCTCTTGTCTCCTCTTTCTCTCACTCACTTCCCCTTCCTCTCTCCTCTTTCTCTCTCTTCCCCTTCCTCTCACTTCTTTCTCTCTCGCTTCCCTTTCCACTCTCCTCTTTCTCTCTCACTCTTCCACTTCCTCTCTCCTCTTTCTCTCTCCTTCTCTTCCCCATCCTCTCTCCTCTTTTCTCCTCTTTCTTTCTCACTCCCTTCCCCTTGCTCTTTCTTCTTTCTCTCTCTCTCTTCCCTTTCCTCTCTTCTCTTTCTCTCTCACTCTCTTCCCCTTCCTCTCTCCTCTTTCTCTCTCACTCACTTCCCTTTCTTCTCTCTTCTTTCTCTCTCTCATTCCCTTCCTCTCTCTTCTTTCTCTCTCTTCCCTTTCCTCTCTCCTCTTTCTCTCTCACTCTCTTCCCCTTCCTCTCTCCTCTTAACTCTCTCACTCACCCTTCCCCTCTCTTCTTTCTCTCTCCCTTCCCCTTCCTCTCTCCGCTCTCTCTCACTCTCTTCCCCTTCAACGCTCCTCTTTCTCTCTCACTCTCTTCCCCTTCCTCTCTCTTCTTTCCCACTCACTCTCTTCCCCTTCCTATCTCTTCTTTCTCTCTCTTCCCTTTCCTCTCTCCTCTTTCACTCTCACTCACTTCCCCTTCCTCTCTCTTCTTTCTCACTCTTCCTCTCTCTTATTTCTCTCTCTCTTCCCCTTCCTCTGTTTTCTTTTTTCTCTAACTCTCTTCCCTTTCTCTCTCCTCTTTCTCTCTCCTCTTTCTCTCTCACTCACTTCCCCTTCCTCTCTCCTCTTTCTCTCTCACTCTCTTCCCCTTCCTCTCTCCTCTTTCTCTCTCACTCTCTTCCCCTTCCTCTCTCTTCTCTCTTCCCCTTCTTCTCTCCTCTTTGTCTCTCACTCTTCCCCTTTCTCTCTCCGCTTTCTCTCTCTCACTGTCTTCCTCTCTCTTCTTTCTCTCTCTCTTCCCATTCCTCTCTCTTCTTTTTCTCTCCCCCCTTCCTCTCTCCTCTTTCTATCTCACTATCTTCCTATCCCTTCTTTCTCTCTTCCTCTTCATCTCTCCTCTTTCTCTGTCACTCATTTCCCCTTCCGTTCTCCTCTTTCTCTCTCACTCTCTTCCCCTTCCTCTCTCTCCTCTTTCTCTCTCACTCTCCCCCTTCCTCTCTCTCTTCTTTCTCTCTCACTCTCTTCCTCCCTCTCTTTCTCCTCTTTCTCTCTCAATCTCTTCCCCTTCCTGTCTCCTCTTTCTCTCTCACTCTCTTCCCCTTCCTCTCTCCTCTGTCTCTCTCACTCTCTTCCCCTTCCTCTCTCTCCTCTTTCTCTCTCACTCTCTCCCTTTCCACTCTCTCTTCTTTCTCTCTCACACTCTCCCCTTTCCACTCTCTCCTCTTTCGCTTTACTCTGTATTCCTCCCATTTCTCCCTTTTTGCCCTCGCGCTCTCTATCTCTCCGTCTCTCTCTTTCTTTCTCTTCCCCTACTCCCTCTAGTTCCATCTCAATTGCATTCTTTCCTCCCTCCTAGCTCGCTCTCTTTCCCTTTCGTTGCCTGTCTCTCGCCCTCTCTATTCTTTCCTCTCCTCCCCTCTCCCCTCTCGCTCCCACCCTTCCCCTCTCTCATTGCCCCTCTCCCCCTCCTTCCACACCGGGCATGGTGGCCTAATCGGTAGAGCGCGGGCCTCCCATGCAAAAGGTCGGGAGTTCGGTTCCCGGTTGAGTCAAACCATTCACTTTACAATTTATATAATAGGAGAGAGCAGCGACTGGTTAGCTCAGTATCAGGATAATGTGACTGAGTGGAATATCAGGTCATTGTTCTAGTGGCCTGATCTCCCAGTGGGGCAGCACTATTAAGTTGCCATGAGTGCACACTGTCACAAGTCGGTACCTGTCCTGATATGATCTGAGATGTTGCTAGGATGTAAAGCCCCAACAAACAAAGTATGGTAAGGTTTTGCATTTCCTTTGTTTCGAGTGTCGATCCAAGTTGCGCTAACTACCATTGTACATCAGACAAAATACCACTTCCTGTATGTATATGAACCAGGGGTCAAGCAAGGTTGTGTACTGGCCCCCACACTCTTCTCCATCTTCCTATCAGCAATGCTCGATGAGGCTTTCCGAGACATGGGGGATGGCATCTATATACAGTCCAGGCAGAGCGCTGACCTATTCAATGTCGCACACTTCAGAGCGAAGACCAAGACTGCTCGTATACTGGTGAGAGAGCTGCTATTCGCAGATGACAATACACTGGTTGCCCACTCTGATGAAGAGATCCAGAAAATAGTGGACGCTTTCTCCGATGCATCAAAGAAGTCTGTCTTTAAGATTAATATCAAGAAGACGGAGGTGCTGTACCAACCCAACTCTACAAGAACCCGAGAGGAGGAGATCATGGTTGACGGAAACAAGCTGAACTCTGTTCCGGAATTCACCTACCTCGGAAGCACTATATCAAGTGATGGATGCATTGATGCTGAAATACAGAGGAGGATGGCCAAGGCTAGCGCATCTTTCACCCGACTATGCCAGAGACTCTGGAACAACCACCATGTGTCCATTCGGGTCAAAGGCAAGATCTACCACGCAATCGTGGTATCCACCCTACTATACGGAGCCGATGCCTGGACATTGTACAGACGACAGGTGAAAAAGCTGCATGCCTTCATGATGCGACATCTGCGTTCAATCATGAGGCTAACCTGGAAGGACAAAGTGACAAATATGGAAATACTCGAATGGACGGGGCTGCCCTCTATGGAAGATCTTCTGATCAAAAAGAATCTCCGCTGGACTGGACACCTCATGAGGATGTCATCAGGCAGGCTACCAAAGCAGATCATCAATTCTCAACTGTCTTCTGGTTACAGAAAGAGAGGGTGCCCTCGTCTCCGGTTCAAGGATACCATCAAGAGAAACCTGAAGCTGAGAGACATTAAGACCGACTCATGGACGCAACTCTCACAGCAGAGAGCTAGATGCAGAGCGGCTGTCAAGTAATGAAAGCAGTCTTTGTCGCATCGCGACCGACAGCATGATAATGATGATGAACCAGTGTGCAGTGCGACGGTGTGCATCACCCTGACCACAAGGGGTATGGGTAGGACTGGGTGGGCACCAACTTTGGTATCTTTATAAATAACAGTTGGTTAGTTGTTCGAGCTTAACGTTCCTGGCAACATCTAAGGTTATATCAGGACAGGTATCGACTTGTGACAGTGCGCACTCATGGTCAGTTTTATAGTGCTGCCCCACTGGGAGACCAGGTGGCCAGCACCAAGACCTGATATCCGACTCAGTCACATTATCCTGTCACTGAGCCAACCAGTCCTCGCCCTAATCCTAATAATGCCGAGCGCCTGGCTAGCAAGTGACAAGTATCCCTCAGAGCTGGGAGAAGTGTATATTCTGATGAATAACTGTGGGGTTTTTTTATCCTTCGATTCTACGCACCCACCTACACCATCATCCATCATTAAGGCCCTGTCACACTACGACGTAACGACGTCAGCATAGGGACAAGGTGAAATGTATCGAAATTCCCGACGTGATATGCAAATATGTGCCCAAGTTGGACGACACCGCAGCGTAGCCGACGTGGTCATAACGTCGGTCTCGCGTCGTGCCAACCAACAACCAACCAACAACCAACCAACCAGCCAATGACCAACAACCAACAACCAACCAACAACCAACCAACCAACAACCAATCCACAACCAACCAACAACCAACCAACCAACAAGCAACAACCAACCAACCAACAACCAATCCACAACCAAACAAACCAAACAACCAAGAACCAATCCACAACCAACCAACAACCAACCAACCAACAACAACCAACCAACAACCAACCAATCAACCAACAACCAACCAAACAACAACCAATCCACAACCAACAACCAACCAACAACCAACCAACAAACAACAACCAAACAACCACCATTGATCTAATGTAGCCGACGCATCCCTCCCGCACGTCTAACGTTTTGGACATGTTGAAAACCTTGACGCGTGCCGACGTAACACGACGTAACATGACGTAGCTCGACGTCAGTCTAATGTCATTGTAACGTTATCATAGCGTAATCCAACATACCTCAACGTAATGACGAAATGTCACCTACGCCAGGCTTATGTTGGATCTTGCGTCGTAGTGTGACAGCCCTTTTACCTGTTAACTGTGTGTTCAAGATGAACGCCAAATGCCTAAAATAATTCCTCACATGGTCTGGTTTGGCCGGCTAACTCAACAATCAGGACTTGGTTACACAAAAAGCTTGTATTCTGAAAGGGGTCCGTCCTTTTGTTAAAATTAAACGTCACCAATAAAAGTACTTTTAAATGAGAACCGAAAAAAAACCAAATAGCAGTTCAAATTTCACTGATTTCTGCCTCAACCTCAGACCAGTGACGGCCATCTTTCAATGATGTGAAGAGTCCAGGCGCAAAGCCCCGTAAATGCCAATTCAAAAATTGAGATAAACATTTGAATCAAACCTTCAAAAAGTTCATTGTTTTACATTTTTATTTTTTTGTTCATTGCACCATAATCATTTCATCACAAGAATGGTGCAATTAGTGAACATTAAAATTACCTTCAGGTAAAAATATTTTATTTTAATTCTATTTTTGGATTGGCATTTACGGGGTTTTGGACCTGAACTCTTCATATGTAGAGGTGCCATATTTGATTGCTTGGTTGGTTGTTGGAGTTTTATATCCTGACAACATCTAAGGTCATATCAGGACAGGTACCGACTTGTGACAGTGCTCACTCATAGCGACTTTAAAATGCTGCCCTATTGGGAAATCAGGCCACTAGCACCATGACCCGATATCCCACTCGGTCACATTATCCTGACACTGAGCTAACCATTCCTTGCCCTATCCTATTAATGCCAAGTGCCAAGCTAGGAAGTGACAAGTATCAATTTTGTAAGTCATTGGTTTGATTCAACCGGGAATCGAACTCACGATCTCACGCACGGGAGGCCTGTGCTCTAGCGATTCGGCCACCGGTAAATATTAAACCAGCTTGTTCGAAGAAAAAACCACCTCATCCTAATGGCGTATAAAGCAATTTGAAATGAAAATAAGAAATCAATAAAAGATCCAAATAGGTTTTAAACCAGACAGATTTGTTTACACGCGTTCCCTGTAACAGACAACAAAGGCACCTCCGGGCGGTCGAGTAGTAAGTGCCCTTGTAATGCTGGATGTAATGAATGAATAAACACAACTCCATTCAAATCTTTATCCTGCACACTTAAGCAGCGGTTTTTCTTCCTCTTTTTTTTCCCTTCATAATTTTTTTTAAAATTTAATTTTTTTTAATTTTTTTACAAAAAGGTGATTTCTTTGTACTGCTCCCTCAAAAAGATAGCCAGGTTATTTATCATCTGGCAGCTGTGTTGACAAGAAAGGACGCTAGTGTTCTTAGAATAGAAGATGTTGTTTCCTGCTGAAATAATTTGCTTTATGAGAAACTGTGTTATTCATACAAAGGTCTTCTATAAGATCTCCATAGTTTCGTACAAAACTTGTTCCACTATTCCTTAAAGGCCCTGTCACATTACGGCGTATGGCGGGAGCGTATGGCGGCGTAGCGGCTTACGTCATATACGTCGCCATACGCCGCATACGCTACGCATACGCTACGCATACGCTACGCATACGCCGCCAGTGCCGCAACACGCCGGCGTATGTGAAGCCTATGATGCATACGCCGCCATACGCTTTCATAAATCCGTCCGTCCAAATTTTTTGTGCATGCTCAAAAAAACGCGACCTATGAGGGCGTATGGCCCATACTGTCAAAAAATGTCACAGCACGCTCCCATACGCTCCCATACGCTACGCATACGCTACGCATACGCTACGCATACGCTCTTCATACGCTCCTCATACGCTCAAACACACCCGAAAGTGGCACCCGATGGCGTACGTAGGTTTTCAATACGCTCCCGCCATACGCCGTAATGTGACAGCCCCTGTCACATTACGGCGTATGGCGGGAGCGTATTGAAAACCTACGTACGCCATCGGGTGCCACTTTCGGGTGTGTTTGAGCGTATGAGGAGCGTATGAAGAGCGTATGCGTAGCGTATGCGTAGCGTATGCGTAGCGTATGCGTAGCGTATGCGTAGCGTATGCGGCGTATGGCGACGTATATGACGTAAGCCGCTACGCCGCCATACGCTCCCGCCATACGCCGTAATGTGACAGGGCCTTAAGATGCCTTCAAGACGCTCTCGGTGTCACCTGCTCGATAGTTGAAATTGCATAGTCCGATGGTTGCGAGTTTCTGTAATCTTTTTAGATAAGTATGTTCACATATTCGGTTGGTCGTTATAATTTACCTTACTTTAGTTTGAAGTAACTTGACCGGACGCCGTGACCGAATCGGTAGAGCGTAGGCTTCCTGGCGGGAGATCGGGAGTTCGAATCCCAGTCAAGTGAAACCAATGACTTACCAAAATTGATACTTGTTGCATCCTAGCCAGGCACTCGCCATTAATAGGATAGAGCAAAGACTGGTTTAAGTTAGTGTCAGGATAAGGTGACTGCATGGGATATCAGGCAGCACTATAAAGTCACAATGAGTGTGCACTGTCACAAGTCGGTACCCATCCTGATATGACCATAGATGTTGCAAGGACGTAAAACTCCAACAACCAACCAACCAACCTGAAGTAACTTTGATTTTAAATGACTGACATAGGAAATATTTGAAGTGTAAATATATCATATTAATTTTGGCCAGCTTGTCAAAACTCTGATCCCGATAACAGATTCAATTAAATTGACTTCATATTAGTCTCTTCTATGCAGCAACAAATGCTTAAACAGTGCACGAGTATCGAAGTTGGACATGTGGAATCAAAATTTAGAGTTCAGGCGCAAATCCAGGTAGACACTAATCCAAATATTGAGCTAAACATTGAAATCAAACCTTCAAAAAAATCCTTTTTTTTATATTCCTAAATTCTTTTCCACTGCTCTATAATTATTACATCAATAGAAAAGTGGAATTAGTAAGAATTAAAATGAGCTTCTTGGAAAAGTTGTATTTTATTCAAAGTTTTGGATTGGCGTTTATGGGGTTTTGCGCCTGAACTCTTCAAATCTAGATAATGACTTTGGTTGATAAAAGTTGATGATTTCATCGGACGATGCAGCTGTATTAAAATGTTGCTTATTTTTGTCCACATTTCTTTGTCGGCCCCCGCCCCCTCGTCATGTGTGTTGGGCTTGTTTTCTTCTATCAAAACCAGACCCGACGGGATGGCCGATTGGGTAGAATACTCGCGCCTAGTGTGGAACGTCCAGGGATCAATCCCCGACCGAGTCAAGCCGAAGACTTCCACAATTGATATGTGTCGCAACCATGTCTAGTGTTCAGCATTACTAGGATGGGGCAGGGACTGGTTAGCTCATTGTCAGTATAATGTGACTGAGTGAGATATCGAGTCAGGGTGCCAGTGGCCTGACCTCTCAGGCAGGGAGCCACATAGACTGGTGAACATATATAGGGTGATGATATCAGGGAGCTTAGGTGGTGTAATGGTTAGCACACTAGCCCGAAATGCAACAAATGAGGGTTCCAATCCTGCTTTGGGCGCAATATTTCCCATTTTCATCATCGAAATGATACTATGTATCCGTGTGAAGCAGCACTATAAAGTCGCTATGGCTGCGCCTTGTCACACGTCTTTACCCGTCCTGACTTGACATAGAACGACCATAAATGCTTCTAGGATGTAAATCCAGATGAGCCTAAGTCAACCTCCTTCCAAAATAACGAAGTCTGGGTGTACTACATGCCTTTTCGCACACCCTTGTACCTACCAGACCAGACGGGATGACCGAATGAGACGAGCATCCATCTTTCACGGGTTGAACCCTGGTTGAATCAAACCAATGACTTAAAAATGTATACTTGTTACTTCTTAGCCAGGTGCTCGGCATTATTATGATAGGGCAAAGACTGGTTGGCTAAGTGTCAGGATAATGTGACTGAGTGGGATATCAGGTCATGGTGCTGGTGGCCTGGTTTCCCAGTGGGGCAGCACTATAAAGTTCCATGAGTACACACTGTCACAAGTCAGTACCCATTCTGTCATGACCGTAAATGTTTCCAGGATGCAAAACTCCAACAACCAACCAACCATAGTATGACCTTAAATGTTTCTAGGATGTAAACCCAGATAAGCCTGAATCAATCTCCTTCCAATAGAACTAAGTCTGGGTGGACTAAATGTGCGTTGAACTATAAGCCTTTCCGGTACAGTTCTACCTCCGATATCACCTGTTTTATGTGGCCTACGTGACACATGGCACGGAGCCACAACGCCGAAGGCAGTGTCAAAGAACTAAGCGGCATCTACTCTGCGCTCATTGCACTGTGGGTAATCCACTCAGCCGTACAATATGGTTTTATCTCAGTATACAGGTACTGGGGTCGTATGCATGAAGCGGTGTTAGCGGCGTGTGGTGTTATCCCTCTAACTCCGGGTACCTATCTCCAGTTATCGTCGTCGTAGAGAACTATGTCAAGCCATATGCATGGGCGCTTAAACGGTGAGTGTTAGCTAAACGTGAATGTATTTATAGATTTGGGAAATCCCTCGATTCGACAATATGAATAACGCCGCCAATGCTGCGGCTACATTAATATCGGTTCGAATTTAGGGTTAAATTGATAAGATTTCACTTATTGCGTATGTAATTCTGTCAAATATGATCGCGTTGAATAGATTTGGGTATAATATATTGCCGCCGATTCGGCGGCGGCCATTTTTAGTTGACGTCGACAGTATGGATATCGACGTCGCTGTGGCGATTTGTTTACTTTACACTCGTCGATTCGAAAATATTAATATCCCGGCAGTTACGGCATCAGCGTTAATCTCGCTTCGGATTTAGAGTTAAATTGATAAAATTTCACTTATTGCGTATGTAATTCTGTTAAATATGATAGCATTGAGTAGATTTGGGTTCCATCCTGACACTAACCTAACACTAACACCGGTGTAAACCTGCTATGAGCAGAGTTAGAATTTCCGAGTTTAAACGCTCGGTGTTAGGCCTAACACTGCTCCATGCATACCAACTTTTCGGCGCTAAACCAGAAATCCCGCCATAAACGCGTTTTGACTCGGTAACACCGCTCCATGCATACAGGCCCAGGTTCTGGGCCCTATAACTGAAATGGAATATGACTGAAGCTTATCAAATTCAGCTAACCCTATTTTTTAGTTATCTTACTTTCCTTTCATTTTTTTTATTATAAAAAAGAGAAAGAAATGCAGGTTATTTATATCACAAGTGGTGGAGAGGGTGGTACGTGGCTGCTTTGTGAAAGTATATCCACTTTGAGGATTGAACATACTCAGTACACTTCAATAATGCACCTGGTAACGTGAGGGAGAGATGTAAGTTTAGGCAGGGCATTGGTTGGCTGACGTGTAGGCAACAGACGCTATATTCAGGGCGAGTAGGGTATGGGTATATATATGCTGTATAAGCATAATACAGATGTATGAGTATGCTTAATCAGAAGCCTTCCCTCTCAGTTCATCCTATTTTCCATCCTCAGTCATCTACTGCAGGGGACCAGACTGGAGGGTCCAATGAGTTGAGCGTCTGTCTCCTGTTTTGGGAGATTGGGGGATCCGAACCCATGGGTTTGTCAGGGTGAACCCTGGTCGAGTCAAACCAATGACTTGAAAATTGATACGTGTTGCCTCCTAGCCAGGCACTCGGTATTATTAGGATAGAGCAAGGACTGGTTGGATCAGTGTCAGGATAATGTGACTGAGTATAAGGTCATGGTGCTGACAGCCTGGGGCCATATGCATGGAGCAGTGTTAGCAGCGTGTGGTGTTATACCTCTAACACCGGGTAGCTATCACCGTTTATCGCAGGCGTCGCGAAGGAGGTCAAGTCGTATGCATGGTGGCCTAAACGGTGAGTGTTAGCTAAACGTGAATGTATTTATAGATTTAGGAATTCCCTCCAGTCGACGATAT
Source organism: Branchipolynoe longqiensis (assembly GCA_030323885.1). Classification (NCBI taxonomy): domain Eukaryota; kingdom Metazoa; phylum Annelida; class Polychaeta; order Phyllodocida; family Polynoidae; genus Branchipolynoe; species Branchipolynoe longqiensis. Next base: position 78,147,176 of record CM059196.1, read on the forward strand.
GAATAACGCCGCCAATGCTGTGGCTACATTAATATCGGTTCGAATTTAGGGTTAAATTGATAAGATTTGATTTATTGCGTATGTAATTCTGTTAAATATGACAGCATTTAATAGATTTGGGCGTAAGAAATTCCCACCGATTCGGCATGACGGCGGCGGCGGCGATTTGTTTACTTTACGTTCGTCGATTCGAAAATATAACTATTAATATCGCCGCCAATGCCGCGGTAGCCTTAAGGAGGGTTCGAATTTAGGGTTAAATTGATAAAATTTCACTTATTGCGAATGTAATTCTGTTAAATATGACAGCATTTAATAGATTTGGGCGTAAGAAATTCCCGCCGATTCGGCGGGGACGGCGGCGGCGGCGGCGATTTGTTTACTTTACGTTCGTCGATTCGAAAATATAACTATTAATATCGCCGCCAATGCCGCGGTAGCCTTAAGGAGGGTTCGAATTTAGGGTTAAATTGATAAAATTTCACTTATTGCGAATGTAATTCTGTTAAATATGATAGCATTGAGTAGATTTGGGTTCCATCCTGAAACTAACACCGCTGTAAACCAGATATGATCGGAGTTAGAATTTCCGAGTTTAAACGCTCGGTGTGAGGCCTAACACTGCTCCATGCATACCAACTTGTCCGCGCTAAACCAGAAATCCCGCGCTAAACGCGTTTTGCCTCCTAACACTGCTCCATGCATATGGCCCCTGGGTCCGTATGCATGGAGCAGTGTTAGCGGTGCGTGGTGTTATCGCTCTAACACAGGGTCGCTAACACCGGTTATCGGCGTCGTGGAGAACTATGTCAAGCCGTATGCATGGGTGCTTAAACGGTGAGTGTTAGCTAAACGTGAATTAATTTATTCATTATGGAAATTTCTCTGAGCCTGTTGCCGGCGAGCACTTGGTTAGGCCTAATATAATACCCACCGGGAACCAGCGCGCTTGTTACTGAGGCGGCGGCGATGGCGATGTGTGTTTTGTTGATATGCGACAATATGGATATCGACGTCGAAGCAGGGGTTGCTTGCATTCGTCGATTCGACAATATGAATAACGCCGCCAATGCTGGGGGAGGGTTAATATTGCTTCGAATTTAGGGTTAAATTGATAAAATTTCAGTTATTGCGTATTTAATTCTGTTAAATATGATAGCATTGATTAGATTTGGGCTTCATCCTGACACTAACCTAACACTAACACCGCTGTAAACCTGCTATGAGCAGAGTTAGAATTTCCGAGTTTAAACGCACGGTGTTAGGCCTAACACTGCTCCATGCATACCAACTTTTCAGCGCTAAACCAGAAATCCCGCTCTAAACGCGGTTTGGCTCGCTAACACCGCTCCATGCATACAGGCCCTGGTCTATAAAATCACCATGAGTGTGCACTGTCACAAGTCGGTACCCATCCTGATATGACATTTGATCTTGCTAGGACGTAAAACAACAAACAAGCAAAATCTACTGCATGGTTCTTCATGTTCTTGGTCATCGATTACTATGCTCTGACAACGTCAGTCTGCTTGTGGCGCCCCCTCTCTGTACATGCGTTAACCTGTCCTGCCATGCGACCTCACTCTGACCGTAAAAAGAATTTACATTCTGTATGTTATGCATAACGTATTATGTGAGTGTAAAAGCATGGAAGGGAATTGCTTGTTTATAATGATACTGATTATTCAATGTACCAGATGTAACTGAAGACATATATATGTATATATATAGACATATATATGTATATATATAGACATATCCTCCAGTGTGACTGACACTGGTCAACATCCGGTGGAGGCGAGGTGGGCAGTACAGTATTGCGTCTTACGGAGAATAGCAATAATAATAAGTAATATTCTCCTCCGTATTTTTTTACTCACATAATACTTTATGCATCACGCATGGATTGATAGATATATATGTAAGCCGGGCACGAACACAATACACATAGTGCTGGTTGATATCACTTACATATATAGATACTCCAGGATATTGAAGACAGACAAATATGTATATACATTTATTTAAAGTGGCCAGTTATACAGCGTGGCGAAGGGAACCGCACTCCGACAAATGCTCTCCAAGCACAACTTTGTTTAGTTTTTATGTTTATAGAACCAAATATTTGTGAGGAGAGTAGTGGACCGACTTCACCAGCAGAAGTGGGACAGTGCTGAGGTCAGGGTGGTGGTGGGGGGGGGGGGGGGGGGGTTCTGAGAGGAGCTAGTGAGGTATTGCTGCTGTTTCACCACAGGGGTTCCCGGAAACTTCCAGGGTCTTGGATATGTGACTTAATAAAACAGAGAGAGAACATCTTATTACCATCAGACGGGATGAGCGAATGAGTTGAGCATCCATGTCCTGTCTTGGCAGATCGTGGGATTCAAACCCTTGTCGAATCAAACCGATGACTTAAAAATTGATACTTGTTGTTTCCTAGCCAGGCGCTCGGCATTATTAGGATAGGGCAAGGACTGGTTGGCTCAGTGTCAGGATAATGTGACTCAGTGAGATATCAGGTCATGGTGCTGGTGGCCTGGTCTCCCAGTGGGGTGGCACTATAAAGTAGCCATGAGCGCACACTGTCACAAGTCGGTACCCATCCTGATATGACCTTAGATGTTGCCAGGATGTAAAACTCCAACAACCAACCAATCTTATTACCCGGGCTAACTATGCCAAGAGCTGAATGCAAAGCCAATTTATAAACAGACTGGCCAGCGAATTACATTATTGCAGCTTGAATGCCAGACTTCGAAAAACTGGAATTAATAGCATTGGTAGGCTGTGGCATTCATTTTAACGATAAATTATCCCTGGCAACCTACACCAAGGATGCACTATGTTAAGAGTAAACGGAAATTTGACGAGGCCTACTACAGCTAAAGCTCAAGCTGACAGTAGAAAAATGGATTTTTTTAAACAGCTGGTACTATTTCATCTGAGAATGAAATATATACAATAAATTATGGCAATACTAATTCTAATGCTAATTCTCTAAAAAAAAATATATTGTTAAAAAAAATATTATTGTTTAACAAATATTATTTTTAAATTTACTTATTGGCAATACTGGATTAAGCGACAAATTACAGTTTGGGCCTCTAACACAGATATATAGATTATAAATTAATAGGACTTCCAATATATTAAAAAAAATATATATTGTTAAAAAAAATATTATTGTTTAACAAATATTATTTTTAAATTTACTTATTGGCAATACTGGATTAAGCGACAAATTACAGTTTGGGCCTCTAACACAGATATATAGATTATAAATTAATAGGACTTCCAATATATTTACTTTGTTAAACAAAGAATCTCAGTGAATATTTTGTACGATGCCCCCCCCCCCCCCCCCCACCCACCACCATCTCCCGGTGAAATGCCACCGCTCTGCTTATGTGCCTGTCACATTACGGCGTATGGCGGCGGCGTATATAAAACGTACCGATAAAATTTGAAAACCATTGCGGGATGACGTATGGTGACCATTGTGCAGTGATATGAGTGTATGCGTAGCGTGTGAGTAGCGTATGAGTAGGGTGTGAGTACATATCAGTTTTCGGCGCATACGCCGTCATACGCTACGCATACGCCATATACGCCTGGTCCCTCCCTCCCCCTCTCTCCCTCCCTCCCTCCCTTACGGCGCCTTTATATACTCAGAGCATTCGCCGGGCATACACTGAATATACGCTTTGTACATGCTGAGAATACGCTACGAATACACTCAAATACGTTACATGCATGCCAGGCATATGCTACATACGCTATAGATATGCCGAAGGAGTGGTTTTAGCTTATGCGCAACGCGAGACGGTGTATGTATAGCGTATGTACAACGTATGACGGCATACGCTTAGCGTATGCATAGCGTACAAGCGTACGAGCGTACGCTTAGCGTATGCATAGCGTATGAGGAGCGTATGAGCCTTACGTCGCCATACACTGAAATTTGTTAGCATGCCCAACAAATTTTAGGACGGCCGCGCGTATGACGGTGTATGAGGGATACGTCGGGCGTATACGACATATCTGCAGCGTATGCGCAGCGTATGCACAGCATATGCGAAGCATATGCGGAGCAGATGCAAAGCATATGCGAAGCATATGCGAAGCGTATGCGAAGCATATGCGAAGCGTATGCAAAGCATATGCGAAGCGTATGCAAAGCGTATGCGAATTGTATGCGAAGCATATGCTAAGCGTATGCGAAGCATATGCGAAGCGTATGCGAAGCGTATGTGAAGCATATGCGAAGCGTATGCGAAGCATATGCGAAGCGTATGACGGCATATGTGATGCAAGCCGATACGCCGGCATACGCTTCTGCCATACGCTGTAATGTGACAGGCCCATTAGGCCCACTGGGCGATGGGAACAGGCACAAAACGTCAGGGGGGAAAAAACAACTTATTTGCAGGTGTGTGTGTGCTATTTCTTTTATTTCCTTTTTCTTAAAATATATTTTGAAATGACAACAAACAGACAGGAATACATGTAGCCATTGTTGCCGCTAATTGGTCGGTCGGTGTATACGAAACAGGAGACACGGGCCCGGGTTCTGCGCACACGGCCTCTGCCCTCACATTGGCCGTGAACAAGGCGGTCACCGTTCGGTCCTACCATCGGACGCGGTGGCCGAATCGGGAAGAGCGCCGACTTCCCGTGTGGAAGGTCGGGGGTTCCATTTCCGGTCGAGTCAAACCAATGACTTACAAAATTGATACTTGTCGTTGCCTAGTCTGGCGCTTGGGTAGGATAGGGCAAGGACTGGCTTAGGTCAGTATCAGAATAATGTGACTGAGTGGGAAATTGGGTCATGGTGTTGGTGGTTTGGTTCTCCCTATTATATATATTGTATATGTATATATATATATATTATATATACACGCGTATATCTAGGATATACTGGTGTAGGGAGGGGCGCAGAGTTCCCCTGTCGTAAGTTGGTATGTAACTATTGACCGTTTGGGGTTCGAATCCGTCAGGTGGCGCCACCGCTCCACCTTTCCTCGCCCCCTTCCCTGTAGGACCTCGGCCTTTCCCTCGCTCGCCTTGACCGGGCAACACCTGCTCCTGTCCTGTTCTCAATTTGTTTTGCTATTTCACTTGATTATTGCTATTTCACTTATGTTATTGTTAATGTTATGGTCTTGATGCTTATGCTACACTATGTCTCATTAGCCTTGATTGCTTATTATTGTTATTATTATTATTATTATGGGTAGGGCGGGTTGCCCAGCCAAATATGGTTATGGTTGAGTCATGGTTACGGTGCGATGATATAAGCCAAATAAAACTAACTATATTCGCCTATTAGTTTCTGTGTTGGTCTGCCCCCTCCTGCATTATATATATTATATATTATATGCATTATGTGCATTATGTGCACTATGTACACTATGTACACTATATACATTATATACATTATACCCATTATATATTATATATATATATTATATATACACACAGGTTGGCTTTTAGTGAATGGCGCCACATGTGATCAGGAACAGACGTGCCGGTGTCAGACCTCTCTCCGGCCAGCCCTGCTCTCACGTCTCAGTCAGTACGTGTGACAGTGAGCACATATGACTAGTATGAGCAACTCATTGCCGATGCACGGCGTCGCTCACCCCCCTCCGCCCGCCTGCCCGCCTGCCCGCCCGCCAGGCAGGCCCGGTAGACGTGACCGAGGTGGCTGCTCCGTTGCTAACTAACTGCTGACATTGCCTCCACTGATCATACACTGCCCCCCGAGTGCCTTAACGCGTTTGCACCGAGCTGCTCACGAGCTTTTCTCATCGGAAGCTTGCAGACATCGAACAGGTGGGAGGTCTGGTGTGTCTCACCTCGTCAGAGCTTGTTTACATACAGTGGGGGCAGCCCTCATGGTGCTGGGCCCCTAACTGGTTGAGTGAATGAGGAATACAGGCTCAGCAGGCAGGGCAGACCGTTAGGAGGAGTACCTGAGTTGACGATAAGTGAGTCGATCACGTGACCCCAGGCAGACAAACAGACAGACAGTACCGGGAGTGTGCACGCAGACTAAGTTAGCAGTCTGGAATTCTGCTATAGGAAGGAGACGCGACTGTCCGTGTTTGTGTATGTGTGTGGGAAGAGGAGGGAAGAGTGTGGGAGCACATGTTGGTGCAGATGTCTCAGCGTAACTGGCCGCTCCGCTAAACAGCGGTGCCTGTGGGAAGGTCTTGGTGCACCGACCTGTTGGATTACACACAATGCTGTCATGTGGACTGTGGCGCGGGCACAAGCCCATCGAAAAGGACAAGCAAGCAAGCAACCATCCCCCAGGTAATGATCGGCATTTTATTTGTTTATTTATTAATTTATTACATATATAAACATATGTGATGTATAATGCATTATACGAGTATAAAGGCATGGAAGGGAATTATTTTGTTTTATATTCTATTGCACAAAATACTCTGTACTGGCTCCTGCTCATGCTCATGACTGGTGGCGCCACCTATAGCGCTCCCCCACACCTGCTAGCATGGAGAAACCTCACCCGCGGCGAAGGATTTTAGCATATATAAATATATAAATATATGTACATATATAAATATATTTATATTTTGTATATATAAAAACATATGAGCCTGCCTCAAGAGGTGAGAACTCTTTTTTTGTGTCCATTGTAACAATTGACACAAAACAGCACATAAACGGTTACACTGAAAACACAAGGACATTTGCTTCAAATCAATATGTATTCTATTGGGATTATGAAACACCATGTAAAAACAAATCAATTTATCCTGAGCAAATGCATAAGCAGATAGTATTGTAAAATATTCCGATATCCAGCATAGGGGCAATGCAAATGTTCTATTACTGATTGGTGTACGTGACCAGGCGCATGTATATATATATATATATGTATGGGTTGGTGGTGCCTGAGTGGGATGTAAATAGACATAGTGGTGCTGGCAGGTCTGGGTGTGAGTGCACTCAGGGCCTACCCCCTCTGCTGGGATAGGGATCACCACACTCAGAGGTCAAGGTTGGTGGTGGCCATGGGGACATACAGCTTATCGTGGTGGGCAGACCACTGGTATCCATGGGGACCAGGAATGCTGGATCCCTATTGGTAGGGCCAAGAATGGTTGTTTCCCATTGCGGGAAAGGGGTGGGGTGATACTCTACAATGAACCCATGTAACCATATAAATAATAAACCAGACAGCTGGACTCTCTATTCTTCTTTACACTTTATACTCTTCCTTTCTCTTTGTCTGTATTGATTTCACCATAGCCTGCCTACACAGCAACAGATTCGAGCCTTGATCGTTACAATGGACAAAGTTTTGTCCCATATTTTTTAGCACCTTTTGAGACAGTCTCATATACATTTCGGCATGCTTGCGGCCTGCGGCGTTGCGATTTTCTGAAGTTAAGATAACTTCAACTAAAAAAAATGCAACCCCTTGCGGCGAGCAAAAAACCTTGCTGCCACCGAACGGCGACTGCAATCCACCTGGCGGTCGTCATACGGTCTGGCTGATTGCAGGGCCTTGCAGTCGCAGCAAACACGCCGCAAGGCCTTTGTGACCCAGGCATTAGGTGTGGCTAAATCCGACACGTACACACACATCTGAGTGTTAGATTACTATTGACAATATCTGACACCACCCTGGTATCCCATTGTAAGAAATGTGCGCAGTAGTAGTTGTCTTCAATTCAGACTCTCTCAGGTCAATTCAGACTCTCTCAGGTCAATTCAGACTCTCTCAGGTCAATTCAGACCTCTCTCCATGGGTTTGAACCCTGATTGAGTCAAATCATTGACCTAAAAATGTATACTTGTCGCTTCCTAGCCAGGCGCTCATCATTATTTGGATAGGGCAAGGACTAGTTGGCTCAGTGTCAGGATAATGTGACTGAGTGTGATATTGGGTCATGGTGCTGGCGGCCTGGTCTCTGAGCGGGGAAGCACTATAAAGTTGCCATGAGTGCACACTGTCACAAGTCTGTACCCGTCCTGATATGACCTTAGATGTTGCCAGGATGTAAATCTCCAACAACCAATCGGTACCCATACCAAGTGCGCACAAAATAAATTGTTATTGTCTTGATTCATTTCATTGTTCCTCCGATGAGAGGACACCTGCTATGTGAGGATAACATTGGTCTGGAGGCAGAGTGGTCCATTAAGGCTCAGTCACACCTTACCGGATTGGGGTACTGGATCGAAAACAGACAGTGTCCAGTGAAATACGTCAATGTCCGGTTTATATATGGTACCCATCCGGCATGTCCGTTCTCTGTCCGGTGATGCCCGGTGTGTACAGTGGCAAGTTTTGAACATGCACAAAACTTGTACTGGACACCGCCGGACTGACGTGTATGGTTGGTGTCCTATTTAAGTCCGTTTAGTCCGTTTTGTCCGTTTCATGTCCGGTGCCCATCAGTTACGTCTCCAGTTTGCTTCCTGAATAGTCCGTTGACGGTGTTGCGGGAATTCAGTCCGTTGGTTTTTTATATGTTTTCGGCATGTCCGTTAACAGTCCGGTATGTGGCCGGTTGATGTTCAGTCCATCCGTTTGACATTAGGTTTTCGCCCGTCGGTTCATCGTTGCTTGTCCGGTTACATACGGTGTCGTCCAGTGTCGTTCGGTTATCGTCCGGTGGCTATTCGTTAATGTATGTTCCTTGTCCGTTTAGCGTCCATTTCATCCGGCGATCTGTGCAACATTTCAACACATTTTGGTACATTTTGATACCGAACACCACCGGACTGGAAAATTCTTTGTCCAGTTGTGTCTGGTACTCAATCCGGTAAGGTGTGACAGGCACTTTAAAGACAGATACTACCATTGACTACTGTTTAGGTTCCTGGAGACAATTTGGTATGTTAAATACAGAGCGTCGGCGAGGTAGAGTTGTGATGTGAACTCTATACATATTGGCCGAGACCGGAAACCATGAGCCAAAGACTAAGTAGCAGCTACCAGAGTAAGGTTTACATTCTATTAGGTGTGTTCAATGAATGGTGCCTAAATAAATTTAAGTGACACTGAACACATGTAAGTGACACTGAACACATTTAAGTGGCACTGAACACATGTAAATGCACCTAACACAGTTAGGTGGTACCGAACACATTTAAGTGGCACTGAACACATGTAAATGGGACCGAACACATCTAAGTGGCACCAAACACATTTAAGTGGCACTGAACACATGTAAATGCACCTAACACAGTTAGGTGGTACCGAACACATTTAAGTGGCACTGAACACATTTAAATGGCACCGAACACATCTAAGTGGCACCAAACACATTTAAGTGGCACTGAACACATTTAAGTGGCACTGAACACATTTAAGTGGTGATGAATGTTGGTTGGTTGTTGGAGTTTTACATCCTGACATAATCAAAGGTCATATCAGGACAGGTGCCGCCTTCAAACAGTGCACACTCTTTTTTTCTCTCGAGTGACAGATCCATGGAACAGCCTCCCAGACCAAGTGATTGAAGCACCGATGGTAGAAGCATTTGAGAGAAGGCTCGATAGACATTTGAGAGGACACCCACAATTATATAACTTCAGGTCACCGTCAATCTCCATACGTGTGCAAAGAAATAGTTCTTTTTTTGCCATAACGAGCTGGCATTAGAGGCCCAATAGGGCCTAGATCAGCCAGGAGAGGATCTGAAAGTTAATCTGTAAGTTAGATGTTGTCAGGAGATAAAACAATAAACAAACTAACTGTTCTGAATAGCATCAGCGTTATGGCAGCTATGCGCTGTGCGGTAACTGGTTTCCAACATCAGCAGTTTCTGAGTAACTCAGACATGTATATCAACATGTGGCTGCATGTCCCAGTGTCAATAAACCAGGCTCTGCTGAGATTATTGTCGGAGTCTTGTTCAAGAATGCACAATGCCAGCTAAGCACAGCGAGATAATTTCACCAGTATGCTTCATGCATTTAGAAGTGGCGAAATATATGCATCAAATCCCTACCGGTTTCTCCAATATGCATATATAACCCATATATACTCATGTATAGGTGTGATGAGTGGAGCGCAAATGCCAAATCTCTCAGAGTTGCTACGTTATTGTCCACCAATCAGATGAGCGAAACTGTCCCTGCGCATCAGCTCCGCCAGCTTTCTTAAACTAAAGCTGCATGGTCCGATGAAAACATCAAATTTGCAAAACCAAAACAATTATCTAGATTTGATTCTACATATATCACTTAGATAATGGTACACTTAGCAACCATTTCTCGGCCTATAGAAGGGAATACTGAGGCAATTTAATAGAACCGGTTACTGCAGAAGCCTGCGGTGTCAGAGTTTTGGCATACTTGCCCAAATTAATTTTGCATTGTTGCACTTCAAATATCTCAAAAGTTAGCCATTTAAAATAAAAGTTACTTAAAGTTAAAGTAAGGTCAACCTAATATATTTATCTCAGAAAATGACAGAAACTCAAAACCATCAGTCTATGCAACTCTAAGTGAGTAAAGCGTCCAGAACGTCAGATGTATCACTTGTCGCCAACATCTTACTGAACCGGCATAGATTCTTTATTTGTTTTTGTTTTTGTTTGGTAAGATGACGGTGGACCATCTTTTCCTAGCCATCCCATAAATGTTTCCCAAACTGCAATAACTATCTCTTTATTGTTGTAATCGGATGCTGAGCCTTACACAAGTTTTGCAATCTGTAAAGATTTGTGCAAAGAAAATACGGACCAAAATGTAAGGGTATTGTGTGCATGGATTTATATGCTCCATTGGAACACTGAATTGGAATTATAGTGTTTTCTGAACCCTCCTTATCTTCAATCAGTTTCACGAGGTGTCTCAGACAAGGTACAGATCGGAGTCGTGGTGGCTCTGATAGCCTTGACATCTGTATACATTACCATCCTCGACACCCGGCCCGGTGTGGTGGTTTCAGCGTGTTCCCGTGCTCAGACGTGTCCCGTTGCTTCTGCGCATGCGCGGATTTCGCATCAACTCGGATCACCCGAGACACTTATTGGCGCATGCGCACATCCTACAATGTCGGGTCGAATAATCGAATACGCTTCTCCGCGCTCGGGTGGAGAATTTTTTTTTTTTTTTTAATAGCCGATAAAAAATACAGCAAAATAGGATTTAAAGTATTTTATGATGGCCTAGTTTACCTATATTTCCATTTAATTAATCTAAGTTATTCTTTTTTGGCACACGGCACGTGTATTTGTCGACTCCACTCGCCGTGTTCTATTTGAAATTCTGACGACTGGGATGACCCGAGTCGCCCGGGTAGTGTTAATCGATTACGGCCATGTTTATTAGATTCTGACGCATGCGCAGAAGCGAGGGACACGTCTGAGCACGGGAACACGCTGAAACCACCACACCGGAGAAGGGTGTATCTGCCATACTACCACATATTTTATGTCATTGTAACAAAATTGTTACATGATTATCAAATGTTGATGTCTTACCATAGTCTCATGTCATTGTAGATATGTTTTGTGTATGCATTGACCATGAAAACATAGATAAATAAGCAATTATGGCAAGTCTTTTACTTTCTTGAAGATTTACACTGCCTGTTATGGATAAGTCTGAATAGACTTGTTTTCACCATTAGACAGTTTATCGATAGAAAGCCCGAGCCTACACTTTTAGTTAGTTTTATTGACCCAAGGGATTGTTAACCTCCCACACCACATAGACATGGTATTAGAGCAACAGGCCTTTGATGACGCTGTAAGTTATACACAGCGGTAGCATCAATAGAAATGGAAATATACCATCAAATGTGTCGGAATGGTGGCCATTTTGAAAAATAGCTGAAAAACATAGTTTGCTAATTTTTAAAACATGCAACTTTTTGTTTTTCAATCACTATGTGCCACTAGTTCTATTTATACTGTAATAACTTCTGTTGCAGTTTTGTCGAGGTCAAACCCTAAAATGACTATACTATATGTCTAGTAAGTATCTAAATGGCTTTGAAAGGCATTGTGTCTAGTGATAGTTAATACAGTACCCTATGGTATGTCAAGCCCAATAAAACCGATATCAGACTGTTATATCCAATGATATTTCGCTATGCCTGGTTATATTACAGCTGCATAGTCCGATCAATTATCAAATTTTCAAAACCAAACCAATGATCTAGATTTGATTTTACATAGCTAACTTAGATACTGATGCATTTATTATGCATTTGTTTTTGCATAGAAGGCAATACTGAGTCAATTTAACAGAACCTTTTAATGCAGAAGTCTATGGTATCAGAGTTTTGGCAAGCTTGCCAAAACTAATTTTCCATGTTTGCGATCAAAATATCTCAAAAGTTTACCACTTAAAATAAAAGTAACTTTGAACTAATGTAAAGTAGATACTAGTGATCGATCTAATATATTTATCTCATAAGAAATACAGAAATTCAAAACCATCGGATTATGCAGCTTTAAATATACATAGTGATAAGACTGTTATCGCATGTAATAAGCTCTGTAGTGTCCTGCTCCTCACCCCCTCCTCCTCGGGGTGGGGGGTACCGGCATGCTTCACTCTACCCCCCCCCCTCCACCACCCCCATGCGTGGGGCTTTTCACTCCACTCGCTCGGAAGTTTTGCATATGCATATTTAAATATGTGATGTACAGTACAACCCCGTTAATCCAAGCTTGGTTAAATCAAACGATCGGTCAATCCAAACTTTTTTCGGCGGCCCAGCAAAATACTACCGTTTATCATATAAAAAAGTTGGTTAAACCAAAGTCTGATAATCCAAATTATCGGTTAATCCAAACAAAATTGTCGGGCCACAGGCCACTTCTGGTTCGGTTAAACCAAACTTTCATGTGGGTATAAGGTCATCGGAGACTTTTTTATATGATAAATGGTAGTATTTTGCCAGGACGGCGAAAAAAGTTTGGATTAACCGATCGTTTTGGTTTAACCGAGCTTGGTTTAACGGCGTTATACTATATATACATTAAAAAAACAATAATAAAAGTGTCCTCATACATTGTATAGTACATTTATAATGCACCTGCATTTTTGCCACAGCCAAGTCAAAGTGGAAGCCAAAGCTCGGTTAAAACAATAATCGGTTAATCCAAACAAATTTCTAGGGTCCCTTCAAGTTTGGTTTAACGGGGTTATACTGCATACGCATTATGCAAGTATAAAGGCACGGAAGGGAATTATATGTTTGTTTACTACTTTATTATTGATGGGCTGCCCTACTTGATGTATGCCCCCCCCCCCCTCCATCCACGTGACCAGTGGCGCCGCGATCCTAACTGGGACGCTACACTGTCACTCGCGCCCGGGAATATGTATACATATGTAAGTACATTCAGCTCAAGCACAAGACAGTTGGTACAATGATTGACATATTATTTTATTACACTATCTGGCTGGCAATGCGACCTATATGTTATGTGTATTTACATATATATATATATATATATAAATTATATATATATATATACATATGAAGTGGGCGTGCCTACTCGCCTAAGCCATTTGCGCGCGCCGCATCTAAATAGATTACACACCGCATCTAAATAGATTACAACTCCTTAAAACAGAGAATCAGCTATGTTTAATAAAATCGTCGATTATATTTAGTTAGGCTTTCTTTTTCTCTGAGGGCAACAGCTAGGTAGTAGGAAATTTATTTATTAACGGGTACCTTTATAATTGGGATCTTTAAAAATAGAATATAAATAATAATGTACTCATAAACATATATATGTAAAAGTACCAACAACTCTAGGCCTGATGAGGGATGAGGGATTCGTAATTAGTAGAGAAATATTCCAAATTATTAACGTCACAGAAAATCATTATTCAAAAACTATGTTCCAAAGTTATACACTAGTAAATCCTTAGTTCATTAAAAACGAATGTCGCATTGTCCAGACAAAGCCTCACCCATTTAGATCAGGCCTAGGGTAAAAATACCAGTAATAAGGTGCTACTACTCCAAATTAAAAATTAAAAAAATATATAATACAACCAAAATATATGGATTGCAAATTACTCCTATGGGGAAAATGCTTGGTTCATAGCCATTCTGTATACATTATAATATGGCGAATTTAGAGATAAAAGTAAAAACTAAAGTAAACTTCATTAAAATTAGTACTCTGTACATACGTGTATATATATTAGCTATTATGTTATCCGAGAAAAAGAAGATGTAATACGCGTACGCGGAAATCGCGCCGTCGTTGCGTATATACGAACGCATTTTGCGCGTGGGTACGACAGTACCTATTGATTTTCAATATGTATGGTGGGAGTGGGCGTTTCCCCAGCACAGATATATATTAACCAATTTCCTCTGAGGGCATCAGCATGTGAGTCGCCATAGCATAAAATAATTTAGTCCGTTTTATAGTCCCTCTTCCAAATTTGCGTAAATGTTCTCACTATATTCGATAAGGGTTTGAATAACTGTCAAAATTTAAGAGTAAAAACACATACCCTGTGCTGCGGAACATACTCCTACCATTAAATCTAATATTAAAGTAAATAATGAATATGGACAGACATATTAACATTCTAGTTTAGCATGAACATTGATATTGTAGTATTCCATTTAGCAAATGCTATTCGAGATTTAGACGTTAAAAACAAAATAACAACTGGGAACCCTGGAATTTATTCCTTCCAGTCTAACTAAAATTAAATCTGTGTGAAAAATAATAATAGGATGGTCACGTTTCCTAAAAATGCCGTATCTTCATACACATATCGTGGGTGCCTAATGGCGAGTAAAACGCGTACGTTGACGCGCCGGTGCGCATTTTTGTCGACGACGTTGAATTAAACTCTGACTTAACCTAACCAATAAAGACACTGCCAACGCCTAGTGCTTGTGCGGCGGGCAGTTACTTATACGCGCGCGAGCGCAAACGTGTTATCAACTTTGTCGGGCGATCGCCCAAAATTACTGAATAATTAGACTGGCTGTGGGATGGCAGGGATGCTATGGCATATTTAAAGGGAGGAAAGATAAAATTTGCAATGTGCTTTCCCCGTGTTATTCAGTAACCTTTTTCATGTGGGCCTATGCCATAGCCGTACCACCGATAGCTGGCATGGCCCACCCTTTTGAAGTAGCTTTTCATACACATGTAGAAATTGACCGAGTAGGCGCGATTTGCGCGCTCGCAGCCATGGTGCGCGCATTTAATTGCGCGGCTCAGGAACGCCCCTAGGGTCCTCAGGACTACGGCCTACAGCCTGCTCTCTGCATAAGGCACGCAGTTTTGCTGTTTATTGGATAAAATCTTTTGGTGGTCCCACAATACGCGTGGCGAGACCATTACCTGGTCGGGAGTAAGCGTGGTACGGGACCACAGCTTACGGTGCCCACAGTGACTTTACGGTCGGGAGTACAATCTAACTGTACGGTGCCCATATAGTAAGATCCGGTCGGGAGTATTTTATATATACGGGGCCCGCCGGTCGCCAGTAATGTGCCCTTCCCTTTTGTCTCGCCGAATACTAAGCTATGTGATAGGCACATATAGGCGAGGAAGGAAATCCACCTATGATTTTTGGCCAGGGTCGAGTACGCATTGCGCGCACACACATATTTCAGCAGAATATATTCTACGAATTTGTAGATGGGAAAAGGACCGCTCCCACTGATCCAGCATTTCGCTGTCAGCGGGGTTTTGTTCCCCTGAAGGGTAATCCTACAGCCAGGCCTATGTATGTGTAATAACTCATTGTATTGCAGATGCAGAGACGTCGAATCTATCGGGGCTTCCTCCACTGTAATTTTATGACAATGACAGCCCGCAGCCTCGTAGAATTTGCCCTGAACTGGACCGACCAATCTCTTCATGATGAATCGTCCAGTTCAGTACGTGTCTGCGGGGTGTAATTTAATTATTTCTTTTGGTGGTTTAAGTTTTTTTTTGTGCTTTCATCTTGGTATTCTCCCCATTATTTTTAGCCCACGATTTGGTCAATCAGCATGAGTAAAATGCGCAGTGGCGTTCAGTAATTTATAAAACATCATAACCATATTCCTGTGGGGTGATGCTCGGCGCAAGTAAAATGCGCAGAGGCTTTCAGAATGTATAGTCCAAGGACTAGGGTTAATCAACCCCTTTTTCAAATATATTCCGTATCCAGTTTGGATATTCATAAGCGATACTCCATCTTTGGAGTATCGGCTGTGAAATCCCCTATTGCAGTTAATTTTAAAGTTCCTGTTCGCGCTACGAATCAACGAAAGAAGATCTCTCCGGCCAGCAGCAACCATTCCAAGTACGCTTCCCCGAGAAGTCCGCCCAGGAGTATTTTTGGGGGCTAGATCCAGGTAGGTCGGCGGTGTTCCAGGGCAGGGCAGTTTATGTATTAGTTTAATCAGGACACCGCCGACATGTCGGATGTTATGCGCGGAAGCGTCGGCCCCGAGCGGCCGGCTACAGCGTCACGTTGTTAATCTTAAGCGAGCTCACGCTTTTTCTCCTTGGTTGCCTTCGAAAGGAGATTGTATCTTATTTTAATTAATTACTACTGTGTTTCGCTGTTTGCCATTAGGCCTATGATCCTTAATGAGCATATTCATAATCTTAATCAATATTCTTCGTAAACTAAAAAGGAAATCGCCACTAATGCGCCCTTCCTTCAAATAGTAAATTTGTGATAGGCACATATTTGCGCTCTGGCGCGTTTTCCGTGTTTACGGTTGAATAACTATATGGGTGCGCAATTTGCGTTCTACCTAAATGCATGCCTAAATGCACTTATTACATATACCACACTTTTCATATGCAATTGCGCTATCGCACAGCTCTAGGCCTTACTGTGCATAACTCCAAGCACTTATTACATATAATGTATGTTTAGAGAGCCTTAGGCGCCTTGGCGTTTGTTTAAAAAAAAAAATAATAATAGAAAGATTTTTTTTTTACGTGCTTAAAAGACGTATTTTTGGACATATATATATATACGTACTTAGGCACACGTATCTTTGGGTATCCTATCATTAGGCCCGTTGACTCTTTCAAGTTATTATAAATACGTACATACATGAACGTATTTTTGGTTATTAAAAAAAAAAAAAAAAAAAATATATATATACGTATCTAAGAGGACGTATTTATATTTTTGGTTATTAAAATTTATATACGTACTTAGACGCACGTATTTTTGGGTAAACTAATATTGACATTGGGAAATCAAATAACACAACGAGAAGTTTCTTTTTGCGCCCTGGCACGGACAGCGATATTTTCACTGAACGCGCCGGGGGACGGTCAGGTCTGTTATTATTGTTTAATGTGCTACACCCGTGGACCGTTGTAGCTCCGCCCACTTTTCTCTTCTTAGACGAACATCAATTCTTGTTGTTCGTCTGGGGGAGCAGTGAAGTGGGCGTGCCTACTCGCCTAAGCCATTTGCGCGCGCGCAAATTGCGCGCGCGCGCAAATTGCTAACACTTGTGCACGCGAGGGTTCTCGGTGGTAAAGCGTTGCTTAGCGACTAGCTAAGCAACGATTGGGGTTCGGGCGTTCGGGGCCAGACCCGGCGGACGTGTTTCTACACGCTCCGTCGTTTTCCACCGATATTTAGGCTTTTTAAGGTCAAAATTCTAAACTAAATTATAGAAACAACACGGGAGGGAACGGGAGACCTGCGTTACTATTTATGTTGGTATCCTTGTTAGTCTTTGGTTAAGAATAAATCGTGAGCTCTTGTAAAGGTGAATCAGGACGTTCCTTGCATTCTTTCCTATCCTCCAGTCTATTGTAGATCAACCGCTATGGAACCTATATTCGATTGCTTTCTATGAACTGAGAGGCCTTAAGCCTAAGTCGGCCTTCTGCAAGTAATACACCCCTCTGCGGGAATCTAATAACTGACGCATTTACAGAATTAACGAAGTGTTACTTTTAGGCTAGAACCACGACACATAAGGTAAATTAAACAGTAGTGACAGCGGCAGCAACTCGTGCTGGACTGCGCATATTTGGATTCATTTAGTAACATTCATAATATCTCTAACGACGAAGGGGGCAGCCAGTAGTTGAAATAACCTAATATAAATACACTTTAGGCCGATAAATGCGCACGGTGGCAAATCTAGTATTTAGACGATACTCTGGCTGGCGCCTACAGTACGGGACGGACACCGACGACGGAATACGCGCAGGCGGGCGGTAAGGCTACGACGGCGGCGGCGGGCCAAGGAAATTCACATGGAAACAATTAATTATATTAACACGTTAGGCTCGCCTTAAGCGTGGGTGGAATAGCCCGACGGTTAAACATACATATGTCTGTGTTTGTGTCAAAAATCTAATTCTACTGATCAAAATAGCAAGATGTGAAAGCATAAGTGTCGTTGGGGTGATGAACCTGGGAAACATTGCTCCTAGAGCAGGTTTCGAACCCACGCCTCTTTCATTCCAGTGTTGCAGTTTCCACGGCACACCAGTTTGCGAGGGACACATACATTCAAATGCATTGTCAATGGCCATGAGGAAATCTTCATACAGAAAAGTCAAATAGCTCTCAAATTACACCACCTAGAAGCAACCCACTTGGAACACATATAGAAAACATATTCAATGAATAGATTATATTAAATTTATAAGGTTAGGCTTCTGCACTTCTATTAATTTTGAATAAAACTAATATTTTGCACTGCGCGTACCATCAAACTCAAGGTATTGTCAATGGTCGTGAGCAATCTTCATACAGAAAATACAGAAAAAGTGAAATATCTCTAAAACCACACCACCTAGAAACAAATCGCTTGGTACACATATGGAAAACATCTTTACCAAAAACATTATGTTAAATTTATAAGGTTAGTGATGATTCTGTTCGATTTTGACGCATGCGCAGAAGCGATGTGTCCCTTGCAAACTGGTGTGCCGTGGAAACTGCAACACCGGGTTAGTGTGCTAGCCCATTACACTATTTAGGCTTCCTGATGCCATTATCTATCCGCGCTACCTGTCTATACGGCTCCTTGCCTGAGAGGTCAGTGCAGACTACTACACATGCTTTATCACCCTAATACAGTACAACCCCGTTAAACCAAGCTCGGTTAAACCAAACGATCGGTTAATCCAAACATTTTTTGGCGTCTCGGCAAAATACTACCATTTATCATATAAAAAAGTTGGTTAAACCGAAGTCGGTTAATCCAAATTATTGGTTAATCCAAAGAAAATTGTCAGACCCCAGGCCACTCTGGTATGGTTAAACCAAACTTTCATGTGGTTATAAGGTCATCTGAGACTTTTATATGATAAAAGGTAGTATTTTGACGGGCCGCTGAAAATAGTTTGGATTAACCGATCGTTTGGTTTAACTGAGCTTGGTCTAACGGGGTTAAACTGTATATACATTAAAAAAACAATAATCAGTGTCCACATACATTGTATATTACATGTGAAATACACGCTTACTCACAGTCAAAGTCAAAGCCAAAGCTCGGTTAAACCAATGATCAGTTAATCCAAACAAATTTCTAGGGTCCCTTCAAGTTTGGTTTAACGGGGTTATACTGTACAGACTTTGGGTTCCTTTTGGGGGAGCAGGACGTAGCTCAGGCGGTAGAGTGCCCACCTGTGAAGCTATCGGTCCTCGGATCGATCCTGCTTAATGGACCCATTTGAAGCTTTGGCTATTTTCCATTCCAACCAGTGGTCCACAACTGGTTCATCAAAGGCTGTGGTATGTGCTGTCCTGTTTGTGCAAAAGTGCATATAAAAGACCCCTTGCTACTTATCGGAAAGAGTAGCCTATGTGGTGACGGCGGGTTTCCTCCAAAGAAATATGTCCGAATGACCATATGTTTGATGTCTAATAGCCAATGATAAATATCAATGTGCTCTAGAGGTGTCATTAAATAAAACAAACTTTACTTGTTGGGTTCCTTTCAGCCTCTTGAATAGACGATTTCCACCATTAATAATGATTATGGAAGGACTAAAAGTGTGACTAGCCATCACGCGATACTAAAGGATTTCTCCATCAACCCGCCCTTTGATAATAATTCCAAAAACTAGTTTTGTGGGTAACAGTTCATTGGAAAATGTCTATTGGCTTCGTTTTGGTCTGTGCTCATCCCAAAGGTATAAAAGCCTCATACCATTGGTTTGAGTCAGTCTTAAAGCTGCATAATCCAATGAAAGCATCCGCTTTTCAAAACCGAACCACTCACCTAGATTTGATCCTACATAACTATTTAACCTAGATATGGGTATGCTCAATAAACAGTTATTGCCGTGCAGAAGGAATATTAAGTCAACTTAATAGAACCTGTTACCGTGGAACCCTGTGTTACTTGTTAGTCCCGCATTTGACCAGACAGGATGGCCGAATGAGTTGAGCGCCCGTCTGCTGTTCTGGGAGATCAGGGGACCCGAACCCATGAGTTTGTGGGTTCGAATCCTGGTCGAGTCAAACCAATGACTTACAAGTTTATACTTGTCACTTCCTAGCCTGGCGCTCAGCATTACTAGGATAGAGCAAGGACTGTTTAGCTCAGTGTCAGGATAATGTGCCTGAGTGGGATATCAGGTCATGGAGCTGGCAGCCTGGTTTCCCACTGGGGAAGCACTATAAAGTCACCATGAGTGTGCACTGTCAGTACCCGTCCTGATATGACCGTAGATGTTGCTTGAAGCAAAACAACAACAAACAAATCCAGCATTTTGACATGCACACCAAAAGATGTTGCTTGAAGCAAAACAACAACAGACAAATCCAGTATTTTGACATGCACACCAACATTAATGTGGTATGTTTCACTTCAAATATATATCTCCTAAGTTACCCCTTTAAAATAAAAGTAACTTCAAACTAAAGCCTTGTAGATTATAATGAGCAATCTAATATATGTATTTAAAGTTGCATAATCCGATGGTTTTGAGTTTCTGACATTTTTCTGAGATAAATATATTAAATTGATCATTATAATCTACCTTACTTTAGTTTGAAGTAACTTTTAAATGAAATAGCTACCTTTTGAGATATTTGAAATTCAAACATGTGAAAATAATGTTGGCAAGCACGCCAAAACTCTGATACCATAGGGTTCTGCAGTAACAGGTTCTATTAAATCGACTCAGTGTTCCCTTCTATGTGGCAACAAATACTTAATAAGTGCATCATTATCTAAGTTAGATATGTAGAATCAAATCTAGATAATTGTTTTGATTTTGAAAAGTTGATGCTTCATCGGACTATGCAACTTCATGAGATCTGGTGGAAATTCAAAACCATCGGATTATGCAGCTGTAATTGAAGTTGTAAATAATGTATAGATAATCACCAAGGTGTATAAATAGGTTCCATGTCCAAGTCTTTACGATATATAATATATTAGTGTGTGTTGTTGACAGGTTGTTGCTATTTTTTGTAAATAATGTATATATAATCACCAAGGGGTATAAATATTGTTATATCCATGTTTTTACGATATATAATATATTAGTGTGTGTTGTTGACAGGTTCTTGCTATTTTTGTCAGGGTTTGCTCTCCTTTTTTTTTTGCCAAAGAGAATTATTTGCTAGCAAAACAACCTGTCAGTTGTGATGCCTGCGACGTCTTTGTTGGGTAATTAAAGTTTATTTACAGCCGCACCCAAAAAGAACGAACGTGACCATGGCAACGGCGTATCACCGAATCAGCGCCCACAGATCAGTGTGACTCAAAGCAAAGCAAGTTTGAACAATGTATAAGAATTGACACCTGATTTAGCTTACATATCATCTTGAAGAAAGACAGTGTTCGTGTTTAGCAGACAAACCAACTAGATACCATAGATTAATTATTATATTAATTTGTATCATTCTATTTATTTAATTCTATTTTTGGTGAACAGTGGATGCGCGGTTGTGTTGTGGGACAGATAGATGTCATGGCATTAGTATCTGGGTTATTTTTGTTTCAAATTTTGTAATAATACTTCTTTGAAAAAGAAAAATTCCAAAAGAACCATTTGATGAGTTGCACTCGCATGCGCACAAATATAATTACCACCTTTAATTAATGTTAGTATTTAGACACACAAAAGAATTGCAGATGAAAGGATCGGACAAAAGCTGGGTTCGTGGTTGGTATTCAAGGTCGGTAAATATATTATTCCCGTGAAATTAACCCTAGCCTGCCTTGAATGCTAATTAGATGTACTGTGCTAATTATCCTTGTTTCGACCCCGTAATTAAGACATCGTCTTTCTCCCACCAGAAACCACCGATCTCGGATTGTTTTTTTCCTTGGCCTCAGGTTCTACGTAGCGGTAATTCCCGCCAAAATCACATCCACCGTTCGTAACCAGGCAACAGCTACAGCACCAAGTTCCACTGATTATCTGGTGTTTAAAGTTTCACTATCCGTTGGTTTTGAGTTTCTGTAATTTTTCTGAGATAAAAATATTGAATTGATTGTTATAATCTACCTTACTTTTACTTTGAAGTAACTTTGATCTTAAATGGTTAAATTTTGAGATACTGTCTAGAAGCACAAACATGTCAAATTAATGTTGGCAAGCATGACAAAACTCTGTCCCCCTAGGCTTCGGAAGTAATAGGTTCCTTTAAATTGACACGGTATTCTCTTCTATGTATATATAAATGCATCAGTATCTAAGGTATATATGTAGAATCAAATCTAGATAATTGTTTTGGTTTTGGAAATTTGATGCTTCATCGGACTATGCAACTTTAACTCAACTTGCAATCACTGATGAACAACTAATATAAAGCACAGAAAGGAATATGGCGGGGAATAATTGCAATGTACGCATTTCCGGAGTGATTAGTGGGAAATAATTGCAGAATATTAATTGCCGCAGGGATTACAGTTGAGCAGATGATATTTAATTGGAACAGACAACAACTTGTAATATTACTGGAAGCTCAGCCATCAGAGCCCCATATATACCACAAACTCTTCCCAGATGCGTTCTGAGAACTGTCTGGCAGCTCACACCTGATGCCCCTCTCCAACAAACTCATCTGTAATATATCTACTGTATCTCTCATAAGGCAGAAAGGGAAGACAAGATTGACAGTGAAGAAGTTGTGCTTTATTGGCATCAACTCCTGTTCACCTACTAGTGACCTATCACCCTGACCTCTTACTCTCTTTAGTATGTATATGAATCAGTGCCTACAGCCCATTGCACCGGAGTCCCATGGTTGTTGCACACAGCTCAGTTTGTATATGAAAGGATGAAAGGTGGAGCATCAGACAGAGTGTCTGGGTTCCTGTCCAAGAGAAGAGTGTGTCTCACTCAAGAGTCAAGAGTAGAGCCTCCTGCCCAGAGTATCTGGAGCAGTGTGTATAGGATAATCAATATCAGAATGAGGCTTGTGTGGTCAGGTGGGGCAAAGGGGCGCAGGTGACTGGGCCTCCCACAGCCAGCCAATCAGGCACCCTCTACAGCCTGGGGGGCGACGCCTCAATATGGGCAGGTGTCACTCAACCCCAGCAGTAGATGGTGTCCATAATGTATGCAGAATGGCTGGTGTCCTTGCCCATCGGCCCTGTGGTAACAGGTAGTTGCAAACAGTTACAATAAATATAGATATTTAAAAAATGTTCTTCTCCTCCACTTGCATCCTTACTGGTGCATAGATGGAACATTTCACTAAACATTAACTGTCTTTATATAGGAACATCTCGTCATAATCTCGGGCACTATGTATTAACATATATTTCACATAGCCTAATATGTCACACAGCGAGTGGGGCACCCATTGCTTTTCTATTACATAACCTTTGTCCCTACTCTGTCGCCCGAGGATAATAATGCTCTCTGCCAATATATAATTCCAAACCGAAAATCCGTATATTTTTACAACCTGACGGGTTTCTTCACAATGGTTAGTGAGTTGTTATGGCTGAACGTGCCACAACAACACATTATAGAAGCAGCATGTGAAATAGGAGACGCACACGTAGCCAGAGATTGAACCTGGCATAGTAACTGACAGAAGCAGTGTGTATGGGTTCTAATATGGATTCTTCGCAAAATATTTTCTAAAGACAACTTGGCATCTAAAACCATAATGTCTTGACTTATGCCTCGGTCACAACTGCCTTGTGGCGTGATTGCGGCGGCCGTAAGTCGCCACAACGGCAAAACTGTGTGGATACCGTACGGTTGGATACGGTGGGCGTAAGGCGACTGCATGGTTTTTTGCTTGCCTCAAGGGGTTGCGGATTTGTTAAGTTTAAGTTATCTTAACTTCGGAAAATCACAAGGCCGCAGGGACGCCGGGTTTTACTATTCGGTTCGGTTTGGTTCATAACTGTATCATTTTATATGATTTTCATCAGTTCTATTTCTTCATTATGATTTAGCATACTTATCATAAAAATAATATTTAATATATTAATTATTCACAAAAGTAGGTAAGTAGAAAAGAGTTGTCAATGTGGAAATAATGGATCAGGTCGAACGGTATTGAGCAGTGACCGTACGATTTGTGAGTAGATAAACCGCAGACCACAATACCGTAACATTTGCATAAACCATAAGACATACTGCAGACCGCAGCACCGTACGGCGATCGCAGCATTTGTGACCTAGGCATTAGGAGGTGCCCAGTCACTGGAGGGACGGTCACATTAAACTAAATTAACTGCTTGTACATGGCAGGACTTCGCTGATCACAGGGGGTCACTGAAGATATTTCTATTAGTAACGCTATATAGTAATGATGTCTAAGCATTCTTGCATTAGATCCTCATATGTGGCCACCGGGCTCGGTGGCCGAATCGGTGAAGCGCAGGCTTCCCGTGCGGAAGGTCGGGAGTTCGAATCCATGCCGAGACAAAGCAATGAATTACAAAATTAGTACTGGTTGCTATTTAGTGTGGTGCTCGGTATTATTAGGATAAGGTTGGCTCAGTGTTAGGATAATGTGACTGTGTGGGATATCGGGTCATGGTGCCGGCGGCCTGATTTCCCAATGGGGCAGCACTGTAAAGCTACCATGAGTGTGCATTGTCACAAGTCGGTACCCATCGTGATATAACATTAGATGTTGCTAGGACGTAAACCAATAAACAAACCAATGTTCACCTGTGCATATGCCCCAATGCTCAAACTGTACCAAGGATATACAATCAGTAAGAGCGCAGGCTGGCTTCCCACCTGACACTCGAGATTACTAGGATAGGGTAGGAACTGGATTGCTCAGTATCAGGATAATGTGACTGGATGGATATATTGGGTCATAGTGCCAGCGACCTGGTCTCCCAATAAGGTAGCACTATAACGTCGTTATATGTACACATTTTCTAAAGTCAGTAGCCGCCCTGATGTACATCTTAGCTGTTGCTAAGACGAAAATCCCCAATAAGCAAACAACCATGCTGCATCAACAATCCGAATTGTATCATAGCGCCGTCTGTCTGATTAGTTCTTAAATTCATAAGTGTCTATTGACACATAAATGATTGTGTGCTTTTGCATTCTGTGTAAAAGCGATGGTTGAATAAAAACAAACAATTCTTGCTGTGAATATGGCCTGTACGACATAAAGAAACCACCAATCAATCAATCAATCAGTTCTTGAGATATTGGGGTGGCCGAATGAATTGAGGTCACGAGATTGGACCCCCGGGTTCTAACCCTGCTCGAGTCAAACCAATGACTTTTAAAAAGCCTGGCATTCGGAATTACTAGTGTCGTGGAAGTGATAAAAATGGAAAATATTGCACCTAGAGCAGGAATCGAACCCACATCTTGCATTCCGGGCTAATGTAGTAATCATTACACCACCTAGGCTCCCTGAGTACCATCACCACGCCCACCTGTCTATGTGACTCCCTGCCTGAAGATCATTACAGACTACTTACTACATTAGGATAGGTAGTGAAATGGGGAAGACCAATTGTCCACAATTGAAAATTCCCATACTTATGCAAATGTTACGGCATTATGGTCTGCGGTTTATCTATTTACAAATCGTATGGTCACCGCAAGGCATAGGTCACCGAACGGTGCCTTATATTTCTTTTGTGTCGCCACACAACTGAGAATAAGACATTTTAAAGACATTTTAAGGCATTTTTGTATTCATAATTTCTATACATTATTGCACGAACATATTATTCTGGTAACAATAGAAATTGGGGTGATTCTGGCGGGATTCCGGCGGGATTCTGCTCTGTGGCGTTGCGGTTATCCAAAGTTAAGATAACTTCGATTTAAAATAACCGCAACCGCTTGTGGCAAGCAAAAAAACGTACAGTCACCGTCATCATCAACATGCTGTCGGTCGCAATGCGACAAAGACTGCTTTCATTACTTGACTGCCGCTCTCCATTTAGCTCTCTGCTATGAGAGTGATGTCCATGAGTCGGTCTTAATGTCTCTCAGCTTCAGGTTTCTCTTGATGGTATCCTTGAACTGGAGACGAGGGCGCCCTCTCTTTCTGTAACCAGAAGACAGTTGAGAGTAGAGGATCTGCTTTGGTAGCCTGTCTGATGACATCCTCATGAGGTGTCCAGTCCATCAGAGATTCTTTTTGATCAGAAGATCTTCCATAGAGGGCAGCCCTGTCCGTTCGAGTATTTCCTTATTTGTACAGCGACTGTAACAAACCGTATGGTCGCCGTACGGTCGCCGTAAGGTCTGGCCGATGCGGCGACTTACGGTCGCCGCAAGCACGCCGTAACGCATTTTTGACTGAGACATTAATCAATTAATGTACCCCCCTCCCACCAACAAAAAACAACAAAACATCCCACAAAAACCACTCTATTAAAACTGCAAAGAAATGTTACCAGCATAAATGTGCCGACTTTGTGTACTACTTACACTGTCGTTGCTTAAAGCTGCCTGGTCCAATGAAGCACCAAATTTCCAAAACCAAAACACTCACCTAGATTTTATTATACATATCTAACTTATGCCCGGTACACACCTAGCGTATACGATCGTTTTCCCCGCACCCACCTAGCGTATACGACCTAAAACTACCCAAAAATCGTGAGGTGTGCACTTCCCTAGCACACCTACCGATTGCGATTCACGACTAAAACTAATTTTTAGGGCTAAAACGGTAGGTGTGCACTAGCACTACGATTGCGATTCCCGATTCGAAAAATGAATCGGCCCGACTGCAGTTTTAAGCTGATCGGGAGTCCTATGCGCGAATCCTATACGTTATGTGTGTACATGGCATTAGATAGTGGTGCACTTATTAAACATTTGTTGCCACATAGAAGGGCATACTGAGTCAATTTAGTATAACCTGTTACTGCGTAAGCCTATCGTGTCAGAGTGTTGGCAAGATAGTTGCTACTGTTAATTAAAATATTTTACTTCCAAAATTGAAACTTCTAGAACTGTATGATATACTGAAAAACAAATTAAAAAAATATCAATAGAAACCGTCCGCCCGATCCGGATTTGTGTGATCAAAAAGGACAATCACCAACTTTAAATTCTTCTTATTTGGCCTTATGGCCCTGTCACACTACGACGCTTCTCGCCAGCGTGCCGTCAGCGTGCAAAATATCTTCTACGCGTCGAAACACGTCCAACTTTTCGGCTGTTTGGGGACAAACTTTTGCGTCAGCACGGCGCGTTATTCGCGCGCGGCCAACGGGTGTCGACGCGTGAGGGAAAAAGAAAAAACAGTTTGGCGTGACGTCTTCATATGACCTTAGATGTAGCTAGGATTACAAACAACAAAGCAAGAGTTTGGCACAACGTGTAAGAACGACCGTCACGCACGCGCAGCGACTGCCTAGCATTCGCATAATGTTATTCCAGCGCTGTCGACGTCCTGCTGACGTCGCCATAATATTGAAACCCGCGCGTTGACGCGCATTGTGGATCGTTGCGGTTTTTTGACACGCTTAAAACATTGAGTGACCAACTACGTGCGCCGCCGTCCTCCGGCGACTGTCGACGTCGATGATAGTGTACCGATGTGTACCGACGTTCGCATAATGTCCCCCTAATGTTTCCCGACATTTCCCGACGTTTCGCCAAAAACTGACACATGTTGACGCGCGTTGGAGAGAAACGTCGTAGTGTGACAGGGGTATTAGCAATGAATCATACATTGCCTCTTACAACACATAAAAAAAGGCTTTATTCAGTTGTGGTGGTACTGAGAATGGTCTAACAAAGGCATCGAGACATATTCCATGAACTTGCTTTAAAACATATGAGACTAAAACAAAAACATGTGAGGATTTTCAGGAAACATCATTAACTCTATCCGGTCAGGAACTGTGTCCAAGCTTTGTAGGCCTGGATAATAAGATTACATTTCCCAGACAACTGCGCCGCATCAAATAGTAACTGACAATTTGTCCAAATCGGGATGAGCGAACAGGTGGTGTCATTTACCAGATGGGCAACAAGCTCCACAAGCACCTGACTGGGCGGGATGTGGCCGAAACCGGAAGAGCATCACCTGACT
The DNA here is from genome assembly GCA_030323885.1 of Branchipolynoe longqiensis. Lineage (NCBI taxonomy): Eukaryota > Metazoa > Annelida > Polychaeta > Phyllodocida > Polynoidae > Branchipolynoe > Branchipolynoe longqiensis. The sequence continues at coordinate 78,175,613 of CM059196.1, forward strand.
TCCGGTGTGAGAGGCCATGGGGTGAGAATCCTGACCTAGTCAGAGCAATGACTTACAGAACTGATACCAAACAAAACATATACTTACAGACACCTGTCGCTGCCTAGCCCAGTCCATGGAATTAATGAGACCGGGAAAGGACTGGCTTGCTTAGTATTGGGATACTATGACTGAGAGGTATACTTGGTATTGGTGCTGACAGGCGTCTACCTACCTCAATGGGGCAGCACTGTAAAGTAGCCATGGTTGATTGGCTTGGTTGGTTGTTGGAATTTTACATCCTAGCGACATCTAAGGTCATATCACGACAGGTACCGACTTGAAACAGTGCGCACCCATGGTGACTTTATAGTGCTGCCCAACTGGGAAATCAGGCTGCTAGCCATGACCCAATATCCCACTCAGTCACATTATCCTGACACTGAGCTAACCAGTCTGTGCTCTGTCCTATTAATGCCGAGCGCCAAGCTAGGAAGTGACAAGTATCAATTTTGTAAGTCATTGGTTTGACTCGACCGCGAATCGAACTCCCGATCTCCCGCACAACAGGCCTGCGATCTACCGATTCGGCCACCGCGTCCGGTAGCCATGGTTGAACTACGTGTCAATACTTGTCCTAATATGGCATTTTATATCACTTAGATGTGAAGAGTCCTAATTTCTTTTTGGAACACCCCTATATGGATACTCAGCATATTTCCCTGTTCATCCACCAATCTTATAGACGTAAACCTGTTAAAACACTTACAATTCTAGGGGACGGGTGTAGTAGTCTACAATGATCTCCCTGGCAAAGAGCCACATAGACGGGTAGACATGGGTAGGGTGATGACATTATGGAGCCGAGGTGTTGTAATGGTTAGCACACTAGCTCGGAATGCAATAGATGTGGGTTCGATTTCTACTCTTGGCGTAATATTTCACATGTTCCTCATGTCTTGATATTAACTTGAAGATGTTGCTAGGTCGTCAAACGCCAACAAATAAAAGTGCAGCGTCAGAACTAGTTGTTACGATTCAATGGAAGCACCTGCTGGAAATAATGGCTAAGTAGAACGTTGTACCTTAAAGTTGTACAGTCCAAGCTTTTGAGTTTCTGCCATTTTCTGAGATAAATACATTATACTGATTACTATAATCCTCTTTACTTTAGTTTGAAGCAACTTTTAATTTAAATGGCTAATTTGGAGGTATTTTACATCAAAACATGCCATAATAATTTTTGCAAGCACGCCAAACCTCTGATACCATAGACTTCAGTAGTAACACGTTCTATTTGTGGCGTTCTCTGTGGTGGAGTTGTTAGAGTGTCTGACTATTTTCTAGGTCAGACTCCTAATCTGAGGGTCGGGGGTTCGATTCCCCATGCCCCCAGCTCTGCCAATTTGGATTTCCACCGCTGTGTATAACTTACAGCGTCATCAAAGGCCAGTTGCTCTCATACCATGTCCATGTGGTGTGGGAGGTTAAAAATCCCTTGGGTCGGTAAAAGTGTAGGCTCGGACTTTCTTTCGATCAGCAGTGGAGTGGGGAAGACCAGTCATCTGTGACTGGGATTTCCCCTGCTTGGGACAACTAATGTACCAAAAAAAAAAACACAAAAAAAGAGAGACAAATAAGTGTTCACACTTCCTGTCTAGCATTCGCTATATATATCGCTATATATATATATTAAATTTACGACCTTCTATGCAGCAACAAATGCTTAATAAGTGCACCAGTATCTAAGTTGAATATGTAGAATCAAATCTAGGTTTTTGAAAATGTTATGTTTTCATCGGATTGTACACCTTTAAATCAGTGAAAATAAAACTGGGATGCTCACGACGTTACGTCGACCAGACGCCGTGGCAGGGTCGGTACAGCGTAGGCTTCCCATGCGGAAGGTCGGGAGTTTGAATCCCAGCCGAGCCAAACCGATGGCTTATCAAATCGATACTTGTCGCTTCGTAGCCTCATGCTTGGCAATAATAGGATAGGACAAGGACTGGTTAGCACGGTGCTAGGATGATGTGACTGTGTGGGATATCGGGTCATGGTGATGGTGACATGGTCTCCCAGTGGGGCAGCTCTATGAAGTCACCAACTGCACACTGGAACAAGTTAGTATCCATCCTGATATGATATTAGATGTTGCTAGGACACAAAACAACAACAAACAAACCACATCACGTGACCGGAAGCTGTCAAACTGACGACCAACTACTATCTCAATGCATACCACATATTGTCCAGGCTCCTCGAGCAGTATTCCACACACACAAAGCGCGCATGCGTGAACCTTTCACCAATAATACATAATATATGCATAAAAAGGTTTATACAACACCTTAATCTGCGACATAACATTGTATCTTATTTCCTAATATCTGCTTCAGACTTCTGTGGCCCGAATAACTCACAGCCTAGATAAAACATTCATCCCGTACTTGCAGTAAAATGTAGTCTAAATACGGGCGGAAGTAGATTTAGTATGGAACAGGAAGTGGAATTCCTAGTTCCAAGATCAAATGTCTACATATATCGGCGCAGAGTTGGTGAAACGAGAGAAAATGCAATAAGACAAGATGGCGGCGATAAAACGCCGTCGAATTCATTCTTAAAGTTTGTTAAAGTACATATTTTATTATATTTTTCAAATCAGAGGTAACGGGGAAATATAAAGATGTATGTGAATAATATATTTTGTTTCTTAAATTCAGAATTGATCAGCTCAGTTCATTTCCCCAGCATATCAAAATTCTTCGCCAGCTTTTATATAAGGTTGTTTTTTCACCCCTACTAGTACTACAAGTAGGGAGTGATCTTTTATCTACTCACAGCCATAAAGCCAAATTGTGTGTCTTTGATTTAGTCTTGAAGGAGGACACACTCCTGTGTGAAAATGGCCACCTGTCTGAATAAACACAGGCCACCCCCCCCCCCCACCCCAACACCTCACACCCGACCCCACCCCCCATCCACTCACGGGATTAATTAATTTGGGTATTTCCCGCAAAGAGGTGAACCACGGAGAAAAGAGCGTGAGTTCCTAGGCGTATAAGTAAGTATGCTTTGTTTGTTTGTTGTTTTATGTCCTAGCAACATCTAAGGCCATAGCAAGATGGGTACCGACTTGCGACAGTGCGCACTCATGGCGACTTTATGGTGCTTCCCCACTGGGAGACCAGGCTGCCAGCACCATGACCTGATATCCCACTCAGTCACATTGTCCTGACACTGAGCCAACCAGTCCTTGCCCTACCATAGTAATGCCTCGATAGGAAGCGACAAGTATCAATTTTTAAGTCATTGGTTTGACTCGACCAGGGTTCGAACCCTCGAACCCATGGGTTCGGCTCCCTCGATCTCCCAAAACAGGATGGAAAAGTAAGCATGCTTTGTGGCAGTGTGTTTGTTCCCCAGGGGGCAGCACTGACAATTGAATGGCGGTAAGCAGTCGGTCAGTCGGCCCCAAATTGGATGTCAACCCCAATGCGACCCACGTGACGGAGAAGGTGTGAAAGCCGGTGTGGCGTGCTCAGCCGTGTACCATGCTCAGCCGTGTGATTAGACTCAAACTCAAGGCATTGTCAATGGTCGTGAGCAATCTTCATACAGAAAATACAGAACAAGTGAAATATCTCTAAAACCACACCACCTATTAACAAATCGCTTGGTACACATATAGAAAACATCTTCACCAAAAAGATTATATTAAATTTATAAGGTTAGGGTTCTTGATTTCTATTAATTTTGATTAAAACTAATGTTTTGCACTGCACGTACCATCAAACTCAAGGCATTTTCAATGGTGGTGAGCAATCTTCATACAGAAAATCCAGGAAAAGTGAAATATCTCTAAAACCACACCACCTAGAAACAAATCGCTTGGTACACATATAGAAAACATCTTTACCAAAAACATGATATTAAATTTATAAGGTTAGTGACTCACGACCATTGACAATGCCTTGAGTGTGAGTGTATGCACACGGCTGAGCACGGTACACGGCTGAACACGCCACACCGGCAACAGGTTGTGGGAAGTGGTGGTTGGCTGCCATGTTAAACAGCGTACACCTTACCAACACACCGATAACTAGTCGCTCTATTGGAAGTTGTATAGTACACAGGCAACCAGTCACTGTATTGGAACTTGTACAGCGCACAAGCAACCAGGTTATGTACTGAAACTTGAGCCGTGTTTACACGGGCAATTGTAAAGCGAATTAGACAAAGCGATTTATATGAAGCGAAGTAGTGGCGCGTTTACACACGGAGTGGTTTAAGGCGGAAATCGATATCTGCGCATGAGCAAGTCCAGACTAACCAGCACCAGTTTCGGTTAGTCGACATCACCACCAGAGAGTGTGGGTTCGACCTAGATATGTATGGACTGAATCGTATTGGTTTGGAACAGTCAAAACTTCTGCTGGGCAGTGAAAACCTTAAAATAAGTCATGAAAGAAATATCTGTGCACCTCTAGCAGGTCCATAGAGCAAATTTACCGGAAAGTCAACAAACTCAGGTCTCGACTGTGATGTCCTTAATCCGGCACATGCAAGATAGGCCGACTCAAGTTAGATTGCTTCATATAAACTACCTCGCGAGGCGGCTTACATAAAGTGAATAATATGAATCAAATCAGCCCTAATCCGCTTCAGCATCGCGTTTACACGGCGAATGTAAGGCAAACTAGGCAAGGCGCTTTATTTGAGGCGTTTTAACTCGCCCGTGTAAACACAGTTTTGGACAACACACAGGCTACCAGTTGAATACCAGCCTCTAGAAGACTACCCTACATTTGACGGCAGCTACCACCATGGTAGTACACGGGTGAAGATCAGCCTTATATAAAAACGGGCGAAAAATCGGGCTGATGAAATGAGTCTTTATGAGAGCCTAATTTCACAATCTAAGAAGTAACATTTATTCCTTGTAGATGTTTTCATATTTACCTGCTACTTTTGAGTTGGAAAATATAATAAAACATATACTTTAATGCAATTTAAAAGTGAAATCGACGGCGTTCTCTGGCCGCCATCTTGTCTGTTTGCATTCTCGCCCATTTCACAAACTCTGCGCCTATATGAGTAGCCATTTGATACTGGAGCCACAGTTTCTAGTTCATGTTCCATACTAAACCTATTTTCGCCCGTATTTACACTACGTTGTCCTTCACCCATGTACTACAAGTACCGGGTGAATCTTTTATCTACCACCATTGATGCCGGAAAAGGTGGATGGACAATGTGAAGGAGCGGAGGGCCCTCTCCTTACCAGCGCTCCTCAGCAGAGTCCGGTGAGAGACAGAAACGGCACAAGATTGCAACGGCAGCTTCAGGTATGCCCCCCCCCCCCCGCTGACCAAGTCGGTTTGTTGTTATGTTTGTTGTTTTACATCCTAGCAATATCTAAGGTCATATCAGGACTGGTACCGACTTGTGACAGTGCGCACTCATGGCGACTTTATAGTGCTGCCCTACTGGGAAATCAAGCCCCCAGCACCATGACCTGATATCCCATGGAGTAACATTATCCTGACACTGAGTGAACCAGTGCTTTCCCTATCCTAGTAATGCCAAGCACCTGGCTAGGAAGCGACAAGTATCAATTTTTATGTCATTGGTTTGACTCGACCAGGGTTCGAACCCACGATCCCATGGTCTACCAACACGGGAGACGGACGCTCTAACTCATTCGGCCATCCTGTCTGGTTGTCTGAATGACATGAATGACACGAATGACATGAATGACACGAATGGCATGAATGACATGAGTGCAAGGATGGATATATAACGCTCATCACGGAGTGTATTGATTGCTCTGGTTTGTTTTCAATTGTCTCTTGCACATGCGCAATGATGAGGGTAGGTTATCATTATTTGGATGGTATTACAACACTGATTGTGGAACTCTTATTACTTGTAGGGTGCAATGGAAACTACTACGATCCCATCTTAGTACAGGGCACACATCTGACGTAGAGGGTGGAGAATGGAGAATACGGCCAGTGTTCAGTGTGTTCAGTGTGTTTGTGTGTTCGATATGTTCAGTGTGTATGTGTGTTCAATATGTTCTGTGTGTTCAGTGTGTTTCTGTGTTCAATATATTCAGTGTGTTCAATATGTTCACTGTGTTCAGTGTGTTCGTGTATTCAATATGTTCAGTGTGTTTGTGTGTTTGATATGTTCAGTGTGTTCATTATGTTCAATGTGCTCAATATGTTCAGTGTGTTCAATGTATTCAATGTGTTCGGTATTTCAGTGTGTTCAGTGTGCTCAAGATGTTCAGTCTGTTCAATGTGTTAGAGGTGTTTGATATGTTCAGTGTGTTCAGTGTGTTCAATGTGTTCGGGGTGTTTGATATGTTCAGTGCGTTCAGTGTGCTCAAGATTTCAGTGTGCTCAGTATGTTCAATGTGCTCAGTGTGCTCAATGTGCTCAATATGTTCAGTTGTTGGTGTGTTCAGTGTTCAGTGTGTTCAATGTGTTCAGTGTGCTCAATATTTTCAGTGTATTCGGTGTGTTCAGTGTTCAGTGTGTTCAGGTCTGGAGGGAGAGAGGAGTGGGTGGTGATCACGTTTTCCCTGCAGTCACGATGATTCATTTATCGTTGGACCAGACACGACCACAAAGGTTACGTCCAACTGCCCCGCTGGTTAGTGCACATGCGCAGTGTCATTTGAACGCCATTTTGTTCACAGGGGACGGCTGAATTGGGAGGGCACATACTTCCAAGTTGTGAGTTCGATCCACGAATAGGAATTAAACCAAGGGCTACTTTGTGTTGCTTTATTTGTAGCGATTTTATAATCCTGGCAACAGTTAAGGTCATACCAGTGTAGCAACACTATAAAGTCACCATGAATGTGCGCTGTCATGAGTCGGTATCTGTCCTGATATGACCTTAGAAGTTGCCAGGATATAAAACCCCAAACAAACAAAATGTCTCCAGGTGAAATACCATGTAGGCATGAGTACATTGACTGCACAAGGGAGTCCAGATGGTCTAAAGGTTAGGGCATTCATCAGGAATGGCAGCAATGTGGGTTCGATTAGCGCTCTAAGCTTGATGTTCCCGTTTGTTGCTCCCATGACAAAATGAAAGCATCCTATCCTTAAACCTAGTTAATTCCTTGTTCTGACACAACGGCGCCACCTGTGAGCCGGATACCTGTACTAGCCAGATACAAGTTGATAGAATTTTACTCATTATTATTATTATTATATAAAAGCCGGCTACAGTACAAATAGACGACAAACAATAAAGATGGGTTGAATAGAATACTCATATTGACAACAACTATATGTAATAATAACAATAATAATAGAAGTCCCTTCCACACCTTTATGCTCGCATAATACTTTTACATCTCATACATGTATACAATAATACGGTAGTTAACATGTGCATTTCAATTAATTATTGATATATTCAGGCACACAAATCTCCAGTATTGAAATGACCGGAAGACTACGAAAATTCCAAAGAAAGACACATTGGTTGTGTGGGGGGTTGCATTGTTCTGATCGAATACAAAATTTGAACAGCAGCACCAAACAAACAAGCAAGAATGGGGCAGAGTTACCGCAAAGAAGTTCCCTTCATCCAAAACAGCGTCCCCCGAGTTTGGCGTGCAACAATGTTGCAAATTGGACCGAACGCGGTGGCCTAATCGGTAGAGCGCTGGCCTCGCGTGCGGAAGGTCTGGAGTTTGGTTCCTGGTGGAGTCAAATCAATTACTTATAAAATGTATGCTTGTCGCTTCCTAGCCTGGTGCTCAGCATTAATAGGATAGGGCAAGGACTGGTTAGCTCAGTGTCAGGATAATGTGACTGAATGGGTCATGGTGCCAGCGGCCTGATTTCGCAGTGGGGCAGCACTATAAAAGTTGCCATGAGTTCGCACTGTCACAAGTCGGTACCCATCCTGATATGACCTTAGGTGTTGCCAGGACGTAAAATTCCAATAACAAACCAACCTGTTGCAAATTGGACTTATGTTTTCGTAAGAGGCTGGAGGAGAGCATGTGGGAGAGTGGGTATGAGGGTGTGTGTGAAGATGGCTGGGTGGGAGGGTGGGAGGGTGGGAGGCTCGGTGGGAGGGTGGGAGGGAGGATGTGTGGGAGGGTGGGTGGGAGGGTGGAAGGGTGGGAGGCTCGGTGGGTGGATGGGAGGGTGGATGGGAGGGTGGGAGGGAGGATGTGTGGGAGGGTGGATGGGAGGGTGGATGGGAGGGTGGCAGAGAGGATGTGTGGGAAGGTGGGTGGGAGGGGGGCAGTGTGGCATGCCGTGTTGTTTACCATGCTTGAATGCCGGACAAATGATTCATGGTAATGGGGATGCACCGGGGCCTGCGCCGCGGCGTACGCCGCCGAATTTACTATCTCAGCCTCTCGGCCAGGTGCAGATTTACTCCTATTGATGGTGGTGATGGTAGTGGTGGTGGTGGTGGTGGTGGTGGAGTTGTGGTGGAGTGGTGGTGGTAGTGGTGGTGGTGGTGGTGGTAGTGGTGGTGGTAGTGGTGGTGGTGCCCGAGGTGGTGGTGGTGGTGGTGGTGGTGGTAGTGGTGGTGGTGGTGATGGTGGTGGTGGTGGTGCCCGAGGTGGTGGTGGTGGTGGTGGTAGTGGTGGTGGTGGTGATGGTGGTGGTGGTGGTGGTGGTGACCGAGGTGGTGGTGCCCGAGGTGGCGGTGGTGGTGGTGGGGCGGGGGCCGAGGTGGTGGTGGTGATATATTCGAGACTCTTAAATGATATTCATGTTTGAAATTCCTGAGCCAGAACGAGGCTGATCCTACAAACAGGTGACTACAGGCGGTGGATTATATTTAATTCAATTATTTATTTCGGATTATATTCCTTACGTATATCATCAATTGACGGCCTATATAGATATAAAAGTTGCATGCTCCAATGGTTTTGAGTTTCTGTCATTTTCTGAGATACATGTGTTAGGTTGATTGTCATAATATAGCTTACTTTAGTTTGAAGTAACTTTTATTTTTAAATGGCTAACTTTTGATATATTTGAAGTATAAACATGCAGATTTAATGTTGGCAAGCACACAAACTCTGACACCATAAGCTTCCACAATAACAGGTCTGATTAAATTGCCTCAGTATTTGCTTCTGTGTGGCGACAAATGTTTAACAAGTGTACCAGCGTGATATAATGGTGCGTACTGTCACAAGTCTGTAACCGTCCTGATGACCTTGAATGTTACCAAGACGTAAGACCCCACCCCAATAAACCACTGTGGGCGTTTATGGTACCCATTGTGGCGGTCCGTTTAAAAACATCCAAATAGTGGCTCATCATGAGCAGGGCCCTCGTGTTAATTTCAAGTGACAGCTGTGCACCCTTCCACTCCCACCAGTCAACTCGCCGATTGGTTGTTGGAGCTTTACATCCTGGTAACATCTAAGGTCATATCAGGACGGGTACCGCTTGTGACAGTGCACACTCATGTTGAATTTATAGTGCTGCCCCATTGGGAGACCAGGCCACCAGCATCATGACCCCACTCAGTCACATTATCCTGACACTGAGCTAACCAGTCCTAGTTCTATCGTAATAATGCTGAACACAGGCTAGGAAGCGATAAGCAATGTTTAAGTTGTTGCTTTGACTCCACCAGGGTTTGAACCCGTTGGTTCCCCAACAGAGATCAAAGGAGTCAAGACAATAAATAGTTAAATAGTCAATAATCAACTTACCCAGCATTTGGGGTCGCAGCTGGTTCGGACTAAACCGGTGTTGTTGTTTTCAGCTGTGGTTGTCATGGTGACAGGTCGCTGTCATGATAGCAGTTGTGATCATGGTGATTTATATGAATCAATTCTAGCAGCGTGGCACTGACAGATATCTGATGGAAAGTCAGTATATGGACGATACATTAAACGCATCAGATCGACTTCAAAAGGGGAGGGAGGCGGGGAGTGATAACCTCTCAACACTAAATAAATAAATAAATAAATACTCTGCGCTTAGAATTTGAGGGAAGGTGGGCGTTTTCTATCAACTTTGTGTTACGTACTATGACAAACCCATCATTGGATTTTCAAATGAAAGACAGGTGTAAACTGGCATGGGTTATTATTTCCTAATATTATATATATCTGCTGTGTAAGGTGATAGGTGAATATAAATAAAGGAGAGGACGAATATGTATGAATTAGTTATCCCTACTTTGGTTCTATAAATGAAGGACAACTGTACATTTTACATCGTTTAGTTGCATGTGTTACTTTCCAATATATATCTATATATATATATACAGTAAAACTTCACTAAATCGACCAACCTTGGGACCGACTGTCATCATCATCATCATCATGCTGTCGGTCGCTATCATTCCTGTATGTAGAGCCTCGATCATAGTTGTGAACTTATCTGGGCATCCATACTTCCTCAGTAGCTGCCATAGTCCAGTCCTCCCGACCGATCAAACGCCTTAGTGAAATCGACAAATACCATGTACAGTGGTCGGTCCTGCTCAATACACTTTTCTTGTAACTGTTGGAGACAAAATATCATATCCATGGTGCTCCGGTTACCTCTAAAGCCACACTAGGGAGAAGGAAGCGGATCAGGGGTCAGCAATCTTTAACTACTTATTCAGGATAAAAATGATCTCAAACAATGGATACTATCGTGTTTTCGTTTTGGTACCAGAACAGAATAGACGTGGTAGGGTGTGGCGGGCAGGCCCTAGCCCACGTATACCCGAGGCTTATACCTCGGGAAAACAACAGTTATCCATCATCTATACCCAGGTAAGACTCGTATAACTATACTATTTTACCTTGGTACTACGCCTCTGGCTAGACTCAGGCTAGGGAGACTTTTACGTAATATCATTTTTATCCTTATTACATTTCAATTTTTTTAATATTATTACAATATTTGTTACAATTCAGTATACATACATATTATATAACAGTATACTTAAATCTGACTCACCAGTCTTGTTTTAGTTGGTGAGCAATCATGACGCCAGGCCGCTTGGCTTTTCCAGTCATTTGTTGTAATGTTTTGCAAACGATCTAGCTGTCTTCCAGCCTGCATGTGCCAGGATCCTCTTAACGGAGATCCCTAGCAGTCATGCTTTCGAGACCATGGCCCCCCTCGTTGAATGGGAGGCGTATCATCCTGATTCCACTCCTGCTGCTTTTAGCACTATTATGGTCCATCTTGCGAGTGTATCTCTCGAGATGCCCTTATGTGGTTTAATAAAGCTTACCAAAAGCTGTCTTGAGTTTCGTAATTCCTTTGTCTTGGATAAATAGGCATTAATGGCTGATACTACACAGATGCACTGATGACAATGGGTCCAAAATTAGTATTGGGCTTGAGAAAAAGACTTCTCATTATACAAAAAGAATTCTTAATTTTGTGACTTTTTAAAGAATAAATCCTTATTATTCCTTTTCAACGTTTAATTAACGTTAAAAAATGTTATCGATAGGGAAAAAGAAATGGTTTCCTCTACAGGTAAATGTGTGAATGGAACACAATTCCTTTTATCAACTTAAAACTGTGTAATTATCAGTAATTAAGTTCCATTCCTTCTAGAAAAAACTTATTAGTAATTTAACTAAATTTTTTAACTGGTATCCCTATGACATCTCGTGTCTGCGTAGCCCGTCCTGATATGACCTTAGATGTTGCTAGGACTTAAAACAACAACAAACAAACAAACTGTCTGCGTAGCCACTCCTACTTATTCCCTGGTCGGGGGAACTGCTTGTTGGGAGTATCCTCCCTCTTGAATGGGCGGTTTCTGTTGTGCCATCCGGACGGCTGGCGCTGTCCTCACCCTCTGGGCTGGAACCCGTAAGCCTGGCTTCCGCATCCACCTCTGGCGCCCCAGCGATTCCGAAAATCCCCTCTGTATTTCTGGAACCGGGAGGTTGCATCCCCTTGTTTGCCCTTGGTATCCATGTGCTTGCCAAACTTGGCGCTTCTCTCCACCTCTTTGAAGAGGTACTGGAGTTGTCCACCAAACATGTTGGTGTTATCCAGGGGTTTCCCTTTAATTGGCTTTGGTGGGAGGAAGAGCATATACTCTTTGCCATCATTATCCATAATCTTCTTGGATCGGGCTACCTCCTTCCCTGCATCCATACAGACTGCTTTGAACACATTTTCAAAACGTCTGTACGTAAGGAAATTACTGGTGGCTGTTAGCATCGCAATGCCTTTGTCCATCGTCCTGGCTAAAGACGAGAACGTGTTCTCAGCCTGCATACGATTGGCCACTGGCGCAATCGCAGTCAGAGCCCCTAGGACCCCCTTATGCATTGTATGAAGCACTTCTTCAAACTTGTTCCTGGCCTCGTTAAGACGGACATCTCGGTCCATCTCTTTGACGATCGATTCTGGGATACCTTTGATCCCTGTAAGTTGTTCTCCCAACTTACTGATCACTTCTGTGGGCTTGAAAGTCCCGAAATGGCCTCTAATGGTGCCACGCATCTACCACATGTCGCATCTACCATCTACCCACAACAATAGGTCAATGCTTTCTATCTAGGGTAGCTGGAGCCAAACCGATAATCATGTTCCAAAAGGAAACATAAATATATAAATATATTGGCTATCATCAGCCTTCCTCCTAACTGAGGAAAAATAACACCGATAATCCAGTTCTGACCCCTTACGGGTCTCCCTGCTCAGCAGGAATAATCTAGAAAGTCAGGAACGTAACCGAAAATCCGGCTCCGAACCCCTTATGGGTCTCGCTCCAAAGCAAGCCATCATTTAAATATAAACAAATTCGATAAAAATCGAAAAAACACCACGAGATGCACAATTAATTCAGTAAATTAATTTAAAAGAAAATACATATCCTCCTGGATTTCTTGGGTTTAAAGTCATAAAAATGCTATGAAACAGTAGCGATAATCGGGTCGGAAAGTCTGACAAGAAGTAAACAAAATGGTGCTGTCAAAGTAGCGTACCAGCACACATGTCGGTTTTACGCCTATATTTCTTTAAATACTGTCGCCATAATCGACAAATTCGTACAAACTAATCTTCATATGTTCACAATGAAATATGGGAAATATCTCTTTCAACTTACTGCGAATTCTGCAATTATTGTAGAAAAGACCGCTGCTCTCTCGCTCACGTCCACCGCTTGCGAGTGCCTTATGCTAATTGCTGACCCCTGATCTGCTTCCTTCTCCCTAGCCTGAGGCTAGCCAGAGGCGTAGTACCGAGGTAAAACCTAAAAATACACGGACTGTGTGCAAAATGATCCGACTTCAATCTCCAGGTATTGGCTTGGGGTATCAGAATCATTTGTGCTGGTGCCTGTAATGAGAGCCTGTACTTTTTTTTTTAATGTAAAAGACCATCCAGATTAAAATGGAGATATAACTAAGCTGTGCAATCATAAAATACTTTAAATCCTATCTTGCTGTGTTATATTGGTTTTTTTTTTTAAAAGAAGAAAAAAGGTGTGCATTAAGCCACCATTTTTACCACCCCGAGCGTATCCCTTCATGCAACTTGAGGTTGTAGGGCTTGCGCATGAGCAAAAATGTAGTTAGGATGATCTGATGTGATTAATCAATTACGGCCTGGGTGACATAAGGAAGTGCATGCGCATGAACTCCTTCATGGATGATGTCACATGCCCTTAGCGTCTCGCCTGATCTCAGTGACATAGCTGTTGTCATGAAGGTCACTCACTACCTTGTTAGTGGGGTTGCTAAGCAAACATCACAGAACTCGATATTGCTATCACTAGTTGTATCAACACTATTTTTAGATCTCTGTGATCGTTGGGTAAACAGGTTGCTTAATTGGTTGGTTGTTGGAGTTTTACATCATGGAAACATCTAAGGTCATATCAGGACGGGTACTGACTTGTGACAGTGCACACTCATGATGACTTTATAGTGCTGTCCCACCGGGAGACCAGGCCATCAGTACCATGACCTGATATCCCACTCAGTCACATTATCCTGACACTGAGCCAACCAGTCCTTGCCATATCCTAATAATGCTGAGCACCTGGCTAGGAAGCGACAAGTATAAATTTTTAAGTCATTGGTTTGACTCAAACAGGGTTTGAATAAAATGGGAGACGGACACTCAACTCATCCGGCCATCCCGTCTGGTCAATTATGTAAACAAAGCCCTGTACAGATCCAGTCGCTGCAAGAGGTTACTAATCGTGACCTTACTATAAAAAGGTTCTATCTGACAAAGTGACTGAATTGGTGTTATGGATGTAAAAATGTTCTCTCTACAAAAGGCTATCATGCATTTACAAAACTGTTTCTCAACTGGTATTTTTCACTGAGATGTATTTTAAATAATATTGTTCTATCTGCTTTGCTATCATGCAGTTACACAGCTTCATTCCTCATTATCTTGAAAGCACCATTTTGTTGGATAGAACCTTTTAATAGTAAGGTCACGTAATGTTATCAATAATGATTGTAAATAGGCAATGAACTTCTCTGTCTCCAAAACCGTTATCAATAACAATAACAATAATAATAATAACTAACTGGTCACTAATTACACTAGAAATATAAATCACGTAATATATGCTGTATATATGTGATTGGCTTTTATACCTTTAAGCCAGATATTAGAATTATTTCGGATAATAAACTGTCCATTCCATGTAATCCACTGGTCCCTTGCCTCATTTTGCCACCCGATCTCTATTATAATCATTAGATTATTTACCATCGTACAAACGCTTAAAATACGATGGTAGTAATACGAACACACGATGCAATTATACAAATAAATGTCAAACCAATGACTTATAAAAATTTACACTTGTCGTTACCTAGCCTGGCACTCGCTATTAATAGGATAGGACAACGACTGGTTAGCACAGCATCGGGATAATGTGACTGTGTAGGATATTGGGTCATGGTGCTGATGGCCTGGTCTACCAGTGGGACAGCACTAGAAAGTTGCCATTGATTGGTTGGTTTCGATGTCAGCATAATGTCACTGAGTAGGATGACGCGTCATGGTATCCCAGTAGAATAAAGTTGTCATGGCATCGTTATGAGCATACAGTATCAGTATCACAAGTGTATACCTCAGATGGTGTTAGGAGGTATAACCCCAGTTACTAACTTACTCTGACTGAGGTGGGAAATCATTGTGTACCTGTGGAATTGGTGATATTTTATTATCCCAGCAGACTTTGTGATGAGGCTATGCATGGGTGAGTGAGTGAATGAGTGAGTGTTTCAGTGGGCGGGTTTTTGAGTGAGTGGGTGTTTGAGTAGGTGTGTGGGTGGGTGGGGTTTTGAGTGCATGAGCGGGTGAGTGTTGAGTAAGTGAGTGAGTGAGTGTTGGAGTGAGTAAGTGAGTGGTTGGTTGGTTGGTTATCGGAGTTTTACGTCCTGGGATTAGTCCACCAGCACCATGACCTGATATTAGACTCAGTCATATTATCCTGACACTGAGCCAACCTGTCCTTGCCCTATCCTAATAATTATGAGCGTCTGATTAGGTAGCGATTTAATGACACGTCAACAACAAGGACTACAGGTTGCCGACAGTCATAACCACCTGTTGGTAGGTCTACAACAGCCTTTACAATTACCTCCGATCCCCGATTAATGGGATTCAAAAACAGCCATCGTGTAGTGTACGGCGGACTTTGGTGACGACCAGATACCTCACCGGTGTAACCGGACACGGTGGTCGAATCGGTAGAGCGCAGGCTTCCCATGCGGAACGTCAATAATTCGATTCCCGGTCGAATCAAACCAATGACTTACAAATTTAATATTTGTTACTTCCTAGCCTGGCCCACAGCATTAATAGGATAGAGCAATGACTGGTTAGCTCAGTGGCAGGATAATGTGACTGAGTGGGATATTGGGTCATGGTGCGGGCGGCTTGATTTTCCACTGGGACAGCACTATAAAGTCACCATGAGTGCACATGGTCACAAGTCAGTACCCGTTCTGAAAAGACCTTTAGATGTTGCCCGGATATAAAACTCCAACAACTACCCAACCAACCTTAGGTAAGGTGCTGCATTGGCTGTGTGGGTTGGCGGTAATGTAACTAGCAGCTTTGCAATACTCGGCCTGTATGAGTTCAGTTGACTTGCTGCTGTGGTTGTGTTCAACTCTAGAGGCTCAGTCACACCTTACCGGATTGGGGTACCGGATAGAAAACGGACACTGTCTGCTGAAATACATCAATGTACGGTGTATATACAGTACGCATCCGACATTTCTGTTCTCTGTCCAGTGGTGTCTGGTGTGTATGGTGGCAAGTTTTGAACATGCACAAAACTTGTACCGGACACCGTCAGCCTGACGTGTATGGTTGGTGTCCGGTTTAAGTCTGTTTAGACCATTTTTTCCGTTCGTTCGGTCCGTCGTTTTTTTTGGTTTTTTTCGGCGCGTCCGTTAACAGTCTGGTACGTGTCCACTTGACATTTGGTTCTTATCCGGTGTCGTCAAGTTATCATCCGGTTATCATCCGGTGGCTATTCATTAATGTACGTTCCTTGTCCATTTAGCGTCCGTTTCGTCCGGTGGCTTTCGACCCGAAAGCGCAACATTTCAACAAATTTTGGTACATTTTGATACTGAACACCATCATCATCATCATGCTGTCGGTCGCGATGCGACAAAGACTGCTTTCATTACTTGACTGCCGCTCTCCCATTTTTGTGCGGTTGTACATTTCATGAAAGCTGCCTGCAAAAGTGTTGAAGTGCTGCTGGCTTTTGCAAGTTACCAGCGGCACTCTCTCGGGGAGCAAATAGAGGTTTCACACCGGCAAGAACATGTCAAGACAGACGCAAAACTATTTGTCCCTGCAGTGGCTGGTCGGGAGATGTTGGGAGTTCCATACATCAACCACCCTTAATGCTGCCACAGTGACATGGTTTTCTGTTTAGGGTTTGCTCCCTTAGCCTTCGGTTCTGTCAAGAACCTGTACCACAAGGCAGTGGTTTACAACTCTGCAAGGCAGGGGCGTCAAACTCCCTGAGGTATTGCTATACCTGCAATACCTGCATACCTGCAATACCTGCATACCGAACACCACCGGACTAGAAAATTCTTTGTCCGGTTGTGTCCGGTACTCAATCCGGTAAGGTGTGACAGGCGCTTTAGCTGCATCTATGATATCCGATCGTCGGGGTTCGCAATGTTACCTGGTGTCTGGTTGGCATTAGATTAGCAACAATGTGTGTGTGGCTGTGAATGTATGTGAGTATGTGAGTGTGTGTCAATGTGCGTGTCAGTACGTATGTCTGTGTGTATGGGTGTGTGTCTGTGTGTATGAGTGTGAGGGGGTCGACATGTAAGCATGTGTGAGTGTGTGTGAGTATGTGCATGGACATGTGCAAATGTGAGTATACATGAGTGGATGTGAGTGGGCGTAAGCACGTATGAGCTAGTGTGAGTGTGTGAGAGGGTTAATGCATGAGTGTGAGTGTATGTGTATATGTATGAATATGTGCAAGTGTGAGTAGGATTGAGTGTGAGTGTGCTAGTGTGTGCCAGTGCGAGTGTGAGCGTGAGTGTGCGTGGGTAAGTGTGTGAGTGTAATTGTGAGTTTTGGCATGTGTGTGGCTGTGAGTGTATAGCCCTGTTTACATGGGCGAGTTAAGCCGCATCATATAAATCGCCTTGTCTAGTTCGGTTTACATTCGCCGTGTGGACACGACTCTGAGGCGGATTAGGGCTGATTAGCCTCAACTATTTCACCTCAAGTAAACCGCGTCGCGAGGTAGTATTGATGAAGCGAACTAGCTTAAGTCGGCGCATCTTGCTTGTGTGGACGATAGCGGATTAGTTGAGGCGGCTTAAGCACGTCACACGCATGCGCAGTCGAGACCTGAGTTTGTTGATTTTCCAGTCCATCAAAAGAGCATATTATATAATTTGGTCTATGAAACTGCTAGCTGTGCACAGATATTTTTTTCATCATTTATTCTAAGGTTTTCACTGCCCAGCAGAAGTTTTGACCATTCCAAACCAATACGATTCAGTCCATACATATCTAGGTCGAACCCACCCTCTCTCGTGGCGACGTCGACTAACCGAAACTGGCGCTGGTTAGTATGGACTTGCTCATGCGCAGATATCGATTTCCGCTTTAAACCGCCCTAAGTACTGCGTGTGTGGACACGACACACTTTCACGCCTAGTTCGCCTCATCTAGTTCGCCTTATCTAGTTCGGCCTAAAGTTGTGGGTGTGAACACGGCTTAAGTGAGTGTATGTGAGAATGTGTATGACCATGTGTAAATGTGAGTGTGTGTGAGTGTGCATTTGAGTGTGAGTGTGTATGGGTATCTGTGCATGTATGTGTTTGTGTGTGAGTGAGTGTGTGTCAGTCTGTGAGCATGTATGAGTGTGTGAGTGTATATGAGCGTGAATGTCTATGTGTAAGAGTGTGCGGGAGCATATGTGAATGCGACCGTTAGTGAGTGATTGGAAGTATGAATGAGTGTGTATGTGTATGAGTGTGTGAGTGTGAGTGTACGCGAGTGACTATGTGTGAATGTGAATGTTTCGGGGGGTGTTAGTGCATGTGTTTGTGTAGTAAGTGTGAGTGTGTCGACATGTGTGTGAGTGTGAGTATCTATGTAAATGTCAGTGCCATGTGTGTAAGTGTGTTAATGTGTGTGAGTGTCATGTGTGTGTGAGTGTGACCTTAAGTGTGAGTGTATGAGTGTGAGTGTCGGTGTGAATGACTGTGTGGGTCTGTCTGTGAGTGTAAGTGCATAAGTTTGTGAGTGTGTAAGCGTGTGACTGTCGGCAGGTGTGAGTGTGCGTGTGTGTGTAAACGTGAGTGTCAGCATGTGTGTGTGCAAGTGTGTAGACATGTGTGCGAGCGTGTGTGAATGTGTATTTAAGTGTAAGTGTGAGTGTGTTAGTGTATGTGAGTGTGAGTGGGTAAATGTATGCTGAGTAAGTGTGAGTGTGGGCAAGTGTGAGTCGGAGTCGGTAAGTGTGTGAGTGTAAGTGTGAGAGTTGGCATGTGTGTGATTGTAGGTGTGACTGTCAGTGTCAGTGTGTAAGTGTGAGTGTAGGCGTGTGTGTTACTGTGGGTGTGACTGTCAGTGTGTAAGTGTCAGTGTAGGCATGTGTGTAAGTGTGTGTGGTCAGTGTGTGTAAGTGTGAGTTTAAATGTGAGTGTATAAGTGAGTGTGAGTGTAGATGTGTGTGAGTGTGTGTGCATGAGTGTAAGTGAGAGTGTGTAAGTGTGTGTGAGGGTGTGTGTGCTTAAGTGCGTATGTGTGTGTGAGTGGGTAAGTATATGAGTGTGTGTAAGTGTGTCGGTGGGTGGGTAAGTGTGTATATGTGCGTGTCTGTGTGCGCGTGTGTGTGTCGGTGGGTAAGTATGCGCGTGTGTGCGTGTGTGGGTAAGTGTGTGCGTGTGTGTAAGAGGGTGTGTGCTTAAGTGTGAGTGTGTATGTATGTGTGTGAGAGTGGGTAAGTGTATGAGTGTGTGTGAGTGTGTGTAAGTGTGTCGGTGGGTGGGTAAGTGTGTATATGTGCGTGTCTGTGTGCGCGTGTGTGTGTGTGTCGGTGGGTAAGTGTGTGCGTGTGTGTGTGGGTAAGTATGTAAGTGGGTGTAAGAGGGTGTGTGCTTAAGTATGAGTGTGTATGTATGTGTGTGAGTGTGGGTAAGTGTATGAGTGTGTGTGAGTGTGTGTGCGTGTGTGCGTGTGCGTGTGTCCCTGTGTGTGTCAGGAAGGCGGAGGGGGTGGTGGGGACCGGCGGGGACCGGCTTCGCGGCGGCACTTGGACCGGCAGCCGACAGCGCCCCCCCCCCCGCCCCCGCCCCCCCCCCCCCCAACACACACACCAACTGTATTTGGTCGCGTTTCCCTCAGTCAGATCAAAACACCCAGGCACATCGGGCCGAGCATCAGTCGGGGGAGCCGGCGGAGGCGGGAGGAGCGGAGAGTGCGGCTTGGGCGGTGAGTATGGTGTATTCAGTGGCCCTCAGTGCCCGTGTATGTGTACCTCTATTATTGTGTCTTTGGGGGAGGGTGTTATTTCCACATAGATCAACAAGGTGGGCAAGTGGAGGGGATGGGGATGGGGTGCTCGTAGCAGTCATATAAATCTGATACAATGTAATATATCTCAAAACTACATAGATGTACGATGTGCTATATCAAAAGTGTTTATTTTAATGTGCAATATCAAAACTGCACAGATATATGATGTGTTAAATCAACACTGTATATATATATATGTATATATAATGTTCTAATATCCGAGTAGTGTGTGTTATGCCAAGACTGTATACATAATGTGCTATATCAAAATCGCAAAATCGCATCGATATAAAAGGTGCTATATCAAAATTCTGTATATGATGACCTATATCAAAATTCTGTAGATATACGATATGCTATATTAAAACTGTATACATGTATATATAATGTGCTACATTAAAAATATATATAGCCTATTATGTGCTATATCGAAACTGTATCTATATATAATGTGCTATATCAAAACTGCATATGATATATGATGTGCTATAACAAAACTACATATAGATAATGTGCAATATCAAAACGGTAAAATACAATATGCTACATCAGAACTGCATATATAATGTGTCATATCAAACCTGTGTATATCATGTGATATATCAAAGCTGTGTATATAATGTGATATACCAAAACTGCATAAAATGTATACATGTATATATATTAATATCCATGCAACTATATGCGACCAGACGGGATGGCCGAATGAGTTAGAGCGTCTGTCTCCCGTGTTGGTAGACCATGAGGTCGTGGGTTCGAGTCCTGGTCGAGTCAATCCAATCAGTTTAACATTGATACTTGTCGCTTCCTCGCCACGCACTCGGCATTATTAGGATAGGGCAAGGACTGGTTGGCTCATGTGACTGAGTGGGATATCAGGTCATGATGCTGGTGCCTGGTCTCCCAGTGGGGCAGCACTCTAAAGTTGCCATGAGTGTGCACTGTCACAAGTTGATACCCATCCTGATATGACCTTAGATGTTACTAGGACATAAAACAACAAACAAACAAAAACAAACAACTATACGCATACAAATATACATATATGTATATGTATCCATTCTTGGATATCATTGAAGCGAGATTGGCTTCTATTTAGAGCATGTGTGCATTCCAATCTAATTCAATTGTTCTGGAGGGAATTTGTGTTTCCTTTTTTTTTTAGGGGTGTGTGAAACTGGTGTGTTCCTCTGAATAAGTCGTTGGTGAATGCCGAGGCACTACTTGCACCTGTGCTGTCTACTACGTCAATAGATGTTATAAAGAAGATGTATTCACTTACCCATAAAGCACATTTCTTTGTTGTTTATTTGTTGGGGTTTTACATCCTTGCAACATCTCAGCCCAATATGTCAAGATGGGTATACTGACAATGCACACACATGGCAACTTCATAGTGCTCCCCCACTCAGAGACTGGACCACTAACACCATGACGTGATATCCAACTCGGGCACATTATCCCGATACTGTGCAAACCAGTCCTTGCCCTATCCTATTAATACCCAGTGATAGGCTAGGTAGTGACAAGTATCAATTTTGTACGGCACCGGTTTGACTCGGCCAGGGTTCAATCCCACGACCTCCTGCACGGGAAAAGCCGGTGGCCTGATTTCCCAGTGGGGCAGCACTATAAAATCACCATGAGTGTGCACTGTCACAAGTCAGTACCGATCCTCATATAACCTTAGATGTTTCCAGGACGTAAGACTCCAACAACCAACCACCCAACCAATAGACCCCTTTCAATGTTTACAAATATTGTGTATGCACACGCAGCTTGGCTGCAGAACGAAGGCACACTGCCATTGAGTTTGTTGTTATGTGCACTGCAAAACGTTAGTTTTATTCAAAATTAATAGAAATCCAGAACCCAAACCACATTTGATATAATCTGTTTTTTAAGCATGGTATCTGTTTTTGTGCCAAGTGGTCTGTGTCTATGTGGTGTGGATTTAGAGATATTTCACTTTTTCTGTATGAAATTAATAGAAATGCAGAACCCTAACCTTATAAATTTAATATAATCTGGTTTTTAAGCATGCTATCTGTTTGTCTGCCAAGCGGTTTGTTTCTAGGTGGTGTAGTTTTAGCGATATTTCACTTTTTCTGTATGAAGATTGCTCATAGCCATTGAGTTTGCAGTGTGACTGTGTGCCATCCTGCAGCCAAGCAGCGCATGTACTGACCTAAATACCTGTTCTGACATCATATGAAATAGGTCTATAGAATTAACACTTCAACACTGGGTGGGGCGGGGCGGGGGGGCGTGGCTCTCACGCAAGTTCCTGATTGGTCGACTAGGAAGACCTATGCCCTAGATAGATAAGAATCCACTTGTACCTAGACCCGTGACCTAGATAGACAACGCCATGCCTAACCGGCCGAGTGCTAGCCAAGCAGAAATAGTTGAGTCTGAGCGATAAAAGATTCTCCCCTACCCAGAGCAGGGGTGAAGAACAATCCATTAGAAAAAGACTTTAAAACTCGAATCGAGTGCATTCTGAGGTCGCCGTTTTGTCTTTTTACATTCTCTCCCAGTTCACCATCTGTGTGGCAGTATAGAAAAATACTGCTCACTGGAACCACCTCCTCCACAGGTAATTCCTATTTGAAGCAGTTATTTCTATTTGAAGCACTCTGGGTAGGGGTGAATATCCTATCTAATTAGACCAAACGCGGTGACCGAATTGGTATAGTGGTGGCCTGGCATGCGGGAGATGGGGAGTTCTGTTCCAGGTCAAGTCAAATCGATGACTTATAAAATTGGTTCTTGTCGCTTCCTAGTCTGGCGCTCGGCATTAATAGGAAAGGACAAGGACTGGTTAGCTCAATGTCAGAATAATGGGATACCAGGTCATGGTGCCGGCAGCCTGATTTCCCAGTGGGACAGCACTATAAAGTCGCCATGAGTTCGCAGTGTCACAAGTAGGCAGGCTACCTGTCCTGATATTCCCTTAGATGTTGCAAGGATGCAAAGCTCCAACAACCAACCACTTTATTTAAGTAGAAGCCGTCATGTGACTTCGTTGACACTACGATGGCGTAAAGTAACCACCAATCAATTAATCAATCAATAGCCTACAATTTACAGCAACAGCTCTAGTGCTGCGCTTCACACACCTGACCACCAGTTGACAGTTGCCGACCGATTTGAACAAAAATTAATCTGGCGCCAACTAATTAAATGCATATCGTCTGTGCTTATCGTCTGGCCGACTAGATTCGGCACGATCATCACGAGGCCATTGTTCACAAACCGGAAGTGTTCTATTTCAGGTCTCACTACGCTGAGAACTGGGAAAGTGCCGGGAAAAGGGGGCAATTACATTGGATTGGCGTTTACGTGGTTTTGAGCCTGAACTCTCCATAAGATATGTAAGTTATTAGTATATAAAATATCATCAGTTACTATGTATTTCCTCCCGTCTGTTATTTGCTGTTCTATATTCACCTCCCTCTACCCAACCTCTGCTGGTTCCTGAAATCTACGTGTGGATCAACTAAGGGCCTGTTAATCACGTCCTTCCGGTTCCGCTAGAAGCATGTACCACTCCTCACTCACAGTATATATATCATGTATAGTAGTACCAGTCCTCACACTCACACACTATATATATAGTAGTACCAGTCCTCACGCTCACACACACTATATATAGTAGTACCAGTCCTCACGCTCACACACACTATATATATAGTAGTACCAGTCCTCACACTCACACACACTGTATATAGTAGTACCAATCCTCACACTTACACACCCTATATATATATATATATATAGTAGTACCAGTCCTCACACTCAAACACAATATATATATATATATATAGTAGTACCAGTCCTCACACTCACACACACTATATATATAGTAGTACCAATCCTCACGCTCACACACACTATATATAGTAGTACCAGACCTCACACTCACACACACACTATATATATAGTAGTACCAGTCCTCACACTCACATACTATATATAGTAGTACCAGTCATCAAACTCACACACACACTATATATAGTAGTACCAGTCCTCACACTCACACACTATATAGTAGTACCAGTCCTCACACTCACACACTATATATATAGTAGTACCAGTCCTCACACTCACACACACTATATATATAGTAGTACCAATCCTCACGCTCACACACTATATATAGTAGTTCCAGACCTCACACTCACACACACTATATATATAGTAGTACCAGTCCTCACACTCACATACTATATATAGTAGTACCAGTCATCAAACTCACACACACTATATATAGTAGTACTAGTCCTCACACTCACACACTATATATGGTAGTTCCAGACCTCACACTCACACACACTATATATATAGTAGTACCAGTCCTCACACTCACATACTATATATAGTAGTACCAGTCATCAAACTCACACACACACTATATATAGTAGTACTAGTCCTCACACTCACACACTATATATGGTAGTTCCAGACCTCACACTCACACACACTATATATATAGTAGTACCAGTCCTCACACTCACATACTATATATAGTAGTACCAGTCATCAAACTCACACACACTATATATAGTAGTACTAGTCCTCACACTCACACACTATATATGGTAGTTCCAGACCTCACACTCACACACACTATATATATAGTAGTACCAGTCCTCACACTCACATACTATATATAGTAGTACCAGTCATCAAACTCACACACACACTATATATAGTAGTACTAGTCCTCACACTCACACACTATATATGGTAGTTCCAGACCTCACACTCACACACACTATATATATAGTAGTACCAATCCTCACGCTCACACACTATATATAGTAGTTCCAGACCTCACACTCACACACACTATATATATAGTAGTACCAGTCCTCACACTCACACACTATATATGGTAGTTCCAGACCTCACACTCACACACACTATATATATAGTAGTAATAGTCCGCACACTCACACACGATATAGTAGTGCCAGTCCTCACACTCACACACTGGATAACTAGTAGTACCAGTCCTCACACTCACTCACACTATATATCGTAGTACCAATCCTCACACTCACACACTATATATAGTAGTACCAGTCCTCACACTCACACACTATATATATATATATATAGTAGTACCAATCCTCACACTCACACACTATATAATAGTGCCAGTCCTCACACTCACACACTATATATATATAGTAGTACAGGTCCTCACACTTACACACACTATATATATATCGTAGTACCAGTCCTCACACTCACACACACTATATATAGTAGTACCAGTCCTCACACTCGCATGCACACCATATATATATATATATAGTACCAGTCCTCACACTATATGTGTATATATATATATATATATATATATATATATATATATAAATAAGCGAACAGGGAATGAGAGAAAAAGATTTTGAAGTGAGGCAAGAGGCAGACGGTGCCGGTGCCGAGGTCGGGAGCGGAGAGAGTGCCCAGACCAGGGTTTTGCTCAGAGTCATGGTGGTGGATAGATGGGGGGGGGGGGGGCAGGAGGGGCCCCCCGGAAACATTATGGTCTATTCTTTATTTATATTCACATAATCACTTATATAGCACATATATAGTAGTACCAATCTTAGAGACCACTGCCACATGCGAACATTGTTTTCAATATACAAATGCTAATTGATCTCATTTGGCTGTCCCTCCTAATACAGGACATCTGATCTATCAGGAGAATATTGGACTGGATGTAGAGTTGTCTTGTAAAGACAGGTACTACTACTATATGCACTATGTAAGAATGCATATATATATACATAATTATCTACATATATATAGATATATATATAAATATAATACACATGTGAAGAGCTTAGGTGCAAAACCCTGTAAAAGCCAATCCAAAGATTAAATTTAAATAAAATATTTTTACCTGAAAGTAATTTTTATGCTCACTAATTCCACCTTTTCTTGCGAGGAAATGGTTGTGGAGCAATGAACAAAAAAATAGAATTGTAAAAAATGAACCTTTTGAAAGTTGGACTCCAATGTTTCTCTTAATTCTTGTATCATAGAGATATGATAGATATATGATAGGTATATGATAAATACAGGATATATATATAGGATAAATATGGTATATGTAGAATAGATATGTGATATATATACGATAGCTGCAGCATAGAAATAGGATATATATAAGATATATATATGAAATATATATTAATAAATATATGAAATATATATTGGATAAATATGACATATAATATTATGTGCCATATATGATATGTACACGTATAAGATATGTGGTATAAATCTGATGATTTATATATCAATTATCATACATACGATGCATATGATATAGAAGAAGGATGTGTGTTTTCGTTGTTGGGGTGAGGACTTTAATGGATCCAGTAACAAAAGAAATCCTTCCATTGTATGCCAATCAGTATGCAGGCACCGCTACGTGGCGCCTCAGTCAAGTATGTGCGACGTTCAGGTAATTATCACATAGATAATCACTCATGAAGCACATGCCATCTCCCAACATTCTACACCAAAATACAAGCACAACAAAAACAACTCCAGGATGTATTGATAATGCATTGTTTTTTCCCTCGACCCGATAATAATGCAGCCTGCATGCTTCATGTTAGATAAAGGATTCACCCGGTACTCGCAGTACACGGGTGAATACCAACCCTATATAAAAACGGTCGAAAATGCGGGGAAATACAAAGGAAGTGTCATGTGGAATAAACTCCCAACCAAAACCAGAGAAGCAGGTTCGATACTTGCCTTTATAAATGCATACAGAGCTCACCTGGTTATTCAGGCCCAAAACCTGGCACTGCAAATATATAATATGACCTGCTGAACGACCCATTGACTCCGCCCTCTCTCATGCCTGCTCTCTCCCTGCGTGTCCACCCCCCTGCCCATGGACCCCTCCCCCCCCCCCCCTCCCATCCACATTTGACAAACAACTATTATAACTCAATGACTCGAGACCCACTACCACTACTCGAGACCCACTACCACTACTTGAGACCCATTACCACCACTGAATAACTACATCTTCAACCAGCAATGCACACAATATAAACCACTATACATGCACAACATGCACTATTCCACTTCCACTATGTACAGATCAAATATGATCACTCCAACGGCTGGAAGACCAGTGCCCCGGCGCTGACAAAATATGTATTCAGATGAATAAAATGCTTACCAAAAAAAAAATGAAATGAGAGCCTAATTTCAGAATCTAAGAGCAACAATTATTCTTTACATATGTCTTATTATTTCCCCGCTACCTTTGAGTTGAAAAATATAATAAAATAGCTAGTTTAATGTAGAGTGTAACATGTTACGCAAATATTATTAAAAGCGGAGGCTAGTCTATTCCTTGGTGAAACGGTCCGGTGGGACGTTGAAGCCGCCGTGTTTGGGCAGCACTGAGCTGCTTTGATGTTTTGTGCAGCCTGGTGCTGCTTTGATGCTCCTGGGCAGCGCCTAACCGGCGCTGGCAGCGCAACGCGGGCCTTGTGCGTCTGCGCGACTTTGCATTTGCATTCCTTCGGCAGGAAAATTTGCTTCGAGAAGACGTGCCAGGAACCCGCCCTGCCACGTGAAGCTTGGTAGGACACAAGCATAGGGGATTGTGTCACGTCTTGGTATGATATGGCTATCGATCTGTGCCAAGGTTGTGGGGATGAACACGAGGCACCTCGGGGTTCGAAGTGTAAAGTTATCAAAGCAAAGTTAACGAGGCGAATGGCAAAGAGTGAACCGGTGAGCGATGACAACGCACAAGGGGCGACTGGAGGCATGGAAGAGGCGGTAGACAAGATGTTGTCAATGTCGATTGGCGGTGTGACGGAGGGAGATCCGGCGGGGAGCAAGCAGATAAGTGTACTAGAAGTGGAACCTGATGAGGAAGAGTTGGAGTTGCGCAGAAGACTGGCGCAGAAAGTCCTTGCGAAACGCAAGGCGAGGCTGCGGGCAGAACTGGAAAAAGATAGCAGCTCGGAGGAGGACGACAGGTCACAGTGCAGATCACGGAAGAAGAAAAAGGAAAAAAAGAAGAGGAAAAAGACGAGGAAAAACAGCAGAGGTGTGAGAGACGAGGCGCAAGGAGGGGATCGATACTCAAGTCCAAGCAGTGATTCATCTAGTTCTTCGTCGGAATCATCGGACACCGACAGCAGCAGTGAACGCAGTAGGGAGCGCAGGAGGTGCCGACGAAAGAAACGCAGTAAGTTTGCTCTGGACAAATACACCAAAGGTGGAATAAATGCTAGAAAACTGAACTATAATGAACTTATGTATGCATCGTGCTTGTGGGGTTCAAAAAAGGCGAAGAAGGCGGGTATGGATGTGGAAGCACTAATGGGTTATATGGGACACTTGGCGTACATGTGCATGCACGCTACAACCAATAACTATTCTGACGAGGCATACAGAGGCTACGACAGAGCGATACGGGAGAAGGCGAAGGAGAAAGGGTTGCGGGCGTTCAAAATGGGTGACAATGGCTTGTCCCTTTTGCACTTCAACATGGACAACTCCAAATCGTACAAGGAGGTGAGGAAGCCGAAAGGCACCTACAGTAAGGAAAATGAAACCAGGGGAACGACTCATAATAAGGTGAAAGGTGCGTGCTTCGCACACAACTATAACAAGGAAGGTTGTACGCGCGAGAAGTGCGCATGGGATCATCATTGTTTAACGTGTCGCAGTAAAGCTCATGTGGCCGAGGCATGCCCGCAGAAGAAGTACTGACGGTCAAAATGCGGTCTCAGTAAGGGCGGCATGGGGGTGGAGGGCGCCGAGGCAGAACACGGATCTGGAAGCATGGTGCCGGCAGGGCAGGGGGAAGACGGTAAACCCCATGATTATTCCGCCACTGGGCGGTTAAACCACCGTACATACGAGGGACACGGGACGGACGCGACTAATTCCACCGCGGGGATTAGCATGGGAAGCAGCGTTGGCCAACAAAGGGAAGCGTTGGTGATAGTGGGGGACGAGAGTGCTGCGCAAACAAACCCGAGCAGGGATCTCGTGCTTGAGACTGCCGCCGGGGTAGACAACAACAATAGGACGCACATGGACCTAGACGGGGGGGGGGGTGGTCGCACCCCTATTAACTTTGATGTGTCGCATCCGGAGTTGACGGCCCGTAACGATGACTGGTTCAGGGTAATCGGCCCGGAACCAGCCCGCATGGAGAGTGGCGATTTAGTGTGCACACTGTGCGTAGTGGACATGGAGTGTCGCTATAGCTGGACTGAACACTACATTGACGTTTTTAATGCCTGCATAGGGGGTTACTGTGACTGTGTCTACTACATCGATGGGGCGTTGGCCCAATTAAAACCATGTCGTGTGTTTTCTGAATGCTTTTGTAGGGGGGATGTCCATCCCGATTGGGAATATGTGTTGCGGGGCGCTTGTTTTGGTTTCAGGGTAATTGATGAATCTTGCAACAGCAAATACAATAAAGCCAACTATGGCTCTATAACTAAGGGCGAGGTCGGTGTAGCAATGTGCGGGAGGTTGCAATCTGAAATCGATGATCAATTGTTGACTATTGTTGATGAACCATGTGTGTGTATTCATGGTCTGGGTGCTGTACCTAAAGGTCATGATGATTTCAGGGCTATTGTGGACTGTTCTAGCCCAGACGGGGTATGTGTCAACGACCACACCGACGGCTGCCGGGCTAACTTTAGCTATAATTCGGTGGAGTCAGTCACGGAGATACTACAGGTAGGGGACTACTTAGCTACGGTCGATATAAGTAATGCCTATAGGGCGGTGAACATACACCCTACATCCAGGGAGAAGCAGGGCCTGGCCTGGGATTTCGGGGGAGGCACGGTCTACCTACGCGACAACCGCCTATGCATGGGGCTGAGTAGCAGCCCGTACGTATTTTCCAAAGTGAGTGATATGGTTGTTCGTTGTATGGTAAGGGAAGGTTACACGAGCTGCATTAACTATCTAGACGACTTCTGCGTGGTGGCACACACAGAAAGGGGAATGCAGGGAGGCACAGTGGGTGCTGGTGAGAATATTGCATAGGCTGGGGTTTTATGTCAGCTACAGGAAACTGGTAGACCCGAGTCAGACGATACGTTTCTTAGGCATCGACATAGACTCAGTGTTGATGGAATTGAGGCTCCCGGCAGACAAACTAGGGAAACTACAGACACTGCTGAAGTGGTTCCTACGTAAACGAAAGGCATCAAAGAAAGAGCTCGAAAGCCTGGCAGGGGTAGTTTAATATGATTTTAAAGTGAAATCGACGGAGTTCTATGGCCGCCATCTTGTCTTTTTGCATTCTCTCCCATTTCACCAAGTCTGTGCCAATATATGTAACCATTTGATCATGGAACCACAGCTTCTACTTCCTGTTCCATACTAAAGCTATTTTCGCCCATATTTACTCTACATTGTCGTTCACCCATGTACTACAAGTACCGGGTGAATCTTTAATCTAGCTTCATGTGTGTGTGTGGAAGTCACTTCTGCGCTTACTAAATGAAGTGACACTTCTTGACACTCCTAAGCCGTCATCGATTATCACTGCCCTGACCATTTGAATCATCCTGGTCATCAGAATTTCAAATAGAACACCCCGAGGTGTACCTAAGAAAACATGGGTTGTGTGCAAAATGATCCGACCCCAATGCCTTATGTCTTGGCTGGCGGCATCAGGAGCAGTGACGTCACATTTGAGCTGGTACCTGTAGTGTCAGCTTAGACTGCTGCCTGTAGCTACCACAGTACCAGTACAAGTCCCGCTTGACCAATGCTACATTTTGTGTGTGTGGTTTTTAACAAATATAAAAGCATGACCACCAAGATTAATGAAATGGAAATATAACTAAATTATGCAATCATAAATACTTTAAACCCTATCTTGCTATCATTATTTTAGTTAGTTTTTTTTAAATATAAAGTTGTAGAAATTGCACAATAACAGCTGTCTCAATATATAATCCCATTTTGCGGCCGTCCTCATTCGTCACCCCTACCCGCTGGTCGTCATCCAACGGCGCCTATCCCAGCTGGCCTAGATTTAGGCCAGATTACAAAAGCACTTGGTGTGTGTGATGATGCACGGTCGGTGATCGGTGGAAGGAAGGCGGGGAATGAAGGGTTTGTTTGTTGCTGTTGTACGTCCTAACAACATCTAAGGGCATATCAGGACGGGTACCGACTTGTGACAGTGGGCACTCATGGCGACTTTATAATGCTGCCCCACTGGGAGACCTGGCCGCCAGCCCCATGACCTGATATCCCACTCAGTCACATTATCCTGACACTAAGCCAACCAGTCCTTGCCCTATCCTAATAAGGCTGAGCGCCTGGCTAGGAAGCGACAAGTATAAATTTTTAAGTCATTGGGTTGACTCGACCAGGGTTCGAACCCACGAACCCATTGGTTCGGATCCCCCGATCTCCCAAAACAGGAGATGGACGCTCAACAGATTTGGCCATCCCGTCTATTCGGGAAATGAAGGTGGGTGGGTGGTGTGTGGAGGGGGGGGGGGGGGGGGGGGGGGGTAAATGTGACTCACTCTTCACATTCTGTACTGGCACTGCTAAGCTGTCTGGAATTCATGGTTTGTGTCAATGCAGAATATGAGGCTTGGAGAACACAATGTGTCATGCAACATTTAAATTAATGGATTGGAGTCATTGCATAGGGTCACATGATTGCCGTTTACTTTTTTTACTTTTTTTTTATTGAGGCTGTATTTATACTGTCCATAGCATATAAGCCCGGTTACCCAGGCTTGTTTTCAATGCTGGCCAGTTGTAGTGTTGGTGTTATCTTACCACACAGTGGCTGCTGATAAGGTATTTGTTTGCCTGCATTTCAGTAGCAGATAGATAATTGGTTGGTATGGTTAATAGCCTATGTTAGTTTTTTTGGATTTTCTTGGTATATATGTATTTATTTTTTCTACTCTTATTACTAGACTAGCCTACTCCTATTTATATATCATAGGCTTGTACGTAGCTGTGTGGTGTGTTATCTGGCTACTTTTGGCATGGTTACCTTCCATTGGGCGTCCCGCTGGTGGGCCATGACATATCACATGCCCCTTTGCAGTGCAGCTTAGTGGGGGTTTCCTAGCCTTATTTTGCACAGATATTTTTTGTCAGTTTTTAGGTCAGGAATTTGTTGTTCCTTTACCGTTTGGGCATTCCACACCTTGGCAGCCATTTCCAGCGTGCTTCTCTCATGAGCCTTTATTTGGCTTCTGGTCTGCTTTAGTAGTGGCGCATTATTTGCTCTAGTAGCCCTTTGTTGTTTTGTTAGAAGTTTAATGTTTTGACAATAGCTATATGCTAATGTTTTCAAATGAATTATTCTCCTATTTTCTAGTAATTTCACTTTGGTTCTTTTGTGTATGTCATAGGTGGGGTGCAGCTTGTCTACTCTTAGACAGATTTTTAGGGCTCTGTTCTGCAGTGTTTGCAGTTTTGTTAGTAGTTCTTTTCTCGCACCCATGTAGTTTACATCTCCATAGTCAAAATAGCGGAGCACCATGCCCTTGAAGATTTTTATTGACATTTCTTGTGTCATGTAGTCTCTTAGCTTTGCAGTATTAAAGTTGCATGGTCCGATGGTTTTGTATAAATTTATGCCATTTTCTGAGATAAATACATTAGATTGATCATTATAATCTACTTTACTTTAGCTTGAAGTTGAATGGAAAACTTTGGATATATTTGAAGTGCAAGCGTACAAACATTAATTTTGACAAACATAGCAAAACTCTCTGACATGCAAATATATCTGTATATATATAGGCATATATATATAGCATGGTGGAGATTGCAATCTGGTAGAATCAGATCGTAATCTACCCTGAAATATGTTTATACATCTATATATATATATATATATATATATATATATATATATATATATATATAGTAAAGCCTCTCTAAATCAACCGACCATGGGACAGACTTTAAATATTCCATTTAGGAAGGTGGTCGGTTTAGGGAGTATTTTCATTGTCACAATGATATTATGGGAAATCATTTGGGGCCCAAAAAAAGCGATCGATATAGGGGAGTGGACGATCTGTGGAGGTGGTCGGTTACAGAGGTTTTGCTGTATATATAATGTGGTGCACAACAACCAGTGGTCCACAAATGGTTCATCAAAGGCTGTGATATGTGCTGTCCTGTCTGTGGGAAAGTGCATATAAAAGACCCCTTGCTGCTTATCGGAAAGAGCAGCCTATGTGGCGGCAGCAGGTTTCCTCCAAATGAATATGTCAGAATTACCATATGTTTGACGTCCAATAGCCAATGATAAAAATCAATGTGCTCTAGAAGTGTCGTTAAATAAAACAAGCTTTCCTTTAACTGGGTACAAATGTTTGACGAATTCGGAATTTAAATATATATGGATGTGATGTTTACGAGTGTCATGGGGGTGATGAAAATGGGAAATATTGCGCCTAGAACGGGACTCGAACACAGATCTCTTTGCATTCCGGGCTAGTGTGTTAACCATTACACCACCTAGGCTCCCTGATATCACCACACTTCCCACGCCTACCTGTCTATGTGGTTACTTGCCTGGTACATTATGTGAACAAGTACTTTTATGTGAATATACAAAAAAAGGTACTCACATATTTAATAAAGGTACTCACATATTTTATAATATTAATTCATTACTATGTGAATATAAATAAGATAGGTACTCACATACTTAATAATATTAATGTATTACTATGTGAATATAAACAACAAAGGTACTCACATATTTAATAATATTAAGGTATTACTATGTGAATATAAATAAGATAGGTACTCACATACTTAATAATATTAATGTATTACTATGTGAATATAAACAACAAAGGTACTCATATATTTAATAATATTAATTCATTACTATGTGAATATAAACAACAAAGGTACTCACATATTTAATAATATTAATTTATTACTATGTGAATATAAATAAGATAGGTACTCACATACTTAATAATATTAATTTATTACTATGTGAATATAAATAAGAAAGGTAGGCACATATTTAATAATATTAGTGTGTTACTATGTGAATATAAATAAGATAGGTACTCATATATTTTATTACATTAATTAACTAGTATTGGATATAGGGTTCAACCATCTGCTATTTCGCTTCTCTTCCGTCTCCCGTGTTGGTAGATCGTGGGATTCGAACTCACTGGTTTACACCCTGGTTGAGTCAAACCATTGACTAAAGAATTGATACTTGTATCTTCCTAGCCAGGTGCTCAGCATTATTAGGATAGAGCAATGATTTGTTGTGACTGAGTGGGATATCAAGTCATGGTGCTAGTGGCCTGGTCTCCCAATGGGACAGCACCATAAAGTCGCCATGAGTGCGCACTGTCACAAGTCGGTACCCATCCTGATATGACCTTAGATGTTGCCAGGACATAAAACAACCAACCAATTGTTTGAATAATCTCAAAGCTGCATGGTCTATTGAAGACATAAATTTGTCCAAATCAAAACACTCAGTGTCAGTATGTGTGAGTGTGTGTGTAAGTTGAGTGTGTCGACGTGTGAGTGTGTGTTTAAGTGTGAGTGTGTAAGTGTGAGTGGGTCGCTGTTTAATCCTCCATATTCAACTTGGATAATCATGCACTTGTTAAGCATTTTATTTCTGCATAGAAGGTATACCACTTCAATTTAATAGAACCTTTCACTGCTGAAGCTCATGGTATCTGGTATTTCTACATGTATAACACAAATATTTGTTCTATGATTTTCCCTTCAAATATCTCCTTTAAAATGAATGCTACTGCAAAAGGAAAGTAGATTAAGATAACCAACCCAATATATTTATCTACAAAAATATGGCAGAACTTCAAAACCATCCGATTAAAAAACCTTAATTGTACATGAATAATCAAATGTGGGTGCTTGTTTATTCGTATTTCAGGCTTTTGTTGATATACTATGTTTGATTAAATATTCTAAATTCTAATTAATCTAGAATCACAAATGTACTTCTTATTCCACACAGGTGTTCTCGTTCTGTCTCTTTTTTTTTCTCTTTTTTTTCCCCGTACATTAGTTGTTTAAGCAGGAGAAATTTCAGTCGCAGATGACTGGTCTTCCTCATTCCACTGCTCCTTGCCCTATCCTAGTAATGCCGAGCATCTGGCTAGGAAGCGACAAGTATACATTTTTACGTCAGTGGTTTGACTCGACCAGGATTCGACCCCACAATCTACCAATACAGGAGACGGGTGCTTTAACTCATTCACCATCCCATCTGGTCTTTGTTTTTCGATTAACAAACAATTTCTCATACACAGTGGATAATGTTGGTTAATGATGGCAATGGTATGGATAAGGCGCAGGGCGGGGTTGAGCAGGCCTGATTAACCCAAAAACTCCTGCTTAATCAGCAGAATAGCCTTTGCGTTTCACAGAGGACTCCACAGCCTCCTACCTTTTAACCGCACACCGTGGCCAAATCGGTAAAGCACAAGTTTCCCGGGAGTTTGAATCCTGGTCAAATCAAACTAATGACTTACAAAATTGATACTTGTCCCTACCTAGCCTGGTGCTCAGCATTATTATGACAGGGCAAGGACTGGTTAGGTCAGTATCAGAATAACGCGACTGAGTGGGAAATTGGGTCATGGTGCCAGTGACCTGGTCTCCTAGTGGGGCAGTAATATGAAGTCAACATGAGCGCATACTGTCACAAGTCGGTACCCATCCTGATATGACCGTAGATTTTGCTACGGTCTAAAACTCCAACAAACGAAAACCTACGTTTTAGGACACAGCATGTATACATGTGTGATCTA
The DNA here is from genome assembly GCA_030323885.1 of Branchipolynoe longqiensis. Classification (NCBI taxonomy): domain Eukaryota; kingdom Metazoa; phylum Annelida; class Polychaeta; order Phyllodocida; family Polynoidae; genus Branchipolynoe; species Branchipolynoe longqiensis. Next base: position 78,211,479 of record CM059196.1, read on the forward strand.
TGGATTTCACCACAATAAATTGTTCACTATGAGTATTTCATATATGTGTCATTCTCTAAAACTGGGCACCCCCCACTTTTTTAATTTGTTGCTGTTCCTCTGTTATCTCCAGTCAACCATATACGATGACAAGAGACAGTCCAGGTAAAAATGTAAAATTTAAGACCTAAATGCACTGGGATTGGTCCCACTGCTTCACTGGTCACAGCTGGTCCAGTGTATTATTAACAACCCCACCCCAACAACATAATTCATAAACTCACATAACTAACTACATTAGAGTTACACTAGAATTTTCCTAACAAACCAACATTTATATACTGCTTGCCTAACTGCAACTGAACATTAAAACTTACTACAAGTTTACCAACTGAATACAGAAGATAACTTCTGCTTATATTCTAAATACTATGTAAATACTCACATTGATCTGACTAATATTGATCTAGTTATGTGACACTACTGTAACATATTGTTATGGAACTTTTGGGTTTCAGAATTTCATTGTGTTACATAGTGCAAATTGTGTATTCAACAGGTATTGTACACCTTATTCTATATACCTTTTGTGTAAATAACCCTGAATTGGAAAATGGCTGGAGGACCAGTGCTTCGGCACTGACAAAAGACTTATTCAGCAGAATAAACATATTTACCACACACAAAAAAAAAAAAAAAAAAGGGTGACATGGAAACCAAAAGTGAAAACCTTCCAAATACTACAAAACATCCTTTCACATAAGTGCCTATACTATCGAGTCTTATTTGAAACAACAAGTATCAATTTCTGAGTCCTTTTTTGACTCGACCTGGGTTCGAATCCGTGGGTTCGAATCCCTCGATCTACCAAAACGGGAGACGGACGCTCAACTCATTCAGCCATCCCGTCTGGTGGAGTAAACAAGTGTCAGTCGAATTAGTGCAGGACGTCGATTCACACTGACCGATTCATCATGTGGTGTGCCTAGCCGGGCGTCGATGTGCGTGCTAACCACCTCATCAGTTTGTACCAGTGATGGCGCGGCGTGGACCCGCCGGGACCCGGCGTGGGTGTTAATGAAGGGGTCGTATAATGGGGGTGCCACGGGGCAAATATTTTACTGGACTTAGCTCAAACAAGCTTGAAAAGAACACGCACAGGTGAATGTCAAATACAGTAAAACCTCTCTAAATGAACCGATCTTGGGACCGACTTTATGTGGTCCATTTAGGGAGGTGGTCGGTTTAGGGAGGTACAATATGGGTGACCCAAATAAAGCGATCGATATAGGGGAGTGGTCGATTTGTGGAGGTGGTCGGTTAGAGGGGTTTTACTGTATACTGCGAATGATTAAGCTGACCATCTTTGTATGTGACTGGACGCGGTGGTTGAATCGGTAGAGCGCAGACTTCCCATGCGGAAGGTCGGGAGTTTGATTCACAACCGGATCAAACCAATGACTTACAAAATGTATACTTGTCGCTACCTAGCCATGCACTCGGCATTATTAGGATAGGGCAAGGACGTGTTAGCTCAGTGTCAGGATAATGCGACTGAGTAGGAAATCAGGTCATGGTGCTGGCAGCCTGGTATCCCAGTGGGACAGCACTATAAAGTCACCATGAGTACGCACTGTCACAAGTTGGTATCCATCCTGATATGACTTTAGATGTTGCCAGGATGTAAAACCCCAACAAAGAAATAAAACAAACCTTTTTTGTATGTGGTACTTATCACTATATCAGACCAGATGGCTTCCCATAAAGAGGTTATGGGATTGATCTCCGGCCGAGTTAAACCAATGACTTTAAAACAAACTGATACTTGTGATTATCTTGCCTAGCACTCGGTATTACTAGGATATGGCGAGGACTGAATGGATCAGTGTCAGGATAATGTGACTGAGTGTGATATCGTGTCGTGCTACAGGCAACATTATGCATGCATAATTAATTTGGCATGCTTGCACTTCAAAAAATTTCAAAGCTTAGCCACTTAAAATGAAAGTTACTTCAAACTGAAATAAAGTAGATCATAACGATCAACCTTGTGTATTTGTCACAGAAAATGGCAGAAAATCAAAGCCATCGGACTATACAAGTTTAACAATGGCTAACCTGACATATATTTGGAGTGGAAACATGCAAAATTATGCTTACTGTTCATACTGGAAATGCTGGACACCATATACTTCAAACAATTCTTTTTTTCAAATTAAAAATGAATTAACATCCCTTCTATACAGAAACAAATGAAGAGTTCGGGCACAAAAACCTTAAACGCCAATCCAAAATTTGAGAGAAACATTGGAGTCAAACCTTCAAAAGGTTAATTTTGTACAATCCTATTGTTTTGTTCATTGCTCCACAACCATTTCCTCACAAGAAAAGGCGGAATTAGTGAGAATAAAAATTACTTTCAGGTAAAAAATCTGTTCTTTTAATTAAATTTTTCTCATTGACATTTATGGGGTCTTGCGTCTGAGCTCCACACATTTTTAACTAGGATACACAGAGATGATTTTCAGACACATTGAAGATTGCAAGGGAGTGACAATAGGTGGCATGAACATCAACAATCTTAGATATGCCGATGACAGTGTAATACTAGCAGACAGTGAGAAAAACCTACAAGATATAGTGAATAGAATCAATAAAGCTGGAATACTATTCAACATGAAGATGAATGCCAGGAAGACCAAAACAATGGTTATAAGTAAAAAGACAGATAAACCAAATGTCAATATAACCATAGATGGCACAAACATAGAACAAGTATCCGAATTCATATATCTCGGACAAAAGATTACAAATGATGGGAGATGTGAGGAAGAAATTAAAAGAAGGATAACAATAGCCCGAACAACATTCTCCAAAATGAATAGAGTGTTAACATCAAGTAAGATATTAATACAAACAAGGAAGCGTATTCTTCAGTGTTATGTGTGGTCTACTCTAATGTATGGGGCAGAGACATGGACAATCTCTAAGAAAATGTACAAACGTTTAGCAGCATTTGAGATGTGGACTTATCGAAGGATGATGAAAATATCATGGACAAAGAAGATCACCAACAAAGAAGTTCTCAGAAAAATTAAAAATAAGAAAAGCTTGTTTGCCACTATACAGACAAAGAAACTTATTTATTTTGGCCACATCATTCGTCAGAGTTCAATATACCGTACATTGTTGGAAGGGAAGGTGAATGGCAGCAGAGGGAGAGGGAGACCAAGAACATCATGGTTTACAAATATTTCACAGTGGACAGGCTTGAATTATTCACAGTCCATCAGAACAGCACAACATCGGGACAAGTGGAGAACCATTGCATCCAACCCTCGACTAGAGGATGGAACTATTGATTGATTGACGGAGGATCAAATCTTTGCTTAAGTATTTTCGGTTTAGAAAATTGTATGCATTCATTGGATTGTGCGGCTATAAGGTTAACTGTAACTCGCTTCAAATATAACATGACACACAAATCAGATTGTGTAAAAGGAAATAATAATGGCCTTAAAATGGCATGAAGTGTGGTGGATTAATTTTTGTATCAATTAATTAATTAATTATCACACTTTAAGAAACCATTTGAAGTGAGGGTTTGTGTGTTGTTTAGGTGGTTTTTTAAACAGTTTTATTTATACACCTTCTTCGTACTTCTAGGAATGCGGTGTCAGAGGCGGAACAGGATACTGTTGCGGTACAAAATCAATACGCAGGTGGTGGTCAGTGGAGTTGTGGGTGGGTTGGTCTCAGGAGGGTTGAGTCTGAAGTATGACTGGTGTAATAGCACGCTAGTATGCTGGCAGTATATCATGTATCATGTATCCTTATTGTGTATCATGTATCCTTATTGTGTATCATGTATCGTTACCATGTATCGATATCATATACCATGCATCATGTATCATATAGCATGTATCATGTATCATTACCATATACAATGTGTCATGTATAATTATCATGTATTATTAGCATGTACCAATAGAATTTATCATTACCATATATCATTACCATATATCATTTATCATTATCATAAACTGCGTATCATGTACCACATACCATTATCATGTATCATTTACCACTATGATGTAGCATGTATAATGTATCATTATCATTATCATGTATCATTACCACGTATCGCTACCATGTATCATTATCATATATCATGTATCATATATCATGTATCATATACCATATATCATGTATAATATACCATGTAGCATGTGTCGTGATCATACATCATGTAGCATGCCTCATGCCTCGTGTATCGTGTATCATGCATCGTGTGCCGTGTATCATGTATCGTATATCATGCATCATGCTTCATATACTATGTATCATGCCGCAGGGTGGGAAACCGGGTTCAGTCGATGAGAATGGTGCTTGCTTGCACATTCACCAGCTGATAGCTATTTCTTGTTCAAAGCCTTGAGAGTATCTTCTTATATTCTACTTCAGTGCCAGGCCCGTTGATTACTCGTACCCAGGACTTATAGTGATATAGTGATATAGTGATTGGTAGACAGGAAGTGTGAACACTTATTTGTCTCTCATTTTTGCTTGAGTGCAAGTAATTAGCAGCACAAGGAATAAATTAGTAGCATGTGGTGAATAAGTGGTCAAATTTCCCTATATCATCAGCCCATGCTTTTTCTAATCGGTTCTTGAATGAATTTATTGAGCCGGCATCTATAACATTTTGTGGGAGACTATTCCAAATATTTATGATCCTGTTTGAGAAACTGTGTTGCCTTAATTTTGAAACGGCTCTGGGTTTTACTAGTTTGAGAGTATGGCCCCGGCTGCCTTCTCTTTTATTCAAGGTGAAAAATTGGTTCATATCTATTTTATCAAAACCTTTCATAATTTTAAATACTTCAATTATGTCACTTCTTTTCCTTCTGTAGGAAAGAGTAGGAAGTTTCAATTTCCTGAGCCTTTGTTCATAGGGTAAGTCCTTTATAACTGCAACTAGTTTCGTTGCACGTCTCTGAACCTTTTCGATCTCCAGAATATCTTTCCGAAAAATTGGGCTCCAAATTTGTGGACAGTATTCCAAAATTGGCCTAACAAGAGACTTAAATAGAATGAGAAAATTGTTCTTGTTGAGGCGATGGAAGGTTCTTTTAATTATTCCTACTCTCTGGTTAGCATTTGAGATGATAGTCCTCATGTGTTTCTGAAAGGAGAGTTGGGAGTCGAAGGTTACACCCAAGTCCTTTTCATAGCTATCTTGTTGCAGGACAGTGTTCTGCATAATATAGGCGTAATGAGGATTATTTTTCCCGTAATGAATAATTTTGCACTTCTTTTCATTGAAGGGCAATTGCCATTTCTCAGACCATTGTGAGAGTTTCAGAATATCCTCTTGTAAGAGATTTTTATCTCTTACGTCTTTTATTGCTCGAAAGACCTTTGTGTCATCCGCAAATATTTTTAGGTTTGATGAGACACTGCCTGGCAGGTCATTTATAAATATTATAAATAATATTGGTCCCAGCACACTTAGTGTATATGTATTTTTTTGTAAATTAATTGTATTCATATATATCTTTTGTCAGTGCCGTAGCACTGGTTTTCTGACCATGAGTGTTACAGATACAGTATAACCCGTTAAACCAAACTTGAAGGGACCCTAGAAATTTGTTTGGATTAACCGATCATTGGGTTAACCGAGCTTTGGCTTCGACTTTGACCTGGCTTTGGCAGAAATGTGGGTGCATTATGAATTTAATATACAATCTATATGGACACTTTGATTATTGTTTTTTATGTCTATACAGCAAAACCCGTTAAACCAAGCTCGGTTAAACCAAATGATCAGTTAATCCAAACTTTTTTCGGCAGCCCGGCAAAATACTACCATTTATCATATAAAAAGTCTCAGATGACCTTATAACCACATGAAAGTTTGGTTTAGCCATACCGGAAGTGGCCTGGGGCCCAACAATTCTGTTTGGATTAACCGACTTTGGTTTAACCAACTTTTTTATATGATAAATGGTAGTATTTTGCCGAGCTGCTGAAAAAAGTTTGGATTAACCGATCGTTTGGTTTAACCGAGCTTGGTTTAACGGGGTTGTACTGTATATAGGTATTTACACAATTTTATTTACATGGTTTCTGTGGTAAATTGAAGTGTGAAGTAAATTCTGAAATTAAAGTGCTATCCACAATTGGTCGTAATGCGTAGCATTGCGCTTGATGCGAGGAGAGGAAGAGACCCTCCCCCGCCCCGCGCTGTCGTGCTGCTTTCCCACCTCGCCCGACGCCGCCGCGCGCCCCCTTCCTCCCCCCGGCCCCGTGTCGCGCAGCACTCACACCTCACCCGACGCCCGCTGCTCGCCACCTCTCGCCCTCCCCCGGGCCGGCAGCATTCACACCTCACCTGCTGTCGCCCGTCCCCTCTCCCTTATAAGGCCTCCCCCCGCCTCCCTCAGGCACTCGCCTTCCTGCCGCCTTCCCAGCTCCTCACCCTTTCTTTGGGCCTCTACTACTCCTCCTCGGACCGATTCATCATGCCCGGGCGCGGACGGGGGAAGGGCCGGAAGAACACCAGGACTACCGTCATGAGCACGCCGGGGCCCTCCTCGGGCTCCCCGGGAGGCTCCGCAGCCTACTCCGCCTCGGCGTCACCCTCGGCGCCATCGGGCCGCCCCTCAAGCGATACCACCGCCATCCTGGAGGCGCTCAACCGCCTCACCACTCGCATGGAAGCCGTCGAGGCCGGGGTCGCCCGAGGAGCCTCGGACACCCCCCAGCCGCTATCAACGCGGGAGGCGGCCTTCTCCTTGCCGCCCGTCCAAACACCTCGGGCCCTCGACCCGATCGGGAGCCGACCGCCTCCTCCGCCTCAAGCGACTCTCCCCGGGGCGGTGCACCCGCAGTACGAGGGGTACAGCCGCCTCACCGCCACCCCGCGACCGTCGCCCGCCTACCGCCACGAGACGGCGGAGCACAGCCCAGCATCCGCGGCCGACGCAGTCCGCGATATACTGGCCTCCTCCGAGGCGCACCACGCCGACCGGCGCCGAGGTGTCCCCTCGGATTATGTCTTCCCCTGCGACCTGGTGGAGAGGGGGCCGGGACGCAAGCCGGTGAAACTGGGTGAGGCCACCAAGGACGAATATCACCTCGCCCTCCTCACCTTGGTCAACCACCCCTCGTTCCCGGCCCACTCTCTCCGGGGCCTCCACCACCATCACCTCACCATCATGAGGGACAACCTCCTCCACCCCTGGCCGGTCGTCCGCCGGTACTCAGAGACCATCTTCTCATGGATCGCGGACGGGAGGCTCCCCCAGGGGTGGCACGACCCCATGGCCCTCAACAACATCCGAGTCGACAGCATGCTGACCGTCGACCCCCTCGACACGCCCCCCAGCCCGGCACAAGATGGGGCCCGAGGTGCCCACCTGCCCCGGCACCAAGTCGACGCCCGCACCACCTACGATTGGCACGCTCACGGGGCCCCCTGCTCCGCTTGGAACCGCGATCCCGCCTCGTGCGATCGGGCCCCCGTCGGGGAGGCCCACGGTGAGGTGGGAGACAGGCGCCGGCACGTCTGTGCATATTGCGCCAATGTACGGCGCATATTAACGATGCACAGCGAGGCCGGTTGCCGCACCAAGCAAGCCCGTGAGCGCCAGACCCCGCCCACCTCGGCGGATTTTTGATCCGCCGGCCTCCCCCCGGCCGGCCCGGGGGGCCTTTCCCGGCGCCTCACCCCAACCACTGCCGACAGCCCCGCGATCTCCACCGACAGCCCCCCAGCGAACACCGATCGAAACGCCGCCCAGACGAAGCCGGAGATCATCACCTCGCACCTTACACCTCGGACGACACAGCCCAGCCCCACGAGGGACCCTCCCCAGACAGCCCAGCCACCGACCTTCACGACACCGCCTTCATGAAACCGCCCGACCCGACCCCGACTCCCACCCCGCCCAGGCCTGAGGAGTTCGCTGCCCCCCTGATCAACCCTCGCCAGACCTCCTCCCCGGGGCCTCAGGAGCGGGCCTCCCTTTTTTGGCCGCCCGCTCCCCCCCCTCCACGTAGGCCCCGGACCCTCCTCTCACCCAGACCTACCTCTCCGGGCCCCCGCCTCGGGCGCCCCGTGCCCCCGCCTCGGGCGCGCCTCGAGCCCTCTTCTACTCTGACACTGCTCCTGATGAGCCCCTGTTTATCCCTGTACATCTCCTCCTGCTCCTCATGAGCACCCCCCTGCTGTACTGCTCCTCATGAGCCTTCTTCCTTATTCTGTTATTGCCTTTTACCTACACTGTTGCTCCTTATGAGCTTATTTACTCTGCTCCTCATGAGCCTCTCTCATGCCTCTGTATACTCTGTTTTATGTTTTACACTCTGAGGCGGAAATAAACGCCTTTATTCCCACCCCCGCCTTCCTCTCTTCCTTTTCGTGCATCAGCATACCCAGCCCACTACACGTAGAAGTGAGTCTTCTTGTTGATCTTTACTTTTCGTTTATTTCTTTTGTAAATATTACACTAATTGTCCCCTTCCTGGTATAAGCTTAGATCAAAGACCCTATAATACTAAGACGGCTCACTCCCTATCTCTCCCATGGTAATGTAAATTTCGCAGTGGCACCTTGTGGTGGGTTTGATCAGCCCGGCTGCTGGTTGGTGTTTCACATGTAAACACATACAATTCACTAATGCGGACACAGCAGTTCCATACAGTGGTTTTTATTTTTCATTCTGCGGTAGTTACATGTTGGGTATCGGTGTTTTGAGTCTGTATCTGGGTGCTAGTCCTTGTGCTGGTTGACCGGATTCGAGCCATTAACCATTCCCATTCCTCTTCATCTCGAGGTGTGGGTGGGTGAAGTTAGGGTTAGAGTTGTCCGGTCGGCGCCTGGAGGAGTTGTGCGGCCATGGAGGCGGGTAGGATTTGAACTGGTCACGTGTTGTTTTTGGCGGGAGGAGGTCGCATCCTCCTCCTTCTGCTGGGTGGGGGGATTCCACCATTGACGCTAGGTGGCGGAAGCAATGCCGGGCGTGTGGGTGTTCTTTTTTCCCCTGGAGGGAGTAGGAGTTGGGTCTTTGTTGTGCTGGTCCTGTCCCCGCCCCCCGAATTAGCCATGTTACGTTAACATGCATAATTATATTATACATGAGGTAGGTAAGTATGAATACACATCAATATGAAATTGCTATGAACAAATACCCATCATCATCAGCATCATCATCAGCATCGCCATCATCACACATCCTTCACATTCATATATCCATTTATACATATAATATAGCACCTGTTTAACCAAGAGAACAGCCAGCACACCAAGTGGTGGGTTTGATCATTTTGATTACAGAATACAGGCTGAGTGAGCCATCTTAGTATTATAGGGTATTTGCTTAGATGTTGCAAGGACGTAAAACTCCAACAACCAACCACTCATTTTTGTTATATGTCGTGCTTCCGTGTCCGAGGAAACAAACGAGCTGATCGTAAAGAAAGCACCAATCAATCAATCAATCAGTTATGATTTTACTGCGACCAGACGAGATAGCCAAATTGGTAAGAGTGCTGACTGGCTTGTCGTTGTTTGGGAGGTTGTGGGTTCGAAACGTGACCGAGTCAAACCAATGACTTACAAAATTTATCCTTGTCAGTACTTAGCCTGGCGCTCGGTATTAATATGATAGGGCAAGGACTGGTTTGCTCAGTATCGGGATAAAATGACTGAGTGGGATATAAGATAATGGTGCCAGCAGCCTGGTCTCCTAGTGGGACAGCCTGGGCCCGTATGCAGGAGTCGGTGGTATTCGGTGGTAGCGAGCCAAAACGGTGGTAGGAGGGAATAGGCCTAACACCAAAAGCTTAACCGGTGTTACGTTACCCCTGAAAAATAGGAGGTATAGCGAGTTCATTAGGCCCAAATCTATTCAATGCTGTCATATTTAACAGAATTACATACGCAATAAGTGAAATTTCATTAAATTAACCCTAAATTCGAAGCAATATTAACGCTGCCGCCGTAACAGTGGCGATATTAATATTTATATTTTCGAATCGACAAACGTAAAGTAAACAAATCGCCGCCGCCGCATCGACGTCGCTTTCCATACTGGCGGCGGTGGCGGTTGCTTGCATTCGCCGATTCGAAAATATTAATATTGCCACCGTTGCATCGGCAGCATTAATATTGCTTCGAATTTATGGTTAATTTCATGAAATATCACTTATTGCGTATGTAATTCTGTTAAATATGATAGCATTTAATAGATTTGAGCCTAATATATGGCTACAAATGCAGAGGGATTTCCCAAATCTATAAATAACTTCACGTGTAGCTATAATCAAAGTGTTACGCGCTCCTGCATACCACTTGACACAGTTCCCGACATCGGCGATAGCTACCCTGTAATAGGCTGTAACACCAAAAGCCGCTACCACCGACTCCTGCATACAGGCCCAGGTCTCTCAGTGTTGCCATCACCGTCACATAAGTGCACATTGTCACAAGTCGGTACTAATCCTGAGATGTTGCTCGGTTGCAAAACCCCAACAAACAGATAGACTTTTATCACGTTTGCCCATGTTTCCCGCTGATTCAAGTAAGGGAAGCAGGAGACCGAGTTGGGAGTAAAAGGAATATTTATTACGGTATGACGGTACAATGCAGGGAAGTCAGTCGACGGTGTCGAAGTCGAGGGGGGCCTCCCCGATCCCCGGAAGCTCTGAGGCCGCCAGAGCCAACCCCTACGGAGTAGTCCTTAAAATAGAGGGTGGGTGTGGTGAGTTGCTATGTCCAGGTTCAAGCGAAACCGAATGTCTAGGTGCGGGGGGAGCTTTCGGTTGCTGGTGTTCGTCCAGCCCGCTTGGGGCGTGGTGGGTACCCGGCTCCCCTCACCAAATCAACCACAATTCGGAAATTATGCGCCAATTGGGGGACGGTTTTTCGGACGGCAGAATAAACTTCGAGCCTCGACGTTCGTGTTGCGCATGGGACATGGTTTGTTTGTTGTTGTTTTACATCCTAGCAACATCTAAGGTCATATCATGACAGATACCGACTTATGACAGTATGCACTCATGGTGACTTTATAGTGCTGCCCCAATGGAAGACCCGCCAGCACCAGCACCATGACCTGATATCCCACTCAGTCACATTATCCTGACACTGAGCCAACTAGCCCTTGCCCTATCCTGGATGCCGAGTGCCTGGCTAGGAAGTGACAAGTATCATTTTTTAAGTCATTGATTTGACTCCACCAGGGTTCGAACCCACGAACCCATGGTTTCGAATCGTCCCATCTCCTAAAACAGGAGACGGATGCTCAACTCATTCGGCCATCCCGTCTGGTCATGGGGCATGGCATAAGGTAGTTACTGTGACAGGGCTGCTAAACAACCCATTAGAAAAAGTGTCAAAGGCTGGGTTATAAAAATAACCACTTGATTTTGCAATCTAAAATGTTAAATACATTGTTCAAATACTGATCTGTCACAGCCGGCTATACTTGTGGTGAATGATTCATGAAATCTGGTAGATTAATAGACTTTATAAGTCGAATTGAGAGCTTTCTGTGGCTGCCATCTTGGGTTTTGCATTCTCTCCTAATTTCTCAACTGTATGCCGATTAAGAAAAGCATTATGTACTGGAACTACCACCTCCACAGGCAGCAGTTTTTGCTCAGATTCAGGCAGGATTTCCATCCCTACTCTGGATATCTTTTATCCATGCATTAGTTGGAATTAGTTCTTGTGGTTGGATCCCATGCCCGATCAGACCATGTGACTGAGAGGTACTGATCCCTATCCTAAGGATGGTAAATGCTAAACCTTAAGCCAAGATTCCATATACGCGGTATGCGATATGCGATATGCAATATGCGAATGTGAATGTGACAAACAAATGGAAAGACATGTAAATGCACAGTGGTGCTTCCATATGTCCAGATGCGAATGCAAATACGACTGCGAATGATTAAAAGTGGATCACTCAATGGACCGATCAGTGCAAATGCAAATGCGAATACGAATGGCATGCCACATACCGTGCATATGGAATCTTAGCTTTATTCTGCTATGGAGCCTGTGCGCAACTGTAAAGTGCTGTTTGGAGTTGGGGACAGAGCACAATTAGTCGATTCACATTCTGGTTGGTATATTTACACTACACATTCGTGTCAGGCCAGTCTCTCCATGTTTAATCGAACCTAGGATTGATCTCCTGCCGAGTTAAACCAATGAGTTTTAATATTGATACTTCTCGCCAACTTGATTGGTGCTCGGCATTACAACAAGTAGACAAGGATTGAGTTGCTCAGTATCTGAGTAGGATATCAGGTCATGGTGTCAGGTCGCCATGAGTGCGCACAGTCTCAAGTCAGTGCCCGTTATGATGTTCCTTGAACCGTAGATGTTCCGTGGACATAAGACCCCAACAAGTCAGTGCCAGCCCTGATGTTGATTGAACCGTAGATGTTGCATCTACTTAAAACCCCAACAAGTCAGTGCCCGTCCCGATGTTGCTTGAACCGTAGACGTTGCGTGTATATAAAACTCCAACAAGTCAGTGCCCGTCCTGATGTTGCTTGAACCTTAGATGTTGCGTGGACATAAAACCCCAACACACATATTAATACTAGCGGTGTCAGTGTTGGGGGTGCTTTCGACAACATCAACAACAACAACCCGCGGCAGATGGCGCCTCGATCGAGCTGGCGGGCGGGCGAGGTGCAGCGTGCAGCAGGTGGGCTGAGGCATCTGCGGGACGCCTGCTTGGGTAATGAGTGCTGGAAGCTTTCTTTTCTAGCGTTATGGGGGACATCTGGCGCGCAACTGGGTGAGCTGCTACTTGAGCTAGCATCAGCAGCAGGAGCTCATTAAGGCTCACTTGAATCGGCGGGGTGGCCCTGGCTAACGTAATGGCGATTTAAAAAATATATTTTGTTGTTGTTGGTAAGACAGTTTATTCTTCAGACCATACATTTTTTTAAGCGCCGAGGCACTGGTGTTCCGGTCTTTTACATTACATTGTAAATAGGTAGATCAGTGGGTACCCACACCCGCCAAAACCATCATTGGGGATATTAGTAGATTATATAGTGTGTTAGTGGGTTAGCCATGATAAGTTGTTTTTTTGTGTTTTTTTGTGGTCCATTAGTTGTTTAAGCAGGGGAAATTTCAGTCATAGACGACTGGTCTTCTTCATTCCACTGCTGGTCGATAGAAAGCCCGAGCCTACACTTTTACCGACCCAAGGGATTTTTAACCTCCCACACCACATAGACATGGTATGAGAGCAACCGGCCTTTGATGACGCTGTAAGTTATACACAGCAGTGGAAATCCAAATTGGTGGCTGGGGGCACGGGGAATCGAACCGCCGACCCTCAGATTAGGAGTCCGACCTAGAAAAAAGTCAGACACTCTAACCACTCCGCCACAGAGAATGCCACAGTTCAGTTTTATGGGATAAGATGGCAGGTCGCTGCAAAACTGTGCTGCTAATGCTATTATAGGTGCAGAGTATGGGGGTGGGTGAGAGAATTAAGCAGCGTTGCCACACTACCATCTCTTTGGGATAACAAGTCTGGGATGGTTATTGGAGTTTTACGTCCTGGCAACATCTATGGTCATATCAGGATGGGTACCGACTTGTGACGGTGTGCACTCATGGCGACTTTATAGCGCTGCCCGACTGGGAGACCTGGCTGCCAGCACCATGACCTGATATCCAACCAGAGCCAACCAACCAGTCCTTGCCCTATCCTAATAATGAATGAGCGCCTAGCAAGGAAGCGACAATTATAAATACTTGCCGTTTTACTCGACCGGGGTTCGAACCCGTGGGTTCGAATCCCACGATGTACCAAAACGAGAGTCGGACGCTCAACTCATTCGGACATCCCGTCTGGTCCATGTCTGGTGGCCTTCATAATATTCCTACTGATTGTCATTGTTAATTTCCTATGGTTATGGTTGGTTGTTGTTGGAGTTTTACGTCCTGGCAACATCTAAGGTCATATCAGGACAGGCATATGGCTATGCACAGTGTATTATACAACATCATGAACTGGATGGGATAACCGAATGAGTTAAGCCGCCCGCTTTACTTACCGTGTGAATTTGAACCCTAGGTTCGAACCTTGGCCGAGTCCAGTGAGGAGTAGCGAGGATTGAGTTAAGGGTGGCTTCCAGATGAAGCTGTGAGCAAACTCATGTTGGCGCAACTGTGTGAATACCGGTGGTGCTTACAAACTTAGGGGGTTTGGGGTATTCCTCCCCACAAAATGTCACTTTTATTGCATCAAAATGGTGAAATGTGGTGACATTCACATGTATGTTTCACTCATTTTACTTCTGCTTTTTGTAGATGGGGTGGGGGGGGGGGGAGCAACCAGGAAACCCCCTCTAAATACGCCACTGCAGTCAAACCAGTCACTTATATATATACATGTACATATATATATATATATATATATATATATATATATTTCCACATATATATATCCACATATATCCACATATATACACATATATCAATCAATCAATCAATAGTTCCATCCTCTAGTCGAGGGTTGGATGCAATGGTTCTCCACTTGTCCCGATGTTGTGCTGTTCTGATAGACTGTGAATAATTCAAGCCTGTCCACTGTGAAATATTTGTAAACCATGATGTTCTTGTTCTCCCTCTCCCTCTGCTGCCATTCACCTTCCCTTCCAACAATGTACGGTATATTGAACTCTGACGAATGATGTGGCCAAAATAAATAAGTTTCTTTGTCTGTATAGTGGCAAACAAGCTTTTCTTATTTTTAATTTTTCTGAGAACTTCTTTGTTGGTGATCTTCTTTGTCCATGATATTTTCATCATCCTTCGATAAGTCCACATCTCAAATGCTGCTAAACGTTTGTACATTTTCTTAGAGATTGTCCATGTCTCTGCCCCATACATTAGAGTAGACCACACATAACACTGAAGAATACGCTTCCTTGTTTGTATTAATATCTTACTTGATGTTAACACTCTATTCATTTTGGAGAATGTTGTTCGGGCTATTGTTATCCTTCTTTTAATTTCTTCCTCACATCTCCCATCATTTGTAATCTTTTGTCCGAGATATATGAATTCGGATACTTGTTCTATGTTTGTGCCATCTATGGTTATATTGACATTTGGTTTATCTGTCTTTTTACTTATAACCATTGTTTTGGTCTTCCTGGCATTCATCTTCATGTTGAATAGTATTCCAGCTTTATTGATTCTATTCACTATATCTTGTAGGTTTTTCTCACTGTCTGCTAGTATTACACTGTCATCGGCATATCTAAGATATACACACATATAATATATACATATACACACATATATACACATCTATGCACACATATATACATATTTAAACATATATACACATATATACACATACATACACATATGTACACATATATGCACATATATACACATATATACACATATATACACATATATACACAAAAAAATAATATAGACACACCTACGTATATATACACACTTACATACAAATGTAAAGATATGCATATATATACAGTACATAATTTCGATCAATTTAAATTGTCGGATTTCTTTTTATATGAACCATCATTTTGTTTGATTTTTTTCTACATATATCTTCTATTATTAACGAAAATGTCCGTATCTCATAACATCAACATTCCAAACCAGCCATTGAGATTCAAATCCCAGATGAGTCAAATGAATGACTTAAAAATCTATACATGTTGCTACCTAGATAAAAGATTCACCCCGTACTTCCAGTACAGGGGTGACAACCAGCCTAATATAAAAATGGTCGAAAAACCGGGCTAATGAATTGAGTCTTTATGAGAGCCTAATTTCACAATCTAAGAAGCAACATTTATTCTTTGTATATGTCTTCATGTTTACCCGCTACATTTGAGTTGGAAAATATAATAAAACATATACTTTAATGCAATTTAAAAGTGAAATCGATGGCGTTCTCTGGCCGCCATCTTGTCTTTTTGCATTCTCTCCCATTTCACCAACTCTGTGCTGATATAAGTAACCATTTGACACTGGTGCCACGTATTCTACTTGTTGTTCCATACTAACGCTATTTTCGCCCGTATTTAGACTACGTTGTCATTCACCCGTGTACTACAAGTATTGGGTGAATCTTTTATATAGTTGCTACCTAGCCTAACCCCGTCCTGATATGGCCTTAGCTATTGCTAGGACGTAAAACAACAAACAAACCAAACTTAGCCTCACACTCAGCAATACTAGGATAGGGCCAAGAGCAGTGAAATTGGGAAGATCAATTGTCCACGATTTGAAAGTTCCCTTGCTTAATCAACAAATTTAACATAAACAAAAAACAAAAAAACTCACCACTCACCACACCCCTGTTCCCCAGTGTCCCTCGTGCACAGCACATGCCACGCACAGCAACCACCAGCTGCTTCTGTGAATGCCAAGTATTTTGTTTTGGTCGGTTAGACGGGGGACGAGGGGAGGTCACTCTACTAATAAACTGTCGATCATTTCCAACCAAACAAATAAATCACCACCTCTACGGTTATAAATAGAACACCCACACAAGCTTATTTAAAGCTGCATAGTCCGATGAAAAAAATCTAATTTTCAAAAGGAAAATAATTATCAAGGTTTGATTCTACGTATCTAACTTAGATACTGGTGCACTTATTAAACATTTGTCGCCACAAAGAAGGGAATACTGAGGCAATGTAATAAAGAACCTGTTGCTGCAGAAACCTATGTAGTACTAGTAGTAGTCAGAGTTTTGGGGTGCTTGCCAAAACAAATTTTGCATGTTTGCACTTCAAATATTTCGAAAGATAGCTGTTTAAAATCAAAGTTACTTCAAACTAAAGTAAATTAGATTAGATTGACCAACCTGATATATTTACCTCAGAAAATGACATAAACTCAAAACCATATGACCATGCAACTTTAACCTATAGAGTAAAACCTCTCAAAATCGACCGCCCATGGGACCGACTTTAAATTGTCAATTTAGGTAGGTGGTCAGTTTAGGGAGTTTAAAAAAATCATTACAATGGTATTGGATGGGCGATCGTCTGGGACCCAAATAAAGCGATCGATATCAATAAGGGAGTGGTCGCTCTGTGGAGGTGGTCGGTTAGAGAGGTTTTACTGTATATATTTTTGGTTTAGATCGTCTGCGAAGCCATGGTATGTAATCTGCATTTACCGGAAGTGGCTACATATTGCTGGTTACCGGTGGGTTCGATTGTCAGGCGTTGGGAGACTGGGGGGGGGGGGGGGTAGTCGCGTTGGTTCCCGCTGCTCGACCTGACATGCCTGGTGACTGCCGCCCGCCCTGCTCAGGTTGTGTTGTGACGCGATGGCGGCGGGCAGACGACAGCGTCCGCGCATCGGTTCTCGGTGTCGTAAAATACAATATTGCCGGCGCATAATTGCGCCTCGTTACGCTGTCTGCAGTTTGTTTACGCCGTCAGCGCGTAGTAATACACTATATGTTTGCGCGCGACGTGACCGTTGTACTTGTAGTGCCGGTCTGACTCTGAAGGGATAATGGTGTTGTTTACATCGCCATTTCGCCCGGCGTTCCTTCTTATACAGGCGGAGTGAGTGCTAAGTAATGTAGCATTCCTATGTGTTACAGTTACAGACATTCCAGCTCGATCTTACAACATTAGCTGCTTCTTGATAATTGACAATGTGCTCTAGAGGCATCGTTAAATAAAACTAACTTTTTTCTTGATAATTACAAATATGTAGTGGGTCTTCTTCGTCCATCGGTTTTTGTTATCGCTTTCTGGCCAAATCGGTAGAGCGTGGGCTTCCTGTGCGGAAGGTCGGGAGTTTGGTTCCCAGTCGAGTCAAACCAATGACTTATGAAATTGATACTTGTTGCTTCCTAGCCAGGTGCTCGGCGTTATTAGGATAGGGTGAGGACTGGGTGGCTCAGTGTCAGGATAATGTGGAATATCTGGTCATGGTGTGGGTGGCCTGGGCCGCATTCAGGGTCCGTCTCGGAGGTGCCTCGGAGGCACCCGTGATGTCAGGCTAGTCTGAACGACAACAGCAGTTGGTCGCCTCGAAAATGGCCACCCCGGTAGGCGGCGGCCATTTGCAATCGAAATGCTGCGCTCTGATTGGATGAAACCACTGCATGCGGCGGCCATTTTCGAGGCGCTTTTCACCTCCAGTCTGGAAAGAGAGGGGTCTCCGAGACGTCGCCGAGATGCACTCTGAATGGAAATAAGCCAAAAAGCATCGCCGAGACGTCGCCGAGGCGCCTCCGAGACGGACCCTGAACGCGGCCCTGGTCTCCCAGTGGGGCAGCACATGAGTGCACACTGTCACAAGTCGGTACCCATCCTTATATGACCATAGATGTTGGCAGGACGTAAAACTCCATCAACCAAACAACCTATATGCTACAGACATTCCGACTCGAGTCACAATGTTAGCTGCTTCTTGATCATTGCAAATACGTAGTGGGTCTTCTTCATCCATTGGCCTTTGTTGTCGCTTTCTGCCAGGGTTTTCTCGACAAGTTATTCTCGGCCGGGATTCAAAACTCATGATTTGAATGCGGGCCAAGAAAACCTAATGGCCTACAACAACAAAAATAACATTTTTAAAGTACACTTGTTGCTACCTACTCTGACACTTGGCATTATTAGGGTCTGAGAAAGACTGTTTTGTTCAGTATCATGATAATGTAACTGAGGTTGATATATTGTATCATAATTCTGGAGGAACGGTATCCCAGTGACGTAACACTATGACGTCGCCATGAGTGCACACTGACACAAGTTGGAAGGGGGGGGGCGGCTGTCCACTATACTGGTCTGTCCGTTGAGTGGTGTTCTACAATACATGGCTACACTGTTTGCTTTAAGCAGAGAGCGTGTATATAAACAGATGAGAGGGACAACTCCCATACTAGAGCATGTAACAGCTGCCGACTGTGGCGCTCCAAGTGGTGGTTGTTGAACAGCTTAAGCATATGGGCAAACCTCAAGGCATTTTCAATGGCAGTGAGCAATCTTCATACAGAAACATTAAATATCTCTAAAACTACAACACCTAGAAACAAACTGATTGGAATACACATAGAAACATGTTTACCAACGAGATTATATTAAATTGATATGGTTAGGCTTCTGGATTTCTATTAATTTTGAATAAAACTGACGTTTTTCACTACGCGTATGGCAAACTCAAGGCATTGTCAATGGCCTTGAGCAGTCTTCGTACAGAAAAGTGAAATATCTCTAAACTACACTACATAGAAACAAACTGTTTGGAACACATATAGAAAACATAGTTAACAATAAGACTATATTAAATTTACATGGCTAGGGTCTGAATTCTATTAATTTGAATAAAATACACGTTTTGCACTACACGTACGGCAAACTCAAGGCATTGTCAATGGCGGTGAGCAATCTTCATACAGAAAACATTAACTATCTCTAAAACTACACCACATAGAAACAAACCGCTTGGAAGACATATAGAAAACATGTTTACCAAAAGGATTATATTAAATTGATAAGGTTAGGCTTCTGGATTTCTATTAATTTGAATAAAAACAAATGTTTTGCATTGAGCGTACCGGCAAACTCATGGCTTGTTCAACACTAACCGCCAGGAACGCCACTGTAGCCTGTGTTACCGTTTTTCGCGGGAGTTGTCCCTCTCATCTGTTTATATACACGCTCTCTGCTTTAAGGCAGCTGTGTACACACTAAGTTTTTGCATTTTGGAAGGACTGTTCATTCACCGCATTGCAGCCACCTCCACCGGGTGGTGTAACCATGTAGAAAGCTTGACATTCCCTGAGACAAACCTTGGGAGTCATGGGATAGAGGATGCCTGCTTACCGGACGTGGTGGCCGAATCGGTAGAGCGCATGCTTCCCGTGCAGAAAGTCTGTGGTTCGAATCACAGCCGAGTCAAACCGATGACTTATAAAATTGATACGTGCCACTACCTAGCCTGGTGCTCTGCTTTAATAGGATAGGATGAGAACTGGTTCGCATATTATCAGAATAATGTGACTGTGTGGGATATTGGGTTTTCGTGCCGGTGGCTTGTTTTCCCAGTGGGGCAGCACTATAAAGTCACCATGATTGTGCAGTGTCATGCCTGGTTTGACCATAGATGAAGTAAGAATAGCTGTTGCTATGGTGATACTCAATTACTAACATGATTTCGAACACCCAGCTTAGAGTTGCATAGTTCGATGGTCTCCGAGTGGGGCAGCACTATAAAGTCGCCATGAGTGCGCACTGCCACAAGTCGGTACCTGTCCTGAAATGACCTTAGATGTTGCCAGGATGTAAAACTCCAAAAACCAACCAATCAAACCAATGTAAAGTAGCTTACAGTTAAAATTAGGGTTAAAATTTGACCGTCCAAACGAGTCTATAGGCGATCAGGGCCAGACGCAGCTGGCATATAGTGCTTAGAACCCCTCACAGGTGGCGCCAGCCTAGCCAATACTGTACCTACACAAGGCCACTTATACTATAATATAGGGAACTGAAGATAGATAGCGTCCTTGTTTATATTCCCATAATATATTATAGAACACATAAATAGACGTGTATGTTTGCGTTGTGCATGTGGCAGGTTGGTGGGTGAGCCTTGTGTGTCTGAGTGTTCTGGATACGGCTGCGGGGACGTCAGCTGCTGCGTTTCCGGCTGCGTCTGCTGTTGCATTAACTGCGCTGCGCAGCGTCTGCTGCTGCGTCTGTTGTTGCGTCTGTTGCCCGCCGCCACAGCTTCCTTCCCGTTAGGGGGCGCGGGTAAATGTTTACAGTATGTGATAGGCTGTGTGTGTGGCTGTGTGTGTCTTTGTCTGTGTGTGTATGTGTCTGTGTGTGTATGTGTGTGTGTCTGTGTGTGTGTTTGTCCACGGAGCAGCGACCTCCTGTCGCGCTACCCGCCTTACCCGCCTTACCCGCCTTACTCACCATAACCACCATAATCACCATAACGATCATAACCACCATAACCACCATAACCACCCATACCCGCCAAAACCATCATACCCACAACACACCCTACCGATGACACACACCCACCACACCCACCACACTCACCATACCCACCATAACCACCATACCCATCCATAATCACCATATCCACCACACACACCCTACCGATGGCACCCACCACACCCACCACCCCCACCCATAACCACCATACCCACCCATAACTACCACACACACCATACCCACCATACCTACCACACGCACCACACACACGATACCCATAATACCCACAATGCCCACAATACCCATCATACCTGCGCTACCCGTCCTACCCACCATAGCCGCCCTACCCATCCTACCTGCCCTACCTATCCTACCTGCCCTTCCTGCCCTACCTGCCCTACCCGCCATACCTGTTCTACCCCCCTACCCGCCATACCAGCCATACCCTACCCGTTCAATCTGCCCTACCCGTCATGCCCGCCCTACCTACCCTACCCACCATACCTGCCAAACCCGCCATTGCCGCCCTACCTGCCATGCCCACCCTACCTACCCTATCCGCCATACCCGCCATACCCACCCTACCCGCCCTACTCGCCCTACCCGCCCTACCTGCCATACCCATCATACCCGCCATACCTGCCATACCCACCCTACCTGCTATACCCACCATACCCACCATACCCACCATACCCGCCCTACCTGCCCTACCCACCATACCCGCCCTACCCACCATACCCGCCCTTCTCGTCCTACCCGCCCTACCCACCATACCCGCCCTACCCACCATACCCACTATACCCACCCTACCCGTCCTACCCGCCCTACCCACCATACCCGTCCTACCCGTCCTACCCGCCCTACCCACCATACCCGCCCTACCCGTCCTACCCGCCCTACCCACCATACCCACCATACCCACCATACCCGTCCTACCCGCCCTACCTGCCCTACCCGCCCTGCCCGCCGTGACTAGGTCGTGCTCGCAGCGTGCTGCCTGAGGGCGGGGCCCACCGCTCACCTTTCCGAGGATGGTAAACAATTCTCCCTCCACTCGCGTCGAGGTGAAGAGCTCCCCTGATTGAGCGGGGTGGGGGAGGAGGAGCGGAGGTGGGTGATGGTGAATGGAGGGGGGAAGGGGAGAGGGTAAGGGGTGGCGGGTAGGGGCAAGGGTTGTGGGTGAGGGTGAGGGGTGGGGGAGGAGGGGATTGGGGTGATGGTCGTGGGTGAGGGTGAAGGGGTGGCGGTTGTAGGGGAGGGTGGTGGGGGGAGGAGGGGTGGGGTTACGGGTGAGTGGGTGGGGAAGGAGGGTGGGGGTAGTGGGTGAGGGTGATGGAGTGGGAGTGGGAGGAGGGGAGGGGTGGGGGGTCGTGGGCGTCGGTAAGATTTGGGGGTGAATGGGTTGGGTGGAGGAGGGAGTGGGGATGGGAAGGGGGTGGAGGAGGGGAGGGGGGTCGTGGGTGGGGGTGCGGATGTGGGGGGACGGGCTGGGGTCGTGGGGGAGGAAAGCGAGGGGGTGGGGCTTATGGGGCAGGGGTGGGGGACGAAGTCAGGGGACGGAGAAGTGGGGCGGGGTGCAGTTGAGATAGAGATAATTATTCTTCAGGCAGGAAGCATAAACTACGTCATGTATATTTAGCCCGTGCCCACCCGCCCCCCCCCCCCCCGCCTCCACACCCGCCGCTGTGACGCTCGGTACGACTGTTCACCCACTTTCCCCTCTCCGTTTCTACTGTCCCTCTCCCACAAACATAAGGATCATAACTCATCATCTCGGAGCCCTCCCCTCACCATCCCACCTTCCTGCCAATGTCGGGGCCCACTCGACGTACGAACGAGAGATTGGTTCGGGCTTCACCTCCCAGCAACATATGAGGTCATATTACGAGATACACACAATGTCCACCAACCGTGAGGGTAATTTGTGCACCCCTCGTTAGCTCAGAACCCTCAGGGCGAGTGACCGACTGAACGATATACAGTAAAACCTCCACAGATCGACCACTCCCCTATATCGATCGCTTTATTTAGGTCCCAAACGATCGCCCATTGTAAAAATAAAGAAAACTCTCTAAATCGACCACCTCCCTAAATGGACCATTTAAAGTCGGTCCCATGGACGGGCGATTTAGAGAGGTTTTACTGTACTATATATATATATATGTGATGTACTATGTATGTGATATATAAGGATTATGCAAGCATAAAGGCGCGCAAGGGACGTTCTTTGCTATTCTGAACCATGCCCTTTATGAGTGTATGTGGGGTGTGGGGGGGGGGGGGGGGGGGGCAGCAGTGCGTGACCAGACGGGTGGCACCCCCCCCCCCAACGAATCTGAGTGTGAGTAGGATGGAAGTGTTTAGGTTAACAGACAGGCTCCACCAGTAGATGACTGAGGGAAGAGTTAGGGCTGAGGAGCAGATATGCCTTATTATACCTGTATAATCGCTTATACAGCATATATATATATATATATATATATATATATATATATATGGGTAGTTACTCAAAAACACAGATATAATTTATGGTTGAGTGATATATTCTCTGGCTAGGAATAAAATGCCTTGCCTAAAAAATAATGTTTTTTTTCAAATGCAGTGAGTGAACAAATTTTACACTAATGAGTAGTGTTGAAAACAGCCGTAGGTGGCGCCAGCATCGGGTTCAGCTGATAGGTAGCCCGCAGTGAATACTCGGATGGTAGCGAGCTTCTGACAGGACATTAATAGTGGTGATCATTACATTATTTATATTAACATAATCGATTATACAGCACATATATGTGTGCATGCTTCAGTAAATGAGTCAAAACCCTTGGTCTCAGCCAACTTCCGTATCGCGGTATCGTATTCGACATGTGCAGATTCATAGAAGTCGCTATGTCTAGCACGGTGAGAAATGAAACTAATATGTTCCAGCACAGCTTTACAGCTGCAATGGACATCTCAGGAATATCGAGAGCTTACATTGCGGTCGCGCACACCAGCTCATGGCAGTTAAGCTTACGAACATCTTTCTTCGATACCGTCTATCGCTTCAACGACCACTTACTTCTTACTTTTCGAGAGGCGCTTCCACTGGAGGAGCTGCTATCCGTACAGCGGCATTGTCATGCTCCTTCCCTGGAGTGCTTCCTCGCACATCCGTATGTGGATTGCCCACTGTTCGTCCATGGAACTGCCACCATGTCCACCATCTTGTAGGTCATTAGCTGCTTTCATGGGTTCGAGGTGGCGAATCCCGGAGAGTCGTGATGTCAAAACGTAGTGAAACGGAATTAATCATGTTTTCTTTCAATTTCTTGTCTTTATTATGAGTTGCTTCAGTATAACTCGAAGTAAAATACAATTCCTAATAGTTTATGCTATGGTTTACTATGTTTTTGAGTCATATATCATAGTATGGAACAATTTTACTTAGTTGTATCTATAATAACTCTATTAGTGCCCACAACTGGAAGGTGGCCTTATAGGGCATGTCTGTTCTGCATATCTGACCTGACTTTATCCAGACCGATTTTACCTGACTTGACTTTACCCGACCCGACTTTAACCGACTTGACTTCACCCGAGCAAACTTTAACCGACTTGACTTTACCTGACCTGACTTTGCCCGACTTAACTTTACCTGACCCGACTTTACCTGACCTGACTTTATCCAGACAGACTTTATCGGACTTGACTTTACCTGACCCGACTTTACCCAACCCTACTTTACCGACCTGACTTTACCCGACCCGACTTTGACCAACTTGACTTTACCCGACCTGACTTTGTCCAACTTGACTTTACCCAACCCGACTTTACCCGACTTGACTTTACCCGACCTGATTTTACCCAATTTGACTTTACTGGACTCGACTTTACCGGACTTGACTTTACTGGGCTTGACATTACCTGATCCGACTTTACCCAACTTTACTTTACCCGACCCGACTTAACCCGACCCGACTTTACCCGACCCGACTTTACCCACCCTGACTTTACCCAACTCGACTTTACCCGACCCGACTTTGACTTTAGCTGACTCAACTTTACCCGACTTGACTTTTCCTGGCTTGACTTTACCCGACCCAACTTTACCTGACCTGACTTTGCCCGACTTCACTTTCCTGGCGTTCGATTTGAAATTCTAGCAACTCGGATGACCCAAGTCGCCCGGGTCGTGTTAATCAAATATGGCCAGTGTGGCTTCAGGTCACCTCATGGTATTTACTTGGTCTGGTGTGCATAGATACATAACGTCCTAAAATTGTCAAAGGGGTCCAAACATTCAAATTATAAATTCACTGGAAGCTCCAATGAATCAGAAGCAATATGCTTTTTGAATTTTTATTATATTCCAAAATCTGAGTGAGATACAAGCATTTGAAAGATTTAGACTTTCGGATCTTTTGCATTAGCTAATGCAGCAGCCGTTCCATGCTTGTCACATCAGATGGGCCTGAGCATTAATGGTTTGATGGGATCAACCGCAAATACACAGGTTTCCAGTTGTAATGCTATGAAGGCAGCAGCCGTTCTGGTCGTGCCTATGGATTATCGTTTGGATGGGATTCATCGCAAATGTGCCGGGCTCTGGGCGATTCCGAGCCATGCAGTGGCGCATACACTGTGGAATGGCTGCTGCCGACATAACATTAAGCCCAGAACCCAGCGCATTTGCAATGGATCCTGTCCAAACGATAACGCACAGGCACGACCAGAACGGCTGCTGCCATCATAACATTAAACCCGAAAACGTGCACATTTGCGGTGGATCCCGTCAAACCCTTAATGCTCAGGCTCGACTGGATCATAGAATATGCAGTTTGTCATAGTTGAGTGTACAAAGTGATATGGTTCTACGACCCCGGGTCTTTCTCCAGTGCATACGGTGCGGAACGGCTGCTACCGTCATAGCGTTAAGCCCAGGACCCCGCGCATTTTTTTGGTTTTTTTTTGGTCCATTAGTTGTTTAAGCAGTGGAAAATTCAGTCATAGACGACTGGTCTTCCTCATTCCACTGCCGGTCGATAGAAAGCCCGGGCCTACACTTTTACCGACCCAAGGGATTTTTAACCTCCCACACCACATAGACATGGTATGAGAGCAACCGGCCTTTGATGACGCTGTAAGTTATACACAGCGGTGGAAATCCAAATTGGCAGAGCTGGGGGCATGGGGAATCGAACCGCCGACCCTCAGATTAGGAGTCTGACCTAGAAAAAAGTCAGACACTCCGCCACAGAGAACGATGGATCCTGTCCAAATGATAATGTTTCGGCACCACCAGAACAGCTGCTGCCATCATAGCATTACAACTGAAAACATGTGTATTTGCGGTCGATCCTATCAAACCATTAATGCTCAGGCCCATCTGATGTGGCAAGCATGGAATGGCTGCTACATTAGCTAATACAAAAGATCAGAAAGATTTGGGAATATAATAAAAATTCAAAAAGCATATTGCTTCTGATTCATTGGAGCTTCCAATGAATTCATAATCTGAATGTTTGGACCCCTTTGAACATTTTAGAAGGTTACCTATGTATGCACACCAGACCGGGTAAATACCATGAGGGCCCCCAAAGTCACGGTATGACCACAGTGGAAGTATGGTACTTTTATCTAACGGCAGTCATGCAGTGACATTAATATTAGGCTGCTGTAGGATGGCCTAGCAGTTTGTTTAAATGAGTGATATTAAATGATACCACTGCAATGACTCTCCCATACTCGTAATTATGAAGCTATTCAAATAAAACGTTTATTATTAGAAGACATATGACTTACTTCATATTTCATAGCAATTGTGTATTTATTTTAATAGGTTAAGTTAGTGTTTTTAACAAAACATGTTCGTTATATACTTTTTCCCTTCGTTTTGTGTGGCTATCACTGAAAGCTGGGGAGAATACAAATGACACGCGACTGTGAAAGCAGCTAATGGCGGGAATGCCCCCCCCCATCCGCCATGACAGTTTGTCCTGTTGTTTCGCGCTCATGCCTCCTCTCCTCCCTTCCTGCCAACAGTTCGTCCCTCGCCCTCTCAAGTTCATCAAATTCTTTTTTGGTGCAAAGCTCCTTGATTTCTTGAAGGGTTTCCTTCCTCTGCTTCACTATGGTCATCCTGCCCACACCAGTCTCCAACTCGCTGACTTCACCCTTTCCCGCTGCCCTCGATATCTTAAGGCCCTGTCACACTACGACGTTTCTCCCAGCAACCCGTCAGCGTTGAAAATAAAATGTTGCGCATCGAGAAACGTCCAACTTTTCGGCGGTTTGGGGAAAAAGATCGGCGTCAGCGCGGCGCATTATGCACTCGCGGCCAACGTGTGTCGACGCATTGGGGACATTTTTTTTTAAAGTTTGGCGCGACGTCTTCATCTAACCTTAAATGTTGTTGGGCGTAAAACAAAAATGCCCCAGTTTGCTGCAACGTGTGAGCATCGAGCCTCCCGCCTGCGCGCCGTCTTCCTAGCGTTCCCATAACGTTATTCCGGCACGTCCAATGCATCGCGACGTGCGCCTAACGTCCTTACCCATATATTTGTGCGCGCTGCTGGTCGTTGTTTTTTTTTTACACGCTTTAAACCTTGGCCGACCAATAGCACGTGCCGGCGTTTTGCGCCGACCATCAACGTCAAGGATAGTGTACCGACGTGTAGCGAAATGTACCGACGCGCGCATAACGCGCCCCCAGCGTGTCTCGATATTTCATCCATTTTCGCCCAAAAACACCACACGTCGCCGGGTCGCCGGCGAGAAGCGTCGTAGTGTGACAGCCCCATAAGCGGCAGTAGTAAGAACTGCAAAACGTCAGTGGCATGCTATAAAAATATCTCTAAAACCACACCACCTAGAAACAAACAGCTTGGAACACATACAGAAAACATGTTTAACAACCAGATTATATTAAATTTATCATGTTAGGGTTCTCCATTTCTATTAATTTTGAATCAAATTGACGTTTTGCACTGCGTGTACCGCCAAACTCAATGCATTGTCAATGGCCATGACCAATCTTCATACAGAAAAAGTTAAATATCTCTAAAACCACACCACCTAGAAAGAAACCGCTTGGAACACATACAGAAAACATGTTTAACAAACAGATTATATTAAATTTAGAAGGTTAGGGCTCTGTATTTCTATTAATTCTGAATAAAACTGACGTTTTGCACTGTGCGTACTGTCAAACTCAATGGCAGTGTGCCTTCGTGCCGCAGCCAAGCTGCGCGCGCATACACGATGTTCATAAACATTGAAAGGGGTCTATAGACAGTGTTCGAACGCGGTACCGGTTAGCACTAGGTGAGCGGGCACCGCGGTACGCATTAACCGAATAAAATCTAGGTCAGAAATGGCACAGACGCATGCCTGTAGCGCACAGACTAGGCGGTGGGGGCACCAGCAGCGGGGGATGGTGCTGGCCCGCAGCAAATAAACATCGAAAGCACATTGATCAATAAAGAATTGGTCGTATTAAATAAATAATTACTAAAATAATAATAACTAATATAATCCTCCGCCATTTCATATCCGTATAATAAATTATACTGCACATATGTTTGACGAGCGCAATCAGACACTGGCATTGGGTGACAATAGAACTAGTGATGGCGGAGTGGCTTGTCACCAGGTGTGAGGCAGACTGTGGGTAATGATTACTAGTATGGTATAATTTAGATACAAGATTCACCCCGTACTGCTGCAGTAGGGGTGCAAACTAACCCTATGTAAAAGCTGTCGAAAATGCGGGTCAAAGAATTGAGAGCCTAATTTCACAATCTAAGAAGCAACAATTATTCTTTACATCTGTTTTATTATTAGCCCGCTACCTTTGAGTTGAAAAATATAATATAATATCTAGTTTAATAAGATTTAAAAGTGAAATCGACGGCGTTCTGCGGCCGCCATCTTGTCTTTTTGCATTCTCTCCCATTTCACCAAATCTGTGCCGATATAAGTAGCCATTTGATACTGGAGCCACAGTTTCTAGTTCAGGTTCCATACTAAAGCTATTTTCGCCCGTATTTAGACTACGTTGTCCTTCACCCGTGTACTACAAGTACCGGGTGAATCTTTTATCTAGGTATAATTATGCCGGATTTATGACTGAAACAGAATGATGTGCAGTATTGGGACAGGAGGCAACCAGGTGTAAAATATTCTGCTAATTACACATTGGTGGGTGACGTGAACTGGTCTATAAGGGATTACAAATGTTATATAAAAGGTAAATGATGTAATGTGACCAGATGCATGTGGTATTGTGTAGTGCTGGTGATCCTTTACTTAGATTTAATAGACATTGTGTATTCTATAGATAGTGTGAGAGGGGCACTACTGTTAGTGTTATTGGCAGCTCTGCTCACAAACCCCCTCCCCCCCCCCCCCCAACTGTTATTTACGGATCACTGCACACCCAGACACAACAGGGCAGTGAGGCCAAAACAACCAAGGCATGGATACAAGCATGCTTACTGTTAATTGGTGGATATGTGAATGCTTACTGTTGATTGGAGGATCTGGTCATGTGACAGGCCATCTTGGATTCTAAAACCACTATATAATAATAAACCTGAGGGTGCAAGCTCTGTCTTCCTGCACACTTTATACTCTACCTTTCTTATACTTGCCTGTGGTGATTTCCTATTAGCCTGCCTTCACAACTACAGCTGCCAGCCGACGACTTTACACAAGGCCTCGCTGTGAACAGACAACACCTCCACCTATCCACATCTGCAGAGTCCGATGAATGCATTAAATCTTCAACCACAAAATACTTATCTAGATTTGAACTTATATATCCAACTTAGATACTGTTGTTTGTTTGTTGTTGTTTTGTATCCTAGCAACATCATATCAGGACGAGTACCGACTTGTGCCAGTGTGCACTCATAGTGACTTTCTAGAGCACATTGATTTTTATCATTGGCTATTGGACGTCAAACATATGGTCATTCTGACATATTTCCTTGGAGGAAACCTGCTGCCGCCACATAGGCTACTCTTTCCTATAAGCAGCAAGGGGTCTTGTATATGCACTTTCCCACAGCCTTTGATGAACCATTGATTGTGAGTGCTAACAACAGTGAATATGGTTATGTGGTTTGTTTGCGTGAGGGAAGAGGTTGTTGACAGTGAATATGATTAATTTATAGGGTATGTGTGTGCATATAGGGGAGGAGGGCGGGGTTGACAGTGAAATATGCCATTGGGCGATCAGGCCATCGGCACCATGACCCGATACTCAACACAATCATATTATCCTGATACTCTGCTAACCAGTCCTTGTCCTATCCTATTAAAAATGTAAAGCGCCAGGCTAGGTAGCGACAAGTATCAATTTTATAAGTCATTAGTTTGACTCGTCTGGGATTCGAACTCCTGGCCTTCCGCATGGGTAGCATGTGCTCTACCCATCAGGCCACCACGTCCGGTACTTAGATACTGGTGTACTTGTTAAGAAATTGGTGCCGCGTAGAATACTAGTCAACTTTAATACAATCTGTTACTGCCGAAGCTTTTTGGGTCAGAATCTTTTACAAACATACACAATTAATTGTGTATGTTTACAGTTTGAATATCTGCTAAATTACTCATATTAAAGCAGAGTTACTTCAAACTAAAGTAAGGTATATAACGATCAACCTAATATATTTATCTAACAAAATGACAGAAACTCAAAACCATCGAACTACGCAACTTTAAGCTGGGTCTTCGAAATCCTATTAGTAATCGAATATCGCCATAGCAACATCTCTTCTTACTTCATGGTTTTCTTCCGCAAACCTCTTGTATTCTTCGTAATCAACTGCCCTCAATCATTTCCACTTAATATTCATATAGTTTTGCTTCCCCCACCCCCACCCCCCTCATCCCACTTCGGTGATAGGTGAAACGCTGCCATGCGTGGGACATTGGTTTCATTTGATTTCCCTCCACTGACAAGACACCCGCTGTGTCAGAACAACATTGGTCTGGATGTAGAGTTGTCCATTAATGACATGTACTACTCCTCCAGTGTGTGACGTGAGGTGGGCGCCCACCCAGAAATTTACCCGACAGCTGGGAGGGGGGGTGAGGGGGGGCGCTCCACCAATGTGCAAGAGGAAATATAGGATGTTGTTGTTGAAGATTTATACTGCCTATCATGGATAAGCCTGAATAGGCTCGTTTTCACCATTAGACAGTTTGTCGATAGAAAGCCCGAGCCTACACTTTTACCGACCCAAGGGATTTTTAACCTCCCACACCACATAGACATGGTATGAGAGCAACTGGCCTTTGATGACGCTGTAAGTTATACACAGCAGTGGAAATCCAAATTGGCAGAGGTGGGGGCCCATGGAATTGAACCACTGACCTTCAGATTAGGAGTCCGACCTAGAAAAAAGTCAGACACTCTAACACCTCCGCCACAGAGAACACCACATGTTACCCTTGTATTTATACTCATATAATGCATTATACATCACATATATAGTTGTTGGTGCATTTGTTTTATTCTTATTATTTACTTCACAGATCTTTGAATTCAGTAGAAATACACACTGATGGTTGGTTGGTTGTTGGAGTTTTACATCCTGGCAACATCTAAGGTCATATCACGACGGGTACTGACTTGTGACAGTGCGCACTCATGGTGACTTTATAGTGCTTCCCCACTGGGAGACCAGGCCACCAACACCATGACCTGATATCACACTCAGTCACATTATCCTGACATTGAGCTAAACAGTCCTTGCCCTATCCTAATAATGCCAAGCGCTTGGCTAGAAAGCGACAAGTATTAATTTTTATAAGTCATTGGTTCGACTCGACTAGGGTTCGAACCCATGGTTTGAATCCCACTGTCTACCAAAATGGGAGACGGACGCTCAACTCAGTCATACGGATAGCTTCTATAACTTGAAACAACCCGTCTCATGGATTATTTAGGACCCAATCATGGTTAGAGGGTATAGATGGTGATACTGTTGCTATATAGTATTACTGTCATTCAGCCATCATGACTGTCCTGTGATTAGCCCATATGACATACTTGGAAAGTAGTGCAAACCACACTGTCACCTAAAGTAAAGCTGAAGGTTCCTGACCATGGCTTATAATCTGCGTAAAGCCACCCTTCTCTTCCCTGTGTTACGTCACACAACTCCTATTGATAATAGTTGTGGAGTAATCACCTCCCCACCTGACACAACCCCCCCCCACCTGACTCACCTCCCCCACCTGACACAACCTCCCCCCACCTGACTCACCTCCCCCACCTGACACAACCTCCCACATGACTCACCTCCCCACCTGACACCCCCCCACCTCACTCACTGCCCCCACCTGTCTTACCTCTGGCCCCCCTCAGTCTACCCCCTAACCGCTCCCTGACCAGTAGCCGCCCTGCTGCATGTAGGCAGACGCTCCCTTCGTCATTATGTAGAGCCCCCCCCCCCCCCCCCCCCACCCCCCAGGCCAGCATCACGTTCAATATCTACCGCACTGGTTTCCCACCGCTACACTGAGGCCAACTCACTGTCAACAAGCTAGATCCCAGAGAAAGGACCCACAGCCTTAACAACACCACCCCACATCCCTCTCCATTGTCAACAACCCTCTACCCTACACTCAGACCACAAAGCCTTACCAACATCCACCCCACACCCCTCTCCATTGTAAACAACCTTCTACCCTACACTCAGACCACAAAGCCTTACCAACATCCACCCCACACCCCTCTCCATTGTCAACAACCTTCTACCCTATACTCAGAGCCCATAGACTTACCAACAGCCACCCCACACCCCTCTCCATTGTCAACAACCTTCTACCCTATACTCAGAGCCCATAGACTTACCAACAGCCACCCCACACCCCTCTCCATTGTCAACAACCTTCTACCCTATACTCAGAGCCCATAGACTTACCAACAGCCACCCCACACCCCTCTCCATTGTCAACAACCTTCTACCCTATACTCAGAGCCCATAGACTTACCAACAGCCACCCCACACCCCTCTCCATTGTCAACAACCTTCTACCCTATACTCAGAGCCCATAGACTTACCAACAGCCACCCCACACCCCTCTCCATTGTCAACAACCTTCTACCCTATACTCAGAGCCCATAGACTTACCAACAGCCACCCCACACCCCTCTCCATTGTCAACAACCTTCTACCCTATACTCAGCGCCCATAGCCTTACCAACATCCACCCCACACCCCTCTCCATTGTCAACAACCTTCTACCCTATACTCAGAGCCCATAGCCTTACCAACAGCCACCCCACACCCCTCTCCATTGTCAACAACCTTCTACCCTATACTCAGAGCCCATAGACTTACCAACAGCCACCCCACACCCCTCTCCATTGTCAACAACCTTCTACCCTATACTCAGAGCCCATAGCCTTACCAACATCCACCCCACACCCCTCTCCATTGTCAACAACCTCCTACCCTATACTCAGAGCCCATAGCCTTACCAACAGCCACCCCACACCCCTCTCCATTGTCAACAACCTTCTACCCTATACTCAGAGCCCATAGACTTACCAACAGCCACCCCACACCCCTCTCCATTGTCAACAACCTTCTACCCTATACTCAGAGCCCATAGCCTTACCAACATCCACCCCACACCCCTCTCCATTGTCAACAACCTTCTACCCTATACTCAGAGCCCATAGCCTTACCAACAGCCACCCCACACCCCTCTCCATTGTCAACAACCTTCTACCCTATACTCAGAGCCCATAGACTTACCAACAGCCACCCCACACCCCTCTCCATTGTCAACAACCTTCTACCCTATACTCAGAGCCCATAGCCTTACCAACAGCCACCCACACCCCTCTCCATTGTCAACAACCCTCTACCCTATACTCAGAGGGCATAGTCTTCCTAACACCCACCCCACACACCCCTCCCTTCCCACTCTAGCATCCCTATCCCACAGATAGAGCCCACAAACTTAACCACATCCCACCACCCACACCTACCAGCTACACCCACACCTACCACCCACACCTACTACACACACCTATCATACACACCTACACCTACATCTACCACCTACACCTACACCTACCACCTACACCTACCACATGCACCCTACCACCCACACCTACTACACACACCTATCATCCACACCTACACCTACCACCTACACCTACCACCTACACCTACCACATGCACCCTACCACCCACACCTACCACACACGCCTACCACCCACACCTACCACCCACACCTACCACCCACACCTACCACACACGCCTACCACACACGCCTACCACACACACCTACCACCCACACCTACCACACACACCTACCACCCACACCTACCACACACGCCTACCACCCACACCTACCACCCACACCTACCACCCACACCTACCATACACACCTACCACCCACGCCTACCATCCATGCCTACCACAACCCTACCACCCACACCTACCACCCACACCTACTACAACCCTACCACCCACACCTACAACCACACCTACCACACACACCTACCACCCACACCTACCACCCACACCTACCACAACGCTACCACCCACACCTACAACCACACCTACCATACATGCCTACCATCCACACCTACCACAACCCTACCACCCACACCTACAACCACACCTACCATACACACCTACCACCCATGCCTACCATCCACACCTACCGCCCACACCTACCACCCACACCTACCACCCACACCTACCACCCACACCTACACCCACACCTACACCCACACCTACCATACCATACACACCCCACTGCCGACACCTACCACCCACGCCTACCTCCCACACCTACCACATCCACCTACCACCCACACCTACCACCCACACCTACCACCCACACCTACCACCCACACCTATACACACCCCTTCTGCCCACTGTCAACAATCTCCTTCACTGCAGTAACCCAGAGGTCGCGCCTTGATTCATTGTCAACAACTGAAGCTGACAGTACACACACTCACATAATGCACCACCCACCGGGCGCGGGAGCCTAATCGGTAGAGCTCGGGCCTCCCTTGCGGAAGGTCGGGAGTTCGGTTCCCGGTCTAGTCAAACCAATGACTTTAAAATTGATACATGTCACTTCCTAGCCAGGCGCTTGGCATTATTAGGAGAGGGCAAGGACTGGTTGGCTCAGTGTCAGGATAATGTGACTGAGTGGGATATCAGGTCATGTTGCTGGTGGCCTGGTCTCCCAGTGGGCAGCACTATAAATTCGCTATGAGTGCGCACTGTTACAAGTCGGTACTCGTCCTGATATGACATTAGATGTTGCCAGGATATTAAACTCCAACAACCAACATAATGCACCAGGACACCACCCGTGCCCCACAGCTCACACTGCAACCAAAACCAATGCATACAGACATAAACCTACAACTAAAATCCACATTCCACGCCCAAAAAAACAAACGCGTATATAGTTTACACACCTATACCCCTATTAACATTTCACTCACACATCTCATATCTCCCTATCAAACACCACATCACATATCTCCATTCGCAAGTCCACCCTCATACGCCCCGACAACCTCCCACACCCACACCTCACATATTCCCCAACTGCACATACCTCTCCCCGTCCTGATATAACCATAGATGTTGCTAGGATGTAAAACCCCAACAGAAAATGAGACAAACCATACCTCCCTACTTCAAATTAATCGCCAATAGCCCATATCCTCACTCGTCAATTAACACCCGCAATGACAGAGTCGACCAGACGGGATGGCTGAATGAGTTGAGCGTCCATCTCCCGCTTTGGTAGATCGTGGGGTCTGAACCCATGGGTTTTAAACCTGGTCGAGTCAAGTCAAGTCGAGTCAAATGA
The DNA here is from genome assembly GCA_030323885.1 of Branchipolynoe longqiensis. Classification (NCBI taxonomy): domain Eukaryota; kingdom Metazoa; phylum Annelida; class Polychaeta; order Phyllodocida; family Polynoidae; genus Branchipolynoe; species Branchipolynoe longqiensis. The sequence continues at coordinate 78,247,309 of CM059196.1, forward strand.
AATGACTTTAAAATTTATACTTATCGTTTCCTAGCCAGGCACTCGGCATTATTAGAATAAGGCAACAACTGGTTGGCCCAGTGTCAGGATAATGTGACTGAGTGGGATATATGGTCTTGGTGCTAGCAGCTTGGTCTCCCAGTGAGGCAACACTATAGTATAAAGTTGCCATGAGTGAATACTGTCACAAGTCGGTACCCGTCATGATATGGCCTTAGATGTTGCCAGGACGTATAACTCAAACAACCAGCAGTCATTATGTCTCTTCCACACCTAAGCTCAACACGCACACCTCTCAGTCTCACCCATCATGCAGTGCTCACCTCTACAACAACAATTCTCAAATAGTTGAATGTTGCCTCTACATCCCAACACTTATTTCCCACCCACCTCCAAAACTCACATATAACACACAACCTCTGACACACAATATGACCTTTCGCGGTGGTCGAATGAGCTAAGTGGTTTTGTTCCCATATAAGATCCTCCATCCTCGCGTGAGTCAACCCGATGACTTACAAACTTGATACTTATTGGGAAAGGGCAAAGACTAGTTGACTCGGTATAAGTGCGATGTTGGTGCATAGTGCATAGTATGGTATGGCAGCACTATAAAGTCGCCAGGAGCGTGACCTGCCATAAGTCGGGCCTGATATTATCTTAAATCTTGCTGGGGCGTAAACTTTCAACAAACTCATATCATACCTTCCTCCACTCCACCGTTGCCACACACACACACACGCGCACACATACGCACACACACGGTTCTATTCATCGTCCAAACACAAACCTCACAACTCTATTCACTGTCAACACTACCCACAGAAATACCATAACATTATTCACTGTCAACCCCCCCCCCCCCTCCTCCCCTATATGCACACACAGACTCTATAAATTAATCATATTCACTTTCAACAACCTCTTCCCTTACGCAAACAAACCACATACCCATATTCACTGTTAGCACTCACAACCAATGGTTCACAACTGGTTCATCAAAGGCTGTGGCATGTGCTGTCCTGTCTGTGGGAAAGTGCATATACAAAACCCCTTGATGCTTATCGGAAAGAGTAGCCTATGTGGCAGAAGCAGGTTTCCTCCAAAGAAATATGTCAGAATGACCATATGTTTGATGTCCAATAGCCAATGATAAAAATCAATGTGCTCTAGAGGCGTCGTTAAATCAAAACTTTCCCATTTGTTAACACTCACACACAACCCCTATTTAACTGTAAACAACACCCTTCGTACCATACATGTTGCCAGGACGTAAAACTCCAACAACCAACTAACCAACCCTCCGTCCTCATATGACCTTAGATGTTGCTAGGACGTAAAACAACAACAAATAAACAAAACCAACCAACCCTTCGCACACGCGCACAAAGCCCACAATCGTATTTACCGCCAACCACCCTCTACACGCCTACACACCTCCACACCTACACACGCACGCACTCACCCAATAACCACATAGATCTACGTCTAGTTCCACCTGTGCCCGCCGGGTGGCGTGGCGAGCGGTGTTGTTTGTTACGCGACAGTTCCACCAGGCCACGTGGATCTGACTGAGCTCACCATCAGCGTTCTACCCACCTGGGCCCTCCCTCCTCCCTCCACACCCCGCATCCTCCTCCCTCCCCCCCCCCCCATCCTCATCCTCCCCCCACCCTCCTCCTACACCTCCACCAGGCACAGACTCCCTCACGCCGGTATCCGGCAGTGCCCTGACGGGATTCGGCGCAACGCGGCAGGAGCAGCAATGAATGACTAGACTGAATACCAGATACAACGCCGGAGCGGCGTGCAGGGGGCGCCACCTTCATGAACGCCGGGTCTGTTCGACTGTGTTCGATGTGCACAGTTCAACTGAGTAACCCAGTGCCAGTGTGCCACACATTACCCCTGAGACTTAAATACACCTCATCGTACATCGCCACCCACCACCCAAAGAAGCCTAAATACTACTGACTGATACTTATCAGATTGTCCAACGCTCACATCTCACAACTCTCAAAGCCACCGGGTGGTTGAGCGACGACGCAGTGTGTTCTCGCGCGATGATTAATTTCAGCGCGTCGGATTTTCACCGGCGTACATGGACGCGATTCCTAAATGCGCATTTAACACTGACGATTTCATAGATGAGTCATCTTTAGAAGCCAAGACCCTGGATCATAGCTTGACATTGGCAGGCCTCCCTAGAAAGGTGAGAGAACCTGGGGGTTGACTCCTCCTCCTCCTCCTCTTCCTCCTTTTCCTCGGCTTGTAGGCAGCGACACCCGGCGGCAGGAGTCAAAGGGCGCCCTGATCGTCTGCCACCCCGACAGCTCTCACCTAGGAGGAGGGACATGTGAGTAGTATGCGACATGGTCCGTGAGTGCGCAGGCGCGGATGGGTTTGTTTTGTTTGTTGTTTTACATCCTAGCAACATCTAAGGTCATATCAAGACGGGTAGATGGGTGAAAAGGATGTTTGTACGAGCGTACATTTGTAACCTGTGTATGCATGTGTGTATACGTGTGTTGTTGTTTTCCGTCCTAACAACATCTAAGGTCATATCAGGACAGGTACTGACTTGTGACACTGACAGTGCGCCACTCATGGCGACTTTATAGTGTTGCCCCACTTGGAGACTAGACCACTGGCACCATGACCCAATATCCCACAGACACATTATTGTGTTACTGTGGTAACCAGTCCTTGTCATATCCTATTAATGACGAGTGCCAGGCTAGGTAGCGACAAGTGTCAATTTTATAAGTCATTGGTGTGACTCAGCTGTGATTCGAACTCCTGACCTTCCACACGGGAAACCTGCACTCCACTGATTCGGCCATAGCGTCCGGTGTGCATGTGTGTAGACATGCACATATATACACAGACGCGCATTATTCTATGTTTGCATTATGTATGTACAGAGGTCGGTAGGTAGATATGTATGGATGCATGTATAATATGCAATCAAGTATGTATGTATGTGTGTATATGTGTATATGTATATCTGTGTATCTGTGTATCTGTAGGTACGTATGTAAGTAGGTATGTTTGTTGTTGCTTTACCTTTTTTGTTGTTGTTGAAGATTTATACTGCCTATCATGGATAAGCCTGAATAGGCTTGTTTTCACCATTAGACAGTTTTTCGATAGAAAGCCAGAGCCTACACTTTTACCGACCCAAGCGATTTTTAACCTCCCACACTACATAGACATGGTATGACAGCAACTGGCCTTTGATGATGCTGTAATTTATACACAGCGGTGGAAATCCAGATTGGCAGAGATGGGGGCACGGGGAATCGAACCACCGACCTTCAGATTAGGAGTCTGACCTAGAAAAAAGTCAGGCACTCTAACCACTCCACCACAGAGAACACCACCTATCAAAGTCTAACTTCTAAGGTCATATGAGGACAGGTACCGACTTGTGACAGTCGCACTAATGGTGACTTTATAGTGCAGCCCCACTGGGAGACCAGGCCATCAGCATCCTGCCATGATATCCCAATAAGTCACATTATCCTGACACTGAGCCAACAAGTCCTTGCCCTATCCTAATAATGTGGAGTGCCTGGCTAGGAAGGGACAAGTATCAAATTTTATGTCATTGGTTTGACTCAACCAGGGTTCAAGCCCACAAACCCATGGGTTCGGATCCCCCAATCTCCCAAAACAGGAGACGGACGCTCAACTCATTCGGCGATCCCGTCTGGTCATGTAGGTATGTAGGCTGTTATGGCGGTAGGTAGGTATTAGGTATGTGGGTTTGTATGTGTGTATATATGTGTGTATGTATGTATGTATTTACGTACGTATGTATGTATGGATGCATATATTTATTATGTAGGTGTGAAGGCATATGTGGATATATATATATACAGTTGTTTTGTGTTGGTAGTATTCAGATGTTATCTTTTTAACAAATACATTGTCTTTTTGTGAAGGGAAGTATTCTAATGATTCTACGACATAGAGCAATCATCATTGATTATCTCTGGTTTCAGACAGGTAGAAGAACAATGTGTAGTACTTCTTGGTAAAGACAGTCCGCATCTGGACATGGATGTGGGGGGGGGGGGGTTGGCGGGGTGGGGGGGGGGGAGGTGTGGGTGAGGGGGGGGAGTCGGGTGAGGTGGGGTGGGGGTGGGTTCTCCTCTGTAAACAGTTGTCGGTGCGATAATCAATGTCAATGCATTCTGCATGCTGACTCCAACATCCTAGGTTCAACACGCCTAAACTGGCATTCCTTCTCATAATTCGTGTAGTATATAGTTAGTAACACATAGCCTCATCATTTCGTGTAGTATATAGTTAGTAACACTCATCATTTCTAAACATTTAAAGTTGCACAGTCCGATGGCTTGAGTTTCTCTCATTTATTAACATATTAAGTTGATATTAGGTTCATTATAATCTACCTTTGAAGTAACCTTTATTTTAAATGGCTAACCTTTGATATATTTTAAGTGCAACCGTGCTAAATTAATTTTGGCAACCTTGCCAACACTCTAACCCCAGAGGCTTCTGCAGTAACCGGTTCTATTAAATTGACTCGGTATTCCCTTATAATGTGATGACAAATATTTAATAATTGCATCAGTATCTAAGTTAGATATGTATAATCAAATCTGGATAATTGTTTTAGTGTGACAATTTGATGTTTTCATTGGACCATGCCATTTTAAATGAAATTGTATAATGATATTTGTCACATGCTATTCTGGTTATTTAAACTGATACAATTTGAATCAGAGGCGAGAAGAAAATACTTGTTATTGTTGATATGACTCTGAGCAGAACTGGTACTATTCCAAAAACTGATTTACCTTTCATATATTACACTTTGTTTCAACTTGGTGATATATGCTATATTGGTGGTCCCTGCTCCAATATTTATATCCAACGCAAGACCTAGAATTAACTACTCACCTGTTTGGTCGAAGAACGACACAGTTAGTATATATACAGAAATTGTACTTACCTGACAGTGGGGGAAATTTGCTCCCCGAGAGAGTGCCGCTGGTAACTTGCAAAAGCCAGCAGCACTTCAACTCTTTTGCAGGCAGCTTTCATGAAATATGGAGAGCGGCACTCAAGTAATGAAAGCAGTCTTTGTCCCATCGCGACCAACAGCATGATGATGATATACTTATGTATACAGTATGTATATAATATTATACAGTATGTATAAGTATGTATAAGTATGTGTACAGTACAAGTCGGTACCCGTCCTGATATGACCTTACATGTTGCTAGGACGTAAAACAACAACAAACAATCTAGCACAGTCATAGATGTTGCTAGGACGAGAAACCCCAACAAACACATCTGGTGCAATCTGAATACAAGATCAGAGGGCACGGAGGTGGTGATGGTGTTTGGTGGGTTTAAACCTTTTGGCGGAGAATGCTCGGTGATGTGGTTAAAATCAAAACAACCTTGTCCCTGTTAGAGAGGTGACCTTTATTCTGTAATGACCTAGTTCGGTCACCTCACGACGAACCCGAATCGTGGGTTTGTGTATATGGAGGGGGGGGGGGCACTTTCCTGGCACACACTGTGACACGCACCTAGATTCGGGGATGTGACCTCGTACTCTAAAATCACACACACATAAACCCCAATTTCAATGTTTTAAACATCGTGGTATGCGACGAAAACTCCCCAAAACAGAAAAAATTTTCCCCAAAATTTTAAAAAAAAAAAAGGGAATTTGGTTTGTGGGCCCCCCCCTTTAATTTGGGGTTTCCCCCGGTTAAATTAAGGCCCAAAAAGGCCCAAAACCACATTGGGGGGAGGTTTTAAATCCTTGGGTCGGTAAAAAGTAGGTTGGTTTTTTTAAAACTACGGTGAAAAGTTATTAGTTATTTAGGAGAAAATAAGAAAAAAAAACAAAAAATTAACCCCCCCCAAAAAAAAAAAGGGGGGGGAAAAACCAAGCCACCCGCAGGGAAAACCCCCCGCCGGGGGCCCCCCGAAAAGGGGGGGGAAAAGGGGGGGGAAACCCCCCCCAAAACCCCCCACACCGGGGGGGGGGGGTTTTATAAGTATTTTTGGCCCCCCCAAAAAGGGGCCCCGAGGCGGGAAAGCCTACCGGAAGGTGTAAATTCAAAATTTACAGTTTGGGGATTTTGTCCAAAGGGTCCACGTGGTTAAAGGTTTGGGGGTTTTTTGGGGGGGGGGCCCAAAAAACCCCCTGCTTAAGGAAAGAGAGTGGGGTGGGGGGGGGGTTTTTCCAAAAATTATTGGTTTTCTCCAAAAAGGAAAAAAATTTGGCCGGGGGGGGGGAAAAAAACCCTTTTTTAATAAAATTGTTTGGCCTTTGGGGTTTGCCCCGGGGATCCAAAAAATTTTGGTACTTTTCGAAACCTTCTTTAGGAAAAGGGGCGGGGGCCAAAAAGGAAAATTTAAAAGGGGGGGGGGCGCGGGACTCCTAGGGGGGGGAAAAAAAAGGGTTTTTGGGCGGGGTTTGGGGGCGTTTTTTTGGGGAAAAACCCCCCCCTCCTTCCCGGTTTTTCCGAGGTTCCAAAAAAACCCGTGTGGTTGTTTTTTGCCTCCAAAGGCATAAGGACGAGGGGGTGCGGCCACTATGGGGCTTTTGGGCCCCCGGGGCCAGGGGTGGGGAAAAACCATTCCTTTCCTGCACTGGCCCCGTCCTTGTCCTTCCTAAAAGCCGGCCACTGGAGGGAAAAAAAAAAAAGTCGGGCCCGGGGGGCCCCCCGGGGGGCCCCCGTCCCTGGGGCTTGGGTTTTTTGGGTGTTTTACTTACAGGGCTTTTGGGCCGGGGGGGGGGGCCGGGGCGTTTGCCCCCGGGGGGGGGGGGGCCCCCCGGGCCGCGGGCCCCATTGGCTTTTCCCCTTGGGTGCCCGGTTTCGTGGGAGTCTTGTCGGGGGAAAGGGGAAAAAAGTCCCGCTTTTCGCAGGTGCCAGGCGGTTTTGGGGCGGATAGCTACCCCAGGGGGTTTTCCCCCGCCCGGGTTTTAAACCCCGCCGGGCGGCCCCCGGCCCCGAAGGGGAAGGGGGCCCCCCAAAAAAAAAGTTGCGCGACCCCCCGGGGGCGGGGGGGGGGTTCCTCTTTCCTCGCATCAAACGTAATGCTACGCATTACGACCAATTTGAATTAAGTGTGATTCTTGGGACAGAACGGGTATCTCCGTAGGGCAGCACTATAAAGTCACCAATGAGTGTGTTTGTGCAGTGTCACAAGTCGGTACCAGTCCTTATATGGTATATAGTGTAGGGACATAAAACCCCAATAAACAAACAACCAAAATAACACATCATCCAGATGTGTGCCAGAAGGATATATCCAAGAAATGCTTCTTTGTGTGTTGTTGTTTATGTCCTAGCAACATCTAAGGTCATATCAGGACAGGTAGTGACTTGTGACAGTGCACACTCATGGTGACTTTATAGTGCTGCCCCACTGGGAGACCAGGCTGCCAGCCTGATAGTCCACTCAATCACATTATCCTGACACTGGGCTAACCAGTCCTTGTCCTATCCTAATAATGCCGAGCCACTGGCTAAGAAGCAACAAGTATCAATTTTTAAGTCATTGGTTTGACTCGACAAGGGTTCGAATCCAAGATACGTGTGACTCTCCGTAAACACCTGCCAGGAAACTCCTGGGCATATTGGTGATGTGTATTGCAACTATAGCAAAGAGTCTTTGGGGTTCACAAAATATCGTCAGGGGAGCAGGACATAGTTCAGTTGGTAGCGTGTCCACCTGTGAAGTTGTCGGTCATCCTACCGATCCTGCTCAGTGGACCCATTTGCAGTTAGGCTATTTTCCATTCCAACCAGTGGTGCACAACTGGTTCATCAAAGTCTGTGGTATGTGCTATCCAGTCTGTGGGAAACTGCATATAAAAGATCCCTTGCTGCTTATCGGACAGAGTAGCCTATGTGCAGGTATTGCAGGTATTGCAGGTATAGCAATACCTCAGGGAGTTTGACACCCCTGCCTTGCAGAGTTGTAAACCACTGCCTTGTGGTACAGGTTCTTGACAGAACCGAAGGCTAAGGGAGCAAACCCTAAACAGAAAACCATGTCACTGTTACAGCATTAAGGGTGGTTGATGTATGGAACTCCCAACATCTCCCGACCAGCCACTGCAGGGACAAATAGTTTTGCGCCTGTCTTGACATGTTCTTGCCGGTGTGAAACCTCTATTTGCTCCCCGAGAGAGTGCCGCTGGTAACTTGCAAAAGCCAGCAGTACTTCAACACTTTTGCAGGCAGCTTTCATGAAATGTATACCATCAAGAGAAACCTGAAGCTGAGAGATATTAAGACCGACTCATGGACGCAACTCTCACAGCAGAGAGCTAAATGGAGAGCGGCAGTCAAGTAATGAAAGCAGTCTTTGTCGCATCGCGACCGACAGCATGATGATGATGATGATGAGCCTATGTGTCAGCAGCAGGTTTCCACCAAAGAAATATGTCAGAATGACCACATGTTTGACATCCAATAGTCGATGATACGAAAATCAATGTGCTCTAGAGGTATCATAAAAATAAAATAACCTTTACCCATACTTTACAAAATATTGTCAATCCCCGCAAGTGCACAGTCCTCACATTACCGGTATTCGCATAACTCGAGAGGTGTATGGGACGCATTTACATCTTCATCCTCACACACATGCACACACACTCGCACCCAGAACCTGCAAGTTGGACTGAAAACATTCCCCTCCCCTCAACCACACACCGGTCACTAAAGACTACCAGGTTAGCTTCACATCGGTGTCAGAAGCGGTGAGTGTGGTAGAACCTGCTGAGATTGGCTACTTCCCGTTTGAGTTATCTGTGATAGCCGATAATTGGGTGAGCAAATGTGCATGCAGACAGGAGCATGTGCCTACTGAATCAACACTTAGTTGATGGCTGCTGAGCTGCAATTTATCAAACAGACACACACATATCTCATTCAAATATCTCCATAGTATCTACAAGACAGCAGCCCCCTTATCAGAGACTCCAACACCAAGACCAGGGGACACTCCCTGAAGCTGAGGAAGCGGTACTCCAGACTGGACCTGCGACACAACTTTTTTGGCTTTAGGGTGGTTGACCTGTGGAATGACCTGCCGGAGAGTGTCGTTACAACAGAATCGGTGAACTGTTTCAAGTCCCGACTGGATGCATACTGGTCAAGCATTACATATATCTTGGAGCCGGTGACAGTTGCTAGGATCCACCACATCTGAAGAACTGTCTCCATTTCTATTAATTAAGAGCGGCTAACAGGTCCAAGGCTTATTATAGCTGTATTGATTTCTTGATTGGCACATACATAATTATATCCTCCTATGCGACTGATGCTTACTTGTCAACATCCGGCCGAGGTGAGGTGGGTCGCAGGTGGCGCCACCGGTAGAGTGTCTGAGTCTTATAGAGTATAACAACATACTAATAATTCCCTTATGTATCTTTATACTCACATAATATATTTTACATCACATATTATAACATCACATGATAGTCATATGGAATGAAATATGGCATTTAAAATATATATAGCTAAATGGCATTATGTGCTGTATAAGAATTATGCGAGTATAAGGGCACCCATATGTTGTGTACTACTTTATGGGTGACCCCTTTTCACAGTTGGGCCAGGTGGCGCCACCACCCCCAACCCTACTAGTGGCTCGAAATACTGTCACTCACGCGCTGGAATTTTATACGGTAAATTCTATAATTGTTACTGAATTACCTATGACTTTTGCTTGGAAAAGTATCTTCCTACAGCAATGCACATGCATGATCGATGAAAGTCACATGCATATATATTCCTTTGATTATCGGTAATGCCTGTCGTACGAATGATAACATTTTATTTTTGATCCTGTTGATTGTTAATTACGAATTTCTGACTATTTTCATACAATATTGCTGGCATGTGTTCTTATTGCTCATCACACAGTGACATACATCAATTTCCTTTTATCTACACGCCTCACCCTTTTACAGGGAATCACCAACTCGTAACGAGTAAAAACCCGTTGATGGAATCATTTTATTCTTTTAATACACTAGGTCCTCCTTTCTTTTTTGGGCGGTGGGTAAGTTTATTCTGTTGAATAGGTTCCTTTTTTTCAGCGCCAACAAACATGCCAGGTCGCAGCTTCAGTTCAGGCCTCTATCGGGGACCAGCAGACACTAACTAACTAACCCACGAGCAGCGTATGATCCATGCGACAATCGCAAAAATCGCAGTGTGTACGCCGTGCTTTACATCCATCCTCGACTGTCTGTAAACTAGTTTATCAAAGCATCGTCTAGACATCAATACACGACGTCATATCATTGGTGCGTCGGGGAGGGCGGGAAGGGAAGGGAGGAGAGGGCGGGGAGGGGAGGGGAGGGAGGGGGAGGGAGGGGGCGAGGGAGGGAGGGGGGGAGGGGGGGAGGGGGGGCGGGGGGTAGGAGTTGGGGGGAGGAGGTGGGAGAGCAACAGGTGAGATGTAGTCAGATGATGGAGTCACTGCCTGAGGGTGACACAGTTTCAACTCTAAAATATGGGGGGCAATGTAAAGGTGCAGGGAGTAATAAGGGAGGTTGGGGAGGTTACTGTTAAAGCTGCAGAGTTCGATGAAGCATCAAATTTTCAAAACCAAAACAATTATCCAGATTTGATTCTACTTATCTAACTTAGATACTGATGCAGTTATTAAGTATTTTGTTGCCGCATAGAAGGGAATACCGAGGCAATTTAATAGAATGTGTTACTACTGAAGCCTATGGTGTCAGAATTTAGGCGTGCTTGCCGAAACTAATTTGACATGTTTGCACTTCAAATATCTCAAAACCTAGCCATTTACAATAAAAATAATGTTACTTCACATTAAAGTAAGGTCGATCATAACTATCAATTTAATATATTTATCTAAGAAAAATAACAAAAACTCAAAATCATTGGACTATGCAACTTTAAAGGTGATGGCAGCGGAGATGGGTGGGTAGGAGGGGGGGAGGGAGTGGAAATAGGTCACGAATTGGTCCCGACGGTTTCAATAACAACAACAGACGGTGACCCAGTTCTGATGACCTTAGCTTGAACCTGGCACCAGGGCATCGCTGGTGTTAATAAAGTCACCTTGAGGGCACAATGTGACAAGCCGGTACCTGTCCTGATATGACCTTAGATGTTTCCAGGATGGAAAACTCTAACAACCAAGCAACCATGCGCTCATCAAGCTGAGGACACTGTAGTCGTACAATTAGAGTGGCGTAAACATCATTGTTGATGTAGCGTATCTCAGCACACTCACCCCTTCTGCCTTCAAAGAGACAAGCCGACCACACTTGGGCCGGTGTTGCAGTTTCCGCGGCACACCAGTTTGCGAGGGGCACATACATTCAAATGCATTGTCAATGGCCATGAGCAAATCTTCATACAGAAAAAGTCAAATATCTCTCAAATTACACCACCTAGAAGCAACCCACTTGGAACACATATAGAAAACATATTCAATGAATAGATTATATTAAATTTATAAGGTTAGGCTTCTGACTTCTATTAATTTTGAATAAAACTAATGTTTTGCACTGTGTATACCATCAAACTCAAGGCATTGTCAATGGTCGTGAGCAATCTTCATACAGAAAATACAGAAAAAGTGAAATATCTCTAAAACCACACCACCTAGAAAAAAATCGCTTGGTACACATATAGAAAACATCTTTACCAAAAACATTATATTAAATTTATAAGGTTAGTGACGATGCTGTTTGATTTTGATGCATGCGCAGAAGCGATGTGTCCCTCGCAAACTGGTGTGCCACGGAAACTGCAACACCGGTACTCGGCTGTCGACAAATCATTTAACGCTCAAGTGACGCTGGTTCCTCTGTGCCACAGGCTCCTCTAATTCTTTGATTAGTACGCTGGGTATTTATTGATTTACATACATTTGTATTCCTTTCTTTCTTTCTCTCTGGCTCTCTCTCCCTGTCTCTCTGCCTCTCTATCTCTCCCTCTCTCTGTCCCTCTCTGTCCCTTTCTCTCCGTCCCTCTCCCCCTTTTGCTCTCTCACTCTTTCTTTTTGCAGGGGTGTGGCAAATACTAGTCATTTCATGCCATATTGATGTTTGTATTTAATATATAGGCCCTGTCACATTACGACGCAGCTTGCAAGCGCGCGGCGAACGCGTAAAATCACTTTTTTATGTTGAGAAGCGTCAAACTTTTTGGCATGGGGGGCAAAGTTGGATGTATACATACCATATACATACCGTATGGCCAACTTATGACCAACGTATGGCTAACGTGCATCCCGTCGAAAAACACTCAAATTACACTCATGGTACATTCGCAGAATGTCGGTGAATGTTATATACGTTATTCGATCGCCAGAACTACGCCTCATATGTTACATACGTCAAGACATGCTGAAGAAATGCTAAATGTACTTTAGACATCCATACGTTGTCAGTATGCAGACTGTATGTTCCCACTGCCTTTAATGTAGGTCAACATAGTGAACAACATTTGTCTAACATACATCTAACATACATCGATGTACGCCTAATGTATACATAATGTACGGCCGACATAAAATCCACACGTTGTCAAACGTTGTCGTACGTCGAAAGTTTTGTGCATGCACAAACTTTGCCGACACCCTGACGCACGACACAGTATCTCGATGAACGTTGACATACATTGATGTATACCAATGAGTGCCTAACGCATGTGTAACGCATAACGATGTATCCCAACATAGCGGCCAAAAATCACATACGATGGCGCGATGCGTCATAATCTGACAGCCCCTTAAATTATTGTTAAATGTATTTATAAGATTTATTTATAATTTAGCAAACTAAGGTGTCTGTGTCTGTTTATTTGCACGATTATTTACTTTTCTTCTATGCTCATACTCATGCTCTCAGGTTCTCTTTCACACTCTTTTGCGCTTGCAAAGTCTCTCCCTTGTGTTCTCTCTTTCATGCTCTCTCTTTCTCTCTCTCTCTCTCTTTGCAGGGGTGTGGCAAATACTAGTCATTTCATGGCATATTGATGTTTCGATTTAATATATAAATGGCTGCTAAATATATTTATTATATTGATTCATAATTTACCAGACTAAGGTGGGGTTAACTAGATACTTTCAGTAATATTAATATTGATTAACGCCTACACAAAATAATATGTACACACATATATAAGATATTATATATATACATATATCCGCAACTCAGGATATCAGTACCTTGAATAGATACACATATATAATATATATATTACATATAAGCCTTTCTATATATTTACATATATATATATATATATACATATATATTTATATATATATACATTTTACCTCGGTACTACGCCTCTAGCTATTCGTAGTCCAGGGAGAACGAAGCACATCCGGTGCAGCAATTAGCATAATCAATTCACAAATCGGAGCATCATTCCTAGAATGGGACTCGAACCTACATTTCTGCCATTCCGAGGTGAGGTCTTAAGCATTACCCTATTTAGCCTCTTGACGCAATCCACCTACCTATATCTTTTTTCTTCTTTTTTTGTGATGGTGTATTTATGCTGCCCATAACAGTTAAATCGAATGACTTGTTTTCACCACTAGACAGTAATAGTCTCGTGGTTCCCCTTGTTTTATTACTTTCAGTTGTCATGAAGCGATCTACTGCATGCATTCTTTCTATGTTTGTAAGCATTCTCCCACATCTCCCTACCCTCTGTGAGTCTGTTAGTCCTACAATTCGTTACTTCTTTGATTACCTAGAGTTACTTTCCTTGACTGCCTTCACGTTGTTCTGTTAGTGGTCATTAGTTGTTGGTTCTAAGCTTAATATTTACCTCCAGGGTGTATCATGCCTAGCATATATACCCTCTAAGAGTTTTGTATGTTGCATTTCACCTGGGATGGGGTGAATGTAATTCACTACATTCATCCAGTTGGAATCTTTATACAGTCAGCCCTGGATAATCCGACACTGGTTAATCCGACAATTTTGCTTACCGACACGATTTCAGGTGTAATGGATTTCCCCAATATTAATCAATGCTAATTACTCTGGTTAATCTGACAGTCGCTTTCTGACACTGACACGGCTTTATTGTAACAAACATGCCTATAGCATGCATGACGCGGTGTTAGCGAGCCAAAACTGGTTTTGGCAGGGATTTCTAGGTTAGCGGCGAAAACTCAGTGCGCAAGGAGCGGTGTTAGCGCAAACAGACTGAGTGTAAGCTAACACCGTGTCATGCATACGGGGCCCAGGTTAATCCTACACTTGAAATCCATGAAACATGAATTAGCACTAATATCCCATATTTAGACCTTCTTTCAGTGGCCATTCTCACACCTAATTAAGCCACATCAAGCAGCTTTAGTTTGTTGTCATGGCTACATTGAGTGGGAAGCTGAAACTTGTTTTTATGTTTGTTAACAAAGGAGCTGCTGGCCACCTTGTCTCTCCACCTCTTAATACCTTGTGTAAACAGATAGGACAGTGTTTAATTGCAATCAAGCCATAACAAGTGTTATATTTAGGCCTGCTATGCACTAGGTACAACTGTAGTAAGTGACATCTGGGACTTAAATACACATCTACCAACTGGTGTGTTTGTGATCAAACATAATTAGTCTGGGGGTAAATACAGGAACATACATGATTCAGTCACACATAGGCCTATAAAGGCTTATAAAAGTAACACAAACGACCACGAAATAGAATAAATTGGTTAATCCGACAATTTACTATCTGACATTATTTGGCGTGTAACAGAATGCATTGGATTAACCAGAGCTAACTGTATTTACAAATATCTACGTAGGACACTTCCATTGCATAAACAAGGTACCGACTTGTGACAATGTGCACTCATGGTGAATTTATAGTGCTGCCCCACTGGGAGACCAGGCCGCCAGCACCATGACCTGATATCCTACTGAGTCATATTATCCTGAAACTGAGCCAACCAGTCCTTGCCCTATCCTAATAATGCCAAGCAGCTGACTAGGAAGTGACAAGTATCAATTTTTAAGTCATTAGTTTGACTCGACCAGGGTTCTAACACTTGGGTTCCAATCCCACGATCTACCAAAACGGGAGACAGACGCTCAACTCATTCAGCCATCCTGTCTGTGGGGAAAGCACAGTGAAGGTGTGTGTAGTGAGGGGGTGAGAGTTGTAGACCAGGTGGTTCTTGGTTCTAGAGGAATCTTAAAATGTGCATTTCCCGATCATTTTGAGTTTCTTTCATATTTCTTTTAGATAAGTATATTATGTTGATTATTATAACTTACTTTTCTTTTAAATGGTTGACTGAGGAGTATAATCATGTTTAATCAGCCCGACAACTTTTGAGTAAACGGCATTAACCGACCCGACCTAACCGGAGTTTTGCGTCTGCAGGGTCTGTATGGGGCCTGGAAAGTCTTGAAAAGCACTGATCTAAAATAGTCCGAAATCACCGTTTGCCATTGTTGTTTTTTCCTGAAAACCAAATGAAAATAGTCTTGAATTCTTTTTTTTTTTTTAAAGCAGCCTTGAAAAGCCATGAAACAGCCTTGAATTCCATATCTTCACATTTGCACGGGCCCTGTCTGTGGCGGAAAGGCGAATCTGACCAGTTACATATAGGCATTAGGATCCAATAAAACAATCCCTGCTCTCAAATCATTCTGTTAATTAGCACTCAGATAGTATTCCATAAAAGTAATAAATACAAATCCAAGTTTAAATGTGTTTTATGTCGAATGCAATCCAGGAAATATAATATTCTTTTCCTACTGAAGTGCACATAGAATGACCAAGACCAAATTGCAGAATTCGTAATTATTTTATTTGTCGCGAGACGATGATGGATCTGCCCATTGGGCAGAGTCGGAAATTAAAGCTGCATAGTCCGATGGAAACATACAATTTTCTTAACCCAAACGCTTGCTTAGATTTGATCCTGCATATCCAATTTAGATACTGATGCATTCATTAAACATCTATTGTTGCATATAAGGGAACAATTTAATAGAACCTGTCACTGCTGGAAGCAATGGTGGCCATCATTTCGCTGGGCACATCCAA
Organism: Branchipolynoe longqiensis; assembly: GCA_030323885.1. Taxonomy (NCBI): domain Eukaryota; kingdom Metazoa; phylum Annelida; class Polychaeta; order Phyllodocida; family Polynoidae; genus Branchipolynoe; species Branchipolynoe longqiensis. The sequence continues at coordinate 78,263,384 of CM059196.1, forward strand.
ATAAATTTCAACTTTACAAAAATAAGAATTCAAGACTATTTTCATTTGGATTTCAGGAAAAAACAACAATGGCAAACGGTGATTTCGGAATAATTTAGATCAGTGCTTTTCAAGACTTTCCAGGCCCCATACGGACCCTGCAGACGCGCAGAAGCAAAACTCCAGTTAGATCAGGTCGGTTAATGCCGTTTACTCAGAAGTTGTCGGGCTGATTAAGCAGAAACTGCAGGGTTTAAGCAGTTTGTTTGTTGTTGTTTTACGTCCTAGCAACATCTAAGGTCATATCAGGATGGGTACTGATTTCTGACAGTGCGTACTTATGGCGACTTTAGAGTGCTGCTCCACTGGGAGACCAGGCCATCAGAACCATTACCAGATATCCCACTCAGTCACATTATCCTGACACTGAGTCAACAAGCCTTGTCCTATCCTAATAATGCTGAGCGCCTCACCAGCAAGCAACAAGTATCAATATTTAAGTCATTCATTTGACTCGACTGGGGTTCGAACCCACAAACCCATGTGCTCGGATTCCTCGATCTCCCAAAACAGGAGACGGACGCTCAACTCATTCGGCCATCCCGTCTGGTTCTCTCTCGCAAAACATGTTTGGTTACATAAACAGAGATGGTATGCGTTTATTTTCTAGCGAGTATTCATTTCTCGGAGTGCAGAATTGGCCTTTGTACTTCCTTGTTTACGGGGTATAGATAAACAATCATACATACCTCCAGGATATCCTATATCGATTCCGATAATCAGTTTAAAGCTGCATAGTCCGAAGAAAACATCAAATTTTCAAAACCAAATCAAATATCTAGATTTGATTCTACATATCTAACCTAGATACTTGTGTACTTATCAAATATTTATTGCCATATAGAAGGGAATACTGAGGAAATTTGATAGAACCTGTTACTGTAGAATGTATGGTGTCAGAGTTTTGGCATGCCTGCCAAAGCTTCGGCACTGACAAAAGACTTATTCAGCAGAATAAACATATTTACCCCCCAAAAAATGGTTGCATTCAAATATCTCAAAAGTTAGCCATTTAAAATAAAAGTCACTTCTAACTAAAGTAAGGTAGGTTATAATGATCATTCTAAAATAGTTATCTCAGACAGAAACTCAAAACCATCAGACTATGCAACTTTAATCAAAAAGGTCAAAAGGTGTCTAGTGGGCATAATTCTGAGTATTGCAAAAAATGGTCCATCATGGCAATAGCTAATTGATTGTCATGCCATTGGGTGGGAACAAGAGATGTGGATGCGCCAAGTTAGGTAGAAATTTGATCAATGATACTACTACCTAATGATACTATTGTCCGTTCGTTTTGAGTTTCTGCCATTTTTCTGAGATAAATATATTAAATTGGTTGTTATATTCTATGTTACTATCACTTAGATTAGGGTTTAGGTTAAATGGCTAACCTTTGAGATAATTGAAATGCGAGATGTAAGATTAATTTATCTCAGATTAATTTTGGCAAGCATGCCAAAACTCCATAGGCTTATGCAGTAACAGGTTCTGTTAAATTGACTCAGTATTCCCTTCTATGTAATGTAGCAACAAATGCTGAATAAGAGAATCAGTATGTAAGTTAGATATGTAGAATCAAATGTAGATACTTGTTTGGGTTTTGAAAATTTGATGTATCTGTAGTGGTCTGCACTGACCTCTCTGGCAAATAACCACATAGACAGGTAGGCGTGGGTAGTGTGGTGATATCAGGGAGCCTAGGTGGTGTAATGGTTAGCACACTGGCCCGGAATGCAAAGAGATGTGGGTTCAAGTCCCGCTCTAGGCGCAATATTTCCCATTTTCATGACCCCCACGACACTGGTTGCCGTGATCATGATCCTGTACAAGCTTTGGCTGTATGGTTGTTGAACCTACCCTGTGTATGTATGTGTTAGTGCATTGCCTGTATGTATGTAATTGTAAGCATTAAAAGACTTACAATTCCAGGGGGATGAGTGTAGTGGTCTGCACTGACCTCTCAGGCAAGTAACCACATAGACAGGTAGGCGTGGGGAGTGTGTTGATATCAGGGAGCCTAGGTGGTGTAATGGTTAGCACACTGGCCTGGAATGCAAAGAGATGTGGGTTCAAGTCCTGCTCTAGGCGCAATATTTCCCATTTTCATCACCCCCACGACATATTTATCAGACTATGCAGCTTTAATTTAAGAGGGAACACTCCTGGGCACTCACACCTGTGCTGTAAACACGTGTAATAATTAACGAAGGATCATGAGAAGGTGCAAGTAGGTCACGACATGCCAATCGTTGGTTGGTTGTTGGAGTTTTACGTCCTGGTAACATCTAAGGTCATATCAAGACGGGTATCAACTTGTGACAGTGCGCGTTCATGGAGACTTTATAGTGCTGCCCCACTGGGAGACAAGGCCACCAGCACCATGACCTGATATCCCACTCAGGCATGTTATCTTGAGACTGAGCCAACCAGTCCTTGACCTATCCTAATAATGCTGAGCACCTGGCTAGGAATGGACAAGTATCAATTTGATAAATCAGTGGTTTGACTCGATACACGTTCGAACCTGTGTGTTCGAATCCCACGATCTAACAACACGGAAGGCGGACGGTCAACTCATTCGGCCATTCCATTTGGTAAACAACATGCCAATGAGACGTCAAAGTACTTGCAGACTTTTTGGTTTGAACTTAAGTTAGCGCATTTTCGTGCCAGAATTCCTAAACCCGCCTCACGCTACCGAAGAATCCGCCTCACATTGATCGCTAATTGTTGATTCATAAGATTAAAATAGCATAATCCAATAAATAACACATTTCCAAAACCAAATCATTTAGCAAAATTTGAGTTTACGAGCCAAATACTGAGATACTGATGGACTCATTAATCATGTTTTGGGAGAGGGGCTGCTCCACAGGAACGTTAAAACTCACTGGATTTGTCAGGTAATCGCATGACATAGTTAAAGCTGTATGGTCCAATGAAGCATCAACTTTTCACACTGATTCTACTTATCTACCTTATGGCCCTGTCACACTACGACGTAACGACGTCAACGTAGGGAGAACGTGAAAAACGTTGAACTTCTCGGCGTAGTATGCAAATTTGGGCACAAGTTGAACGTGGATGCAGCGTAGTGGACGAGAGAGTAAAGGCGGTAAAGCGTAGTATTAGTGTCATTCAACAAGAGAGGACAACGTAATTACGCTCAGGGAACGTTATGTATGTTATTCCATCGCCAGAACTACATTGCTTTACGTTACCTTACGTTACTTACATCATGAAACGGTGGCAAAACGGTAAATGTACGTTGAACGTCTGTTAGGCGTCCGTTATCCTGGCGTTTTCACTGCGCGGACTGCACGTTCCCACCACCTTTAATGTGGGTCAACGTAATGCAATGTAATGCAACGTAGTGACCAGTGTTTGACTAACGTCCGTTTAACATCATTGACATTCGCCAAACGTGTACAGAACGTACGGCAAACGTAAACCCTTACGTTCTAGTTACGTCAAAAGTTTTGAACAGGTTCAAAACATTGACGCATACCGACGTAACACGACATAGCTCGACGTCAGTCTAACATCATTCTGACGTCATCATAACGTAATCCAACATACGTCAACGTAATGACGAAAAATCACCACGCCAGGCTTACGTTGGCTCGTTACATCGTAGTGTGACAGGGGTATTACATAATGATGCAACTATTAAACATGTGTTGCCACATAGAAGGGAATACTGAGTCAATTTAATAGAACCTGTTACTGCTGAAGCCTATGGTGTCAGAATTTTCCCAAACTTGCCCAAACTACTTTTACATATTTGCACTTCAAATATCTCAAAACTTAGCCATTTAAAACAAAAGATACTTCAAACTAAAGTAAGATAGGATATAACTATCAATTTAATATATTTATCTCAGAAAAATGGCAGAAACTGAAAACCATCGGACTATGCAAATTTAATAAACATATCAATGGCATATTGCATGTGGTTGAAACTTGTACGCATGCATAACATATTTTGCATGCTTTCATTTCAAAGATATTAATGGTATCTAATTATCAGAGACATTACTCTGAATTAAAGCCGAGGTTATAATGGTCACACTAATATATTTTTATATAAAGAAAATAAAAGGTACAAAGAACTATCAAACCTAAATCGATTATGCAACTTTAAAAACAAAAACCACCACATATAAAATCTTATTGTCACTTGTAGTTTATGAAGAGTTTACATGTCATAATTAGTATTTAGTAGTGCAGACTAGAAATGTAGTCCTCAATCGGTACCACAACGCTGTCAGCGATCCATTAAAAGGCTGTAACATGACCAAAACTGATTTACTTATTCAAAGTTGCTATGATCAAATATGCCAGTCATAATTTGCACAGCTTGAAACAATCTCTATGAGTTATTTAATGACCAACCGTCGTTAGGGGAGGGGGTCTTTGTGATAAAGACGTGGCTATCAGTGTCATTCTGTTATAATTACTGTCCTCAGTGATGTAGGCTAGGACATATTACAGATTTGGAAAGTAGTGCAAATCATACTAACATTTAAGGTAAATTTGAAGGTTTCTGACTATGCCTTACTCCTATGTAGATGTAAGTCCAGGATTCCCTTCCCTATTTTATATAATAGAACTATTAATAATAGTAGCCATGGGGTACTCAGAGTTTAATTGTTTTTGGGCAGACCAATCCATACCTACTGAATTTAAGCTCAAATAACCCATTCTAAATCTGAGCTTTCATTGCGATACATAGAATGTATTCATGAAAGGAATATATGATGAAATCACGTGATCAGATCTTTAAGACCGGTATGTCGTCATTATTCTATGGATCTACGCAGACACATGTTCGATGGCGCGGAATCTAGAACTCGATATGGTGGCCTGAAAATAATACTGAAATGAGTCAACTGAAGCTAAGATTCCATATATGCGGTATGCGAATGCGAATGCGGCAAAAAATCGAAAAGCATGTAAAGGCATAGTAGTGCTTCCATACGTCCGAATGCGAATGCGAACGCGAATGTGAATGCGAATGCGGCAAATGGATCGACCCATGGACCGATCGGTGCGAATGCGAATGTGAATGTTGCTGTGTTTGCCATAGAAAACAATAGTAAATTTCCTTCACAAATTTGGAGCAAAAAACTCCAAAAAATGGGATGGGTTTTTGGGGGTTTTTTTTGGTTTGTTTAGCAACCCCAAAACACAAAACGAAGACATCGACTATTGGAGGTTGCCATGGGTATCTATGGCGCATACCGCATTCGCATGCCGCATACCGCGTATATGGAATCTTGGCTTTATCCAAGATTCCTCCTATTACTAGCAATGTCAACATCCGAATACCACTGCTATTCTAAAGGGGCTGTCACATTAGGGTTTTTTGCGGGAGCGTATGGCGGCGTAGGTGTGTCACGTCATATACGTCGGCATACGCCGTATACGCTACTCATACCCTACACATACGCTACTCATACGCTACTCATACGCCGCCAGGTGACGGCTTATGTGAAGCGTATGAGGCATACGCCCCCATATGCTTTCATAAATCCGTCCGACAATTTTTTTTGTGCATGCTAAAAAAATCTCGACCTATGAGGGCGTATGGCCCATACGCTGCTCATCCTACGCTGGCATACGCTCCTCATACGCCGGCGTACGCTCCTCGTACGCTAGGGGTACGCCGGCATAGGTTTTTCATACGCTCAACTTGCGTCACCAGCGTATCTCTAGCGTATCTCTAGCATATGTAGCGTACGCATAACCTACGAGTTACGTATGGGAGCGTACTCCTAGCGTATGCACAGCGTATGCACGTGCACAGCGTATTCAAAGCATATGCCATAGGTCTCGACATCGAGGTTACGCTTAGGTTACGCATACGCTACTCATACGCTCATCCGCTATGCATACGCTACACATATGCTACGCATACGCTACGCATACGCTCCACATGCCAATCAAAGCCATCAAAACATCTCACAGTACGCTCACATACGCTCCTGGTACGCTCCTCATACGTTCCTCGTACGCTCCTCATACGTTCCACATACGCTCAAACCCACCCGAAAGTTCACCGAAGGTCATCATAGGCCGGCACCCGCACGACTTACGTAGGTTTTCAATACGCTCCCGCCATACGCCGTAATGTGACAGGGCCTTAACTGAACAATAGCCTATGTTGATGCCTGGGAATCTATTTCATGAGACATCGATTGTAAATTTGCGCATTATCTGCATGTAGACAAACTAAACTAATAAGGCTGCAGAAATTTTGGTAGCAGTGTGATTAATAAGAAAAGCACATTTGTTATACGTTTTCATGTTCAATACAAAAGAATACTACTTATGCTTTGAATCAGTAAGAATTGGCAGCATCATTACAGGTTACGCCTGTCTCCGAGTGCCTTCCATCTGGAAGATGGTGTACAGGTGTGATCAGTCTTTAGTTAAACTTCTTTATTGTGAAACTTCTTGGCAAAACACTATTAGAATGGCAATAAGAGAGTAATTCTCTAGAAGTCATATAAGTATAAATATAGATGATAACACAGGCTTACTGCAGTCATATTTTAAAAGACATTAAAGATGCACCCTGCTGCCTTGGGAAGAACTTGGACATGATTGTGGGGAATACGATCTCAATCAATTGGGGTGTTTGTAACCTTACGACGGTTACCGGTTGCAGAACTGCAACATTGGGTAGAGAGGCTCCGATAAATCGGCCCAATCTGTGGTTGAAGACTTGTCTTCATAGAGGGAGTGTTGTGAAATCTGGGGACATCTTTCACGACGTAGTGACGGCGGGGCGTCGGGGGGGGGTAGCGAATCTCTCCGTACCGACGTGTAGTTGAGCTGTAGGTGTGTGTAGTGTAGTGTAGCACTTGAATCCGGTCAGCAGCAGGGGTTTGAGGAAGGCGGGCAAAGGTGGGAGCAGCGGTCGTTCCAGCAACAAGAACCAGACAGAGAAATCGTAATAGGTGAAGGGCCCCACCCAAGAACACAACAACCCTGGTCAGGGGAAGAAGTGTGCCTGGGAGAAATCGAAATGGGCAGAATCTAGGAAAGAGAAATGAGGAGAGTTGAGTCAAAGGACCGTGCCTATTTGCTCTATGGTGACCATCCAGCGAGCCATAGACACGGACAGAGTAAGAGTAGAAAGTGAAAATGCCAGCAGTATAGGAAAGAGCCTCAACTACATCAATATGTATTTATAATACTAGATCAAAATTAAACAGCACGATTTTCCATGGGAAATTTACGATATTTTTCTATAATAAATACGTTTTAATTAGTTTTAAATGTAGCTGGCATAGTTTAGGTTTATAGTACTTATGATGTTTACTTTTCGAACATTCCAAAAGCCACTCATACATTCACTGCGGACTTACAAATAAAATGCTTCTCGGTAACCGTAGTTACTGCATCTTTAGCGTGATGTTATTCGCCCCGCTGCTCCAGGACCACGAATAGTAGCACACAAGCAGGAGGCTCCCTTTAAGATTTATCTCGGAGAAGCATCTTATCCTAAATTGGGATGGTGGCAGGTAAACAGCTGATGAAATGGGAGGTGTGATTCCCTAGGGACACCCAGGCGGGCGGCGTAATGGTAAACGCTACACCGGACACACGCGGCCTGCGCAAACAAAACACGCAAGAGTGGGGTAAACACGCGGTCAGATTCACACGGGGGGCGGGTCGGGTGAAGGAGGCGGCGTGGACCAACGCGGGCTGCACGGTATCAATAATCTATTTATGACGACAAAAGAAGTTATCGCCAACGAAGTCCCCGTTGGGTTTTTTTTCTTCTTCTCCCCCCCCCCCCGGGTTGTTGTGTGAATGACATGGGTTTTTAGTGTTGCAGTAATAGCTTTTGTTTTCAATCTAAGCGAAAATAGATATCGTGGCGTTTGAAAAGACAGTTAGTTACCTTGGATACGTTTAGCCAACGATCGTGTGTAATTCGGACAGGAAAGCCGGAGAACGATCTCAGTTTTGGGAAATGGAGGTTTTATTCACATAACACTGTTATACAATCTTAGTCAGTTTTAGGGTAGTTCTAGGTCATAGATAGTTAATTCCTTCAAGCAACCTCCTACATCTCTGCAGAGGGCAGCACAGGTCACGGGTTCGAAGCCACCGAGGGGGAGCCCCGAGCCGAGCCTATTTAAAAAGAGGGTGGGTGGGTGTGGTCAAACAATGGTTACAGGTTGGAGGAACCGGGCCGAGTGCCCGAGTGGTGGGACAAAGGCGTCCCTCGAGTGTGCGGAGTAGCACCCAGGGGTCAGCACCGGCTTTGCCGCCGAATTAACCACAATTTGAAAATTATGCGCCAATTCGGACAGGAAAGCCGGAGAACGATCTCAGTTTTGGGAAATGGAGGTTTTATTCACATAACACTGTTATACAATCTTAGTCAGTTTTAGGGTAGTTCTAGGTCATAGATAGTTAATTCCTTCAAGCAACCTCCTACATCTCTGCAGAGGGCAGCACAGGTCACGGGTTCGAAGCCACCGAGGGGGAGCCCCGAGCCGAGCCAAACACAAAGCCAGGGCTCGGGGGGCGACCGAGGTTACCCCGGGAGGTAATTGGAGTGAATCGTGTCCGACTCCCAGCTTCGAAGCCATTAGTGCCTTGAGGCCCATCTCACGGGCTGCGCGTGCCCAGACCGCCCCCTGCGAGATCGTACAGTATGAATTAGCCCCGGGACAGCCACTTCCTCCAGGGCTTCCCTGAGCAGCACTAAACTGCTGCAGGGTCAGTAGGATGTCAGAGTGGCGATGACTGCTGGGGTGCCTGAGTGCACCTGCAGGGCAACCCAGGCCCTGCACTACATCGCCAGGCCTGGTCTGGTGACGGCGGTGAGCTGGGTGTCGCCGGTACAACACGGGGGTTGCCCGATTTCCTGCTCACTCGTGTTCCGAGGGGATGGTAGTTCCTTTGGCCTGGCCGATGTGGGTGATGGTTTCGACATGGCTGATGCCATGGATGATGTCGGGGGCTCCCGTTGGCGTCGTTTTGGCTTGGTTGACATGGGCACGGGTGATGCCCGGGAGATGGTGATGACGTGGGTGACATTGTGGATGCGGGTGGCGTTGCGGCCGATGCCGCTGGCGTCACCGGCGCGGGTGACATGGGCAATGTTGTGGGCGCGAGTGACATTGTCGACGAGGGTGACATCACCGATGAGAGTGGTGTGGGTGTTGTTATGGATATGGGTGATGCCATTGGCATCATTTTTGCCCGGGCGGTGCCATGGGCATGGTGACTTGACATGGGTGATGTCGTGGATGTGGGTGGCATTGCGGGCGATGTCATTGATGCCGTGGGCGCGGGCGCCACGGGTAACGTCGTGGGTGTGAGTGCCGTGTGTGACACTGTGGAGGTGGGTAATGTCGTGGGTGCGAGTGCCGTGGGTGACATCGTGGACGCGGGTGACATCATTGCCGAGAGTGATGTGGATGGCGCCATGGCCGTGGGTGATGTCTTGGCCGTGGGTGGCACTGTGGACACGGGTAACGTCATGGGCACGAGTGATGTGGGTACTGTGGGTAACCTTCTGGATGTGGGTGACATCATTGCTGAGAGTGATGTGGGGGCGCCATGGACATGGGTGATGCCGTGGACGTGGGCCACACTGTAGTCGTGGTGACCTCATGGACATGAGTGACGCGCATGACGACTTGAACGTGGGTGACATCACCGACGAGAGTGATGCGGGTGGGTGACGTGGGTGACCTTTTGAACATGGGTGACATCACCGACGAGAGTGACGCGGGTGGCATCATGGACATGGATGATGCCGTCGGCGTCACTCCGGCCCGGGTGACGTAGTGACATGGGTGACCTTTTGAACGTGGGCGACATCACCGAAGAGAGTGATGCGGGTGGCGTCATGGACATGGGTGATGTCATTGGCGTCGTTTTTGGCTTGGGTGACGTGGGTGACGTGGGTGATCCTGTGGACATGGGTGACATCACTGCTGAGAGTGATGTGGGTGGGCTCATGGACATGGGTGATGCCATGGACGTGGGTTACATCATGGTCGTAGTGACCTCATGGACATGAGTGACGCGCGTGATGACTTTGGTGTGGTGACATCGCAGACGTTGCAGTATATGTGCACGACTGGGGCGATGTGACTGTTACATCACGCATTGATGGCCTGGGTGAGTGTTGACAATAGTATGGTCACTGGCATGTTTGATGTGGTTGGTGTGGGTGATGTTGCTCTGATGCGATATCAACGTCAATCGATGATGGTGTGGGAGGGGGCGCCCAAGGCACCAGAGGCGCACAGCCGGCCCGGGGCTGCCCACACCTCCGCAGCAACAATGTGCACATTAAACCGTTTTCATGACATTCGCCCAGGTTCCAGGTCGCTCGGCCAAACAGTAGGGAGCGAGCCGGCACCTGATGTGTGTCAGATCCAGGGGGTCAGGTTCGAATCCCAATAGTCCTCCCATGTGGTGTAGCTGCCTCGGGTGGTGTCATGATGACGCCGTCAGCACCGGAGATGGGGTGTCCTAGCGAGAAGATTCACCCCCACATCCAAGGGGGCGACGGCAACGTAGGCTCTTAGATTAAGTCAAGCCCTGTCACTTTTGACAACAATTCAGGTCAAAGGTGTTAACAGACTTTCTGTCGAACTGTGGGTGCCTCAGGTGGTATCACTAACGCACTGTTACTATGATCAGGCGAGAGCCAGTGGTTTGAACAAGATACGGCTGTCAGCAGCTCCGTAACTCACGCATGTCCAATTCATAAAATATACTCGTTTAACTCGAAAGACACCACTAACACACAGATTATTCATTTGATGAACTTGTAGGAACGAATCTACATAAGACTTTGTATCCCCCAGCATTCTTGGGTTTTAACACGACAGTAAACACATTATTCGTTTGATGAACTTGTAAGAGCCAAATCTCCCGAGAGTTTGTATCCTCCAGCATTCTTGGGTTTCAACACGATAATAACGCTAGATACAATAGCGAGAATCGAGCCGGCAGGGTCCGACAACAATAGAACAATAGCGACTGTCAAATCTAGCGTAGCGGAGAGTTCAGCGGCTTAACACTATCATTCTGTCACAAGTTCCCCATTTGATGCATGTAGGAACCAGATCTAACAAGAATTGTATCCTGCAGGATTCTTGAATTTTCACAGGATAACGGCGCTACAATACAATAGCGATAATCGAGCCGGGAAGGCCGACGACAGTACACAATGCCGACTGTCATATCTAGCGTACCGGATAATTCAAACGGTTTCACGCCGATAATTCTGTTAATATGTTCGCCACAGTAGCCAGCTTCGCACAAGAGCTCCTAATTTAAAGGTCTTTATACAGCATCGCATGAATTATTTCCATAGCTTACTGGGAGTTTTCAAACATCCTCCAGCATTCTTGGGTTTCAACAGGATAATGACGCTATGATGCCATAGCGATAATCGAGCCACTACGCCAAGGTCCGACACTAAACAATGGCGACTGTCAATCTAGCGGACCAGAAGTTTTAACGGTCTGATGCCGATAATTCTGTTCATATGTTCGCCACAGTAGCCAAATTCACACAAGACCTCCTAAAGGTCTCCATAAAGCAACGTGTGAATTATTTCCTGCCGGAGCTGTCACGCACATGGGGTGATAATACAGCTAGTCGGTGCGTGATTGCTGGAAGAAACACCACGACAACCAGACTCGCTAATGCAGTAGCGATCATCGAGCCAATAGGTCCGACAACAACCCAACAATGGCGACTGTCAAATCTAGCGTACCGACTACCGGACAAGTCACTGGTTTAGCGCCAGTAATTCTGTTACTCATTCTTCATTTGATGAACTTGTAAGAGCCAAATCTACCCAAGAATTTGTATCCTCCCGTATTCTTGGGTTTTAACACGATAATGACGATAAACTCAATATGTTTACCTCCGCACCGCAGTGTCACTACCTGGTCGGGCAGCATCATTTTGGTGCGTGCAGGCCAGTCGGAAGCCAGCACACATGTTGTGACACACTGTCTCCGTTTGTTGTCGCCCAACACTTTTAAGGGGGGATGCAGGTTTGAAACCTTGTACAGTCCTCCCGTAATGGTGTAGTTACATTTTTGTGATCGGCCCGACACGTGGGTTCGAATCCTGTTGGATTGAAGGTGCTCGAGCAATGTTACAAGGTGGAGCAACCATGTTAATTACCAGTCGGGAGCTGACATCGCACATGGGCCAGGGGGGTCCGAGCGGCATCAACAATGGCGATTGCCAATCTAGCGTACCGGAAACCCAGCGGTCTAAAGCCAATAATTCTGTTAATCCTACTCGCTTGATGAACTTGTAAGAACCAATCCCCGCAAGAATCTGTATCCTCCAGCATTCTTGGGTTTCAACGGGATAATGACGCTAAGATATCATAGCGATAATCGAACCACTCAGCCAAGGTCCGACACTAAAACAATGGCGACTGTCAATCTTAGAATCTAGCGTACCGGAGGTTTTAACGGTTTAACGCCAATTATTCTGTTAATATGATCCCCCAAAGCAGCCAACTTCGCACATAAGCTGCTAACGGGTGGTATCACTAGTGTATTGTCACTTGGGTGGTATCACTAACACACTGTCACTATGTGTAGGTATGTTGACATCCCCACGATGCGTCACCGCCGTGTTGTCCCCGATCGCTGTGATCGGGAGTGTGCGAATGGGTCTATACATGTCTACCCAAAATCACTTATCATTGGCTACGGATGGGGATACCGTGTTAACAGTTGGGAGCCGACGTCGCACATGGGGCGATAATACAGGTAGTCGGCGCCCGGTTGACAAACAGTCTTCGTTTGATGAACTTGTAGGAACCAAATCTACACAAGAATTCGTATCCTCCAGCATTCTTGGGTTTTGACACGATATTGACGCGTGTGTGTATGTTCTTTGTAGCCAGTGGACGAGGAGCCTCCCGTGCTAACAGTCGGGAGCTGACATCGCACATGGGGCGATAATAGCTGGTCGGCACCCAGTTGATGGAATAACGGACGACGACTTACTTGGTAGCTCGTACAGTTGGTCATCATTATTCTGTTACAAATTCCTCGTTTGATGAACTTGTAAGAGCCAATCTACACAAGAATTCGTATCCTCCAGCATTCTTGGGATTTAACACAATAATGAAACAATGGTTACAGGTTGGAGGAACCGGGCCGAGTGCCCGAGTGGTGGGACAAAGGCGTCCCTCGAGTGTGCGGAGTAGCACCCAGGGGTCAGCACCGGCTTTGCCGCCGAATTAACCACAATTTGAAAATTATGCGCCAATGCCTATAATGCCTAGTTGTGGATCAATTTTGGAAGCAAATTTTGTAGATGGTTGCCGATGACTTATCAAATTGATTCCTGTCACTTCCTAGCCAGGCATCCGTGTCAGGATAATGTGACTGAGTGGGATATCAGGTCATGCTGCGGACGGCCTGGCCTCCCAGTGCGGCAGCACTATAAAGTTACCATGAGTGCACACTGTCACAAGTCGGTACCCATCCTGATATGACCTTAGATGTTGCCAGGAGGTAAAACTCTGACAACTAACCAACTGTGTATGCTTATTCCCTTGAATATACAAACGCCACTGCTGAACATTTGATAGAACCCCCCGCCCTTTTTTTTTTTGGTAGGAACCCGTACACTTAATATAATTCATATCTATACGCAGAATACAAATGATGCGAATCAGTCTGAAATATATAATGAGAGTTTCCTGGAGAAATGTATTATTCTCTAAATATAACAGGCATTAATAGGATAGGGCAAGGACTGGTTAGTTCAGTGTCAAGATAATGTGACTGAGTGGGATATTGGGTCATGTGCCCACGGCCTGATTTCCCAGTGGGGCAGCTCTATAAAATCTCCATAGTGCACACTGTCACAAGTCGGTACCCGTCATGGTATGATGACCTTAGATGATGTCAGGACGTAGATCTCCAACAACAAATCAACTAAATATAACAAAGCATTCGAAAACAAATATGCTAACCATTAGTATGTGTGGGGAAAGTTGGTTAGTTAGTTATAGTCAGCTAGGACTGGTAAAAGATGGGGAGTCCTAGACGCATACGTATTTCTTGAAAGCGACAATGTAAGCCCCCCCCCCCCCCCCCCAAAAAAAGAGAGAATGCAGACAGGAAGCGGGAGGGGTGGGGTAATTGGTGCAAGGCATTGTCTGGTTGCCAGGCTACGTGCAGATGCAGCATCGCAGTGGCTGGTATGGTTGTGCTTACTGCACATTAAAGGCCCAGTCATACCTTACCAGACTGGGGTACCGGACGAGAACCGGACACTGTCCGGTACTGTACGGCGATGTCCGGTACATGTCCGGTACCCATCCGGCGGTGTCCGGTACAAGTTTTGAATATGCACAAAACTTCTACCGGACACCACCGGACTGACGTGTCCGGTTGGTGTCCGGTTGGTGTGTGGTTCATGTCCGGTACCCATCCGTACGTGTCCGTTACCCATCCGTTGGTATCCGGTTTGCGAGAACATCAATAAAATATATATATACTGTAGTAGTCGGCACTGAAGTAACCACATAGACAGATAGGCGTGGGTAGTGTGTTGATATCAGGGAGCCCAGGTGCTATAATGGTTAGCAAACTGGCCTGGAATGCAGAGATGTGGGTTCGAGTCCCATTCTATGCGCAATATTTCCCATTTTCACCACCCCCACAACAATATCAAGAAAATCAAAAAAATACAGTCCGGTTCTCATCCGGTACTCGTCCGGTACATGTACGGTACATGTACGGTACTTGTCCGGTCGCCCGGCGGCAATTGACCCAATTATGCTCCATTTCAGTACATTTCGATACTTTTTGTCACCGTAGAGCACCGGACTAGACAGTTTGTTGTCCGGTGGTGTCCGGTACTCAGTCCGGTAAGGTCTGACAGGCGCTTAAGGCCCGTTTATACTCTTGACGGAGTGTGACGCCGTCAACTTTACGCCGGTTGGCGCGTGTGACGGCGCAAAACGGTGGGCCGTGAAACTCTGAATGCTTTGACGCACACGGTCGCCAGCGTCGACCTATGTTGTCCATGTTTTCCGTATGGATAGCTGTCTTAAAGTTGCATAGTCCGATGGTTTTGAGTTTCTGTCATTTTCTGAGATAAATATATTAGGTTGGTAGTTATAATCTTTCTTTAGTTTGAAGCAACTTTTATTTTAAATGGCTAACTTTGGAGATATTTGAAGTGCAAACATGCCATATTAATATTGGTAAGCATGCCAAAACTCTAACACCATAGACTTCTGCAGTAACATTTTCTATTAAATTGACTCAGCATTCCTTTCTATATGGCAACACATGCTTAATAAGTGCATCAGTATCTCATTCTAAGTTAGATATATAGGATAAAATCTAGATAATTGTTTTCGTTAGCAAAATGTTATGCTCTTATCGGACTATGCAACTTTAACTAAATTAATTATATTATTACATTGCGTTCGTGCTTTCATGTTTATGGCAAATTGTTCTGTATTTCTATTAATTTAGAATAAAATCGACGTTTTGCACTGTGCGTATCGGCACACTCAATGGCCGGGCGCCTTTGTTTTGCTCTCGACACCATTTTCAGCGCATGCAATCTACTGGTCGACATCTTAATCCAGACCTATGGAAGCGCTGACCTTGAAAGTTCAACATAGTTGAACTCTGGGCCTATATGTATGAGCCAATTTGTAACCGGACTGGGGTTAAAGGCAGGTGCTGGGTTAGCTAACCCCGGGGTTCCAAATGTGTCACGGGGGATGTATGGGTCCAAAGCGCGTGCGGGTTAGCTAACGTTTCAGTTATTTATAGATTTGGGGAACCTCTGTGTGCATATTTACATTCGTCGATTCGACACTATTAATATCTCCACCAATGCGGCGGTAGCCTTAATAACGGTTCGAATTTAGGGTTAAATTGATCAAATGTCACTTATTGCATATGTAATTCTGTTAAATATGATCGCATTGAATAGATTTGGGCCTAATATATTCCCCCCGATTCGGCGGTGACGGCGGCGGCCATGTTTAGTTGAAGTTGGACAGTATGGATATCGACGTCGCTGTGGAGGTGGCGATTTGTTCACTTTACATTCGTCGATTCGAAAATATTAATATCGCCGCCATTGCCGCGGAAGCGTTAATCTCGCTTCGATTTTAGGGTTAATTTAATAAAATTTTACTATTTGACTATGTAACTTTGTTAAATATGATCGCATTGAATAGATTTGGCCATAATCGGTGCCTATCCCCAGCTTTAACCCTGCTTTCGCTTGGGGTTAGTGCAGGCGACTTTACACTCGCCGAGTTAGTTTAACCCGGACACATACATACCCAGTTTTCACCGCTAACCCGCTAAACTCGCCGAAAACCAGCTTCGCAGCGCTAACCCGGACACATACATATAGGCCCTGGTCAACGCTTGCACCGTGTTGCGCCGTCTGATACCCCTGTCACACTACGACTTAACAGGCCAGCGACTGGGCAACCTAAAAATCACTTTTTTACGTTGAGATACATAGAAATTCTCTGCATTTCGGGGCCAAATTGGACATCAGTGCAATATAGTGGACATAGGTGAAACGTTGGTCCAACGTAGTTGTAACGTGTCTCAACGAGTTAGAACGTAAACAAAAAAAAGAACGTAATTTTTAAAAGGCCCAATGTAAGGCTAACGAGCCTCCAGCGCACATGGCATCAGCCTAGTAAAACCCTAGTGGCGGCTTAGCGTAGGACTCGCGAATTTTGCTCGCCCTAACGTTGCTACGTGTGACTCTGGTGTAATTCGTAACGTGAGTCGACGTCAGGCCCGTGAGTGAGCACCATCAGTCTAACGACAGTCCAGCGTGCTCAGCGTAAGGACAGCGAGGCAAAACGTTCACACCACGTTCACAGCATGTTCGTTCCCTGCGCTCTACCGATTCGGCCACCACGTGTGGTGATTAAAATACAACATATTGTATATATATATACATACAATGTACATTAAAACCGTATATATATGTGTGTATATATCATTATTGTAGGTTGTTTTTTTTACTCATCTATATGATTAAAAAATCATGTATAGTATATAATGCACCTTAAATCTATGTACACGATATATATGTGAATATTATGTGTGTTGGTTTAATGCAGAGAAATGTTATATGGTGGTTGTGGTGGAGTTGTGAATGATCCAGTGGCTGACCCAGTTATGCAGATTATTACTTCAATATCAGGCACCCATTGTTTGTTCTCAGTCACCAGAATAGTTTGTAATAACTTATTTGTCTAATCGATCATCAAATACCTACAGGCGGGAACTAGACGAAGTGGATGACGGGGAAAGGAGCCGCTGATTTTCATATGGCAGAGCATGGGTTCGATACCAGGCTGAGTTAAACCAATGACTTACAACAGTGATATCTGTCACTAGTTTTCTCGGCGCTCGGTGTTACAAAGATGTGGGGCAAGGAATGAATGGGTGGCTCAATGTCAGTACAATGTGGTTGTATGGGATATCGTTTCATGGTACCGGTAGAACGGTATTCCAGTAGGGCAACACTATCAAGTCATCAGCAATGAGCAGTATTACAAGTCCGTGGGGATATGACCTTAGGCTTTGCTAGGATGTAAAACCCCAATGCATCTTACGTGGGAAGCGGCGCTGCTCCCGGTAATGTAGCTTAAAGTTGCATAGTCCGTTGGTTTTCAGTTTGTCTTTTTTTTGTAGATAAATGTATTAAAGCTGCATAGTCCGATGATTTTGGGTATCTGTCATTTTTCTGAGATAAATATATTAAATTGCTGGTTATAATCTACCTCAGTTTGGTTTGAAGTAACTTCTATTTTAAATGGATACCTTTTAAGTGCAAACATTTCAAATTAGGTTTGGCATACACGCCAAAACTCTGACACCATAGGCTTTAGCAGTAAAATGTTTTTTTTTTATATTAAATTGGTTCAGTATTCCATTCTATGTAGCACCAAATGCTTAATAAGTGCACCAGTACTTAAGTTACATATGCCGAATCAATTACATATCATTGTTTTGGTTTTGAAAATGTAATGCTAAATCGGAATATGCAGCTTTAAGTTTAAGTAACTTTTACTTTAAATGGCAAACTTTTGAGATATATCTGTAGTGCAAACGTGCAAAATTAATTTCCGTATGCATGTCAAAACATCATAGGGTGAAGCAGTATCAGGTTCTGTTTAATTGACTCAATATTTCCTTATACGCAGCAACAAATGCTTAATAAAGCCGTGTTTACACGGGCGAGTTAAAACGCTTCATATAAAACCAGTTGTCTAGATCGATTTACATTTGGCATGTAAACGCGACGCTATGGCGTTTTAGGGCTGAATCGATTCATATAAATCGGTACATGTAAACCACCTCGCGAGGTGGTTTATATGAAGCTAACTAGCTTAACCACCTCACACGCATGCGCAGTTGAGACCTGAGTTTGTTGATTTTCCGGTCGATCAAAAGTGCATATTATATAATTTGGTCTATGAAACCGCTAGCTGTGCACAGATATGTTTTTCATCATTTATTTTTAGGGTTTCACTGCCTAACAGAAGTTTTGACCGTTCCAAACCAATACGATTCAGTCCATACATATCTAGGTCGAACGTCGACAAACCCAAACTAGCTGGCTAGTCTGGACTTGCTCATGCGCAGATATCGATTTCCGCCTTAAACCGCTCCGTGTGTAAACGCGCCTCTAATTCGCTTCATATAAATCGCTTTGTCTAATTCGCTTCACAATTGCCCGTGTAAACACTGCTGAAGTGCACCAGTATCTAAATTAAATATGTAGAATCAAATCAAACCACTTGTGTTGGTTTTGAAAATTTTATGCTTTCATCTGATTGTGTAGCTCTAATTAATACCTGTCGGATATCTGCAAACAATTCAACTATTGGGAACGCCAAACCAGAGAAATAGGTAGTGCATGGGGTCCATTGTCAACTACCACTCTGTGGACAAAAAGCACTGTTATGTCGAGAAGTGTCTGACAAGTACCACAGCCTCAACACACTATTGCTGGCCGCGTCGTTGTGTCGGCTAGTGGGTTTCGATCAAGGCCCAGCTAGCATTACATCGTGATAATTAATTACCACATCATCGGGAACAGATGAGGCAAGATGTCGTTTATTTAACATGTTGACCATTTATTAAATCAAAGGCATTATGCCTGGTTTGAACTAAGCCCATTGTAAACAACTTGAACAGATGTTGTCTGGTTTCGGACACCAGAATGCTTGACAGTGACCGCGCTGAGCATGTCGCTTTTTCTTCCTTTTTTTGTAAATAATTTTTATTTAAAGCGATGTTGCTTTAAATTAATTTTCTTTACGGTGGAATTAAATATCCATTAGATCTGAAAGGACGGCTCTAACACTACTCTGAGTGCCCAGATTTGTCTAATTCTAAATGCACATGGCATAAGATGTACTGATTATATTGATGTAAATGCAATGCTGGATAAAAGATTAATATCTTAAATTACTATATATATATTTTTAGTTGGTATTCTATGTTTCAAAAAAGAGCTGAGATGAGCTGAAACTAACACATTTTATAGCTGCACCCAGTGTATTAGCATGTGCCATGTGCTTCTCGCGGGGTTGTTTTTCTTCTATGCATCCCACAATGCACCACGCGGCTGGGACGGTCATGTAGTGTATCCTGAAATACACAGCACACCGAGAGAGACTAACCATGATCGTCTATCCCCGTCTTCATATGACCATAGGTCTGGCTAGGACGTAAAACCCCAACAAACAAACTGATCGTCTCTGTCCCACTCCCTTCCTCCCTCTTTTCCCTCTCACCCTCGATTTCTCTCTCTACTTCTCCTTCCTGTCCTCTTATCCTGCTCATTGGACCCATTTGCAGTTTGGGCTATTTTCCATTCCAACCAGTGATCCACAACTGGTTCATCAAAGGCTGTGGTATGTGCTGTCCTGTCTGTGGGAAAGTGCTTATAAAAGACCCATATGGCTTATCGGAAGAAGTAGCCTATGTGGTGGCAGCAGGTGTCCTCAAAACAAATATGTCAGAATGACCATATGTTTGACGTCCAATCATCATCATTATCATGCTGTCGGTCGCAATGCGACAAAGACTGCTTTTATTTCTTAACCGCCGCTGTTCCGTGCGGTTGTGCATTTCATAAAAGCTGCTTGCAAAGTGTTGAAGTGCTGCTGGCTTTTGCAAGTTACTAGCAGCACTCTCTCGGGGAGCAAATAGAGGTTTCACACCGGCAAGAACACGTCAAGACAGGCGCAAACTATTTGTCCCTGCAGTAGCTGGCTGGGAGATGTCGGGAGTTCCCTTCATCACCACCCTTAATGCTGCCACGGAAGCATGGTTTCCTGTTAGGGTTTGCTCCCTTAGCCGTTGATTCTATCAAGAACCTATACCACAAGGCAGTGGTTTATAACTTTGCAAGGCAGGGGCGTCAAACACCCTGAGGTATTTTAGCAGATAGGTACTGCATTACCCGCATACCAATAAAAGTCAATGTGCTCTAGAGGCGTCGTTAAATAAAACAAACTTTCTTACCCCTCCTCACTACTTCAGCTTTTCCCTCCCCACTTTCCCCTCCCCACTTCTCCTATCCTTCTCCCCCTCCCCGTCCATCAAATACACAGAGTTTGTTGCGAACTCTAGTTCGACACTTCTTCTTTTTGCGATGGTGCATGTGTGTTTCCGAGTTTCATGCGTTGTCTCAACAGGTCATTGTGGGTGTTTCCCACATTGGTTTTTCTCTCTCTCTCTCTCTCTCTCTCTCTCTCTCTCTCTCTCTCTTGAAATTCCGGATTTCCATTCTGTGTATGTATATTATGTTTCAAACATGAACTCCGTGGATGCGAATGCACTTGAGAGTGCATTGTCCACGTATCTGCCTTAATTGGACATTGTCAATTGGGCCCCATATGGGGCCCAGACCCATTGTCCTCGTTTATGTGGAGGCAACTTTTTTTAAATTCTGTTGACATACATAAAGGAACAAGCATATAACTTGGATCCCCGGTGTCACTGTATCTTTGTAGTCTATTGACTATATGTTAATATGTCAACGTTGCATAATCTATTAGTTTTGAATTTCTGCCTTTAAACAAAGGAAAACTTGTAATCTTCACAATTATAGCTGACTCTGCTTTCGCTTGGGTTAAATGTTATTACAAATTGCTAAGCTTGCAGATATTTGAAGTGAAAGTATGCAAGATATGTTGTGTGTGCGCATCAACGTGCTGGACGGCATGGGCTTTTTGGACCTATTTTGGGTACAAAGCAGTGTAGCGCAGAGGCATCAAACTTAAAAGGTACACTGGCACCCAGCAGACTGGACATCAAAGATGCAGAGTAAGGCAGGAGGAGCTCTGCATGCAGAACTACACTGTAAGTCGTGTAGATTTGTTTCAACATCATCAGATCATCATCAATCGCTTTGCAACCAGTTTTCTACGTTTTCCTCCTGTTCTCCACTGCCCTCTGGGACTTGCCAAACTATCAGGCCTGTCTATTCCCTGATGTTGTCTTCCGACCGCTTCCTTTGTCCATTTTTATATTATTCAGAATGAGAATATCCATCACAGATGTGACCCCTTCACCAGCTTTCTAGATGTGTTTGCTCATGATTAGTAGCATGGTAATGACATTAAATATTAAATTGACTTAATTACTTTGTGAGCTTTTAACTCCAAAGTATCTCTCGGTGTAAAGTTGATTGTGTGCTTTTATATTCTGTGTAGGGGTGATGGCCTGATAATAATACGATGGAATAAGATTTGAACACTTCTCACCGTGATTATGGCCTTTGCTGCCAACACGGCGTTAAACAATCACCACTAAATATGTTAATATTCCTTCTATGCACCACATACACATTTAATGAATACACCACCATATAAATTAAGGTAAGCACTTAACTTTTTAAACACCTATGTTTCCACTGATTCAATTGATGCCTGTCGGACACCACTGATTCAATTCATGCCTGCCAGACACCTTTCCGGAGTGGTTACCAGGCATCCACCTGGATCATGTGGATGGTTGGTTGGTTGTTGGAGTTTTGTGTCCTGGCACCATAAGGTCATATCAGAACAGGTACCGACTTGTGACAGTGCACACTCATGGCGATTGTATAGTGCTGCCCAACTGGGAAATCAGGCCACCGGCCCCATGACCCGATATCCCACCCAATCACATTATCCTGACACCCAGCCAACCAGTCCTTGCCCTATCCTAATAATGCCGTGCCTGGCTAGGAAGCGACAAATATCAATTTTGTGAGTCATTGCTTTGACTCGACCTCCTTGCGATCATTTTGGTAACAAAGAGGTTGCTGTGACTGCACTAAGAAAACCTCCTTGCGACCATTTTGGTATCAAGGACTCAGGGTAAGGAGGTCGTTGGTGAGTGTGGGTTCTTTGGTCCAAAGTGGTCGCAAAGTGTTCGCAAGCCGTAGTGTGACTGAGGCGTTATATAGACAGACAAATTCCCTGATTGGATCCCATATTGAATGGATTTTGTCAACTCGGTACTATCTGAAGATAAATAAAGCTAGTCAAATAAAATCGATGGAGGAAAAGAAAGAAAGACGAAAACAAAGAAAGGAGGAGCGCAACCACCAACTTGACAGTGCCCGAATATCCCCGTGAGGTGCCTGGTGAGGCCGTTGTGGCGCTGCACCGTGGCGCCACCTGGCGTGTAAATGGCGGTACTGGCTAAGGACGGCATGTAGCGCCACTGGTTCAGACTCGGGCAGTGACGTTGCCTTGTTTAATGTGCCTTTTAATCGCTATTCATGCTATGTTCGAATCCTTCCTTGGTCATGTAGTCATTTAACAATCCACAGCCACGCCCACATAAAATAAGGAAATGTATATTATAAAATATATTTAATAATTGTAAGCACAACATTGCTCACACATGCTTACAGGAAATGTATTGGGTGTTTTTTTGTACGTGGCAGTTTTGTCACTCACCGCTCATAATGTACAAATGTACAAGTTGTTCACCGTATACAACAAAGTCGCCTCAGGAATGCAGGAAAAATATATACAATAAAATCTCTCTAAATCGACAGACCTTGGAACCGACTTTAAGTGGTCCATTTAGGGAAGTAGTCGGTTTAGGAAGTCAGAATATGGTTACAATGGTATTGTTGGGACTCAAATAAAGCGATCGATGTAGGAGAGTGGTCGATCTGCGGAGGTGCTCGGTTAGAGAGGCTTCACTCTATGTGATTTATTTTTTAATTTAACTTTTTTAATGAGAGACAAGTAAGCACACAATTAAAACAAATGCACCATGAAAGATTTAGCATGGAAAAAAATATGCCGCTCAGAGAAATTGTTTACACATACTTGCAGTGTGACAATGTACCTCTGAACGCAGTGGTCCGTCTCCTGTTTTGGGAGATCGGGGGATCCAAATCTATGGGTTTGTGTGTTCGAACCCTGGTCGAGTCAAACCAATGACTGAAAAAAGTATACTCGTCGCTTCCTAGCCTGGCGCTTGGCATTATTAGGATTGGGCAAGGACTGGTTGGCTCAGTGTCAGGATAATGAAACTGAGTGGGATATCAAGTCATGGTGCTGACAGCCTGGTCTCCCAGTGGGGCAGCAGTATAAAGTCACCATGAGTGTGCACTGTCACAAGTCAGTACCCGCCCTGATATGACCTTAGATGTTGCTAGGACGTAAAACAACAACAAACAAACAAAAACTGAATGCAGTGTGATTTGTTAAACCTGTCACATGCTACTAGTGTCTGGGAATGCTGGATTCCCTGGAGCTTATGACCGAGGTGTGCGCTGTTTTGGAGAATTGTGCGAGTACTCATTTCTCGTTCTCACAATGGTGAACCTGACAGACCCACACTGAGACCATCAGGATCTCAGTGTAGAGTCGACTGTTGGGAACCCGGAAGTACGGCAATCAGAGAGCATGTCATTGCCATTGCGCTTTTTAAAAGGATATTTATTGGGGTCAAGAAAATATCACTATAATCACATTTGTAGTTCCACTACATTACCGAGAATCGCCGCATGCTATTAGGTGCAGTATACATTTATGTATTGTGTATATATTATATGCATGGGTCTAGGTATGCATGCCAGTGTAGTAGTCTACACAACCTCTCAAGCAAGGAACCACATAGACAGGAAGGTATGGATATGGTGGTGACACCAGGAAGCCTAGGTGAGAATTGCACACCTATTTTTGAAGTGGCCCCGTCCTGATATGACCTTATGGCCTGTCACACTACGACATAACGACGTCAGCGTAGGCACAACATGAAAATAATTATATTACGTCGAAGTTCTCGGCGTACTATGCAAATTGCGGCACAAGTTGGACGTCGATGCAGCGTAGTTGACGAGAGCGTAACGTCGGTAAAGCGTAGTTTAGATGTTGCTAGGACATAAAACAACAAACAGCCTTGACATGGCTTTTTAATCTCTGCACAGAAGGTCACGTACACCACACCAAACGTGTACTCAGAATGCCAGTATAATAAATATCTGTGTGGGCTTTCAAACATCCATACTTTTTTTGTAATGTCTTAAGCCGTGTTCACACGGACAAAATGTGAGGCGCATCACACAAATCGAATCAGGTGAGGCGAATTAGCCGCCCGTTCACACGGGCACTGCGTGATGCGGAAGTGGATATCTGCGCATGAGCAAGTCCAGGCTAACCAGCGCCATTTTGG
Source organism: Branchipolynoe longqiensis (assembly GCA_030323885.1). NCBI lineage: Eukaryota > Metazoa > Annelida > Polychaeta > Phyllodocida > Polynoidae > Branchipolynoe > Branchipolynoe longqiensis. Next base: position 78,288,160 of record CM059196.1, read on the forward strand.
GTTCGACGATGCTGGCACCAGAGAGTGTGGGTTCGACCTAGATATGTATTTAATGAATCGTATTGGTTTGGAACGGTCAAAACTTCTGCTGGGCAGTGAGACCCTAAAAATAAATGATGAAAAAAATATATGTGCACATCTAGCAGTTTCATAGACCAAATTATAGTATATATCGACGTGCTTAGTCCGCATCACGTAAGTCGGTTGCGTCCACACGGGCAAAATTATCCGCATCACAGGAATCGATTCACGTAGACTACCTCGCTTAGGTGGTTTACAGGATCCGCATCACGTGAATCGAATCAGCCCTAATCCGCATCAGACGTCCGTTCACACGAGAAATGTGATGCGAACTATACAAGTCGCTTTCTACGAATCGATTTACATCGTCCGTGTGAACACGGCTATAGATGGAATCAACAACAAAATAAACCTTTCTGGTATTAATAGTTGTAATTGGCCCTCTTCCCGACGGTAACGTAGGCCTACTCGGTGAGATCCATTTTTCTTTTTGTCTGTCTTTTTTTGGGGGTACATTAGTTGATTTTAGAAGGGGAATTTTCAATCGTGGACGATTGGTCTTCCTCATTCCACTGCTCCTTGCCCTATCCTAATATCCGAGTGCCAGGCTAGGAGGCAACAAATATAAATTGTTACGTCATTGGTTTGACTCGACCAGGGTTCGAACCCACGATCTAACAGAACGGGAGACTCAGTCACCCAGGATCCACCCTCACTCCCATCTCTCCCCTTTCCTCTCTCTCTCTCTCCCTCTCTTTCCCGTTCTGTCTCCCTCTTTCTTTCTCTCCCTCCCTCTCTCTCCGTCTTTCTCTCCCTCCCTCTCTCTCCCTCTTTCTCTCTCCCTAGCTCCCCCTCTCTCTCCCTCTCCCTCTCTCTTCCTCCCCCTCCCTCCACCCCCCTCTCTCTTCCCCCTCTCTCCCTCTCTCACAATCTGGTGTTGGGAGTGGCACTGTGGTGATGTTCGAAGAATCTGGGAACATACAATGTAACACCAACAGTCCGAACAGACGACATTGAGTTTGGAACGTTTACATTGGCGCCATAAAGAACTCGAAACCCAGACAAGGTTATGTACTTTAAAGCTGTGTAGCCCGATGAAAGCATAATATTTTCGAAGCCAAAACACTGATCTAGATTTGATAGCAAATATCCATCAAATTAATATCCGCTAAATTAATTGTGAATGCTGAATATGCTTCGAGTGGTGAAGGAAGGTTAGAATACCGCCCGAAGACACTCAAAATCCTTTGAGATTTATCCAATTTTGTTTAGGAATCGAATATGGTTCGTTTTGAGACGTCATTTTTAAAAGCCACTCCAATTGATTATTACTTACGTGTGTGATGTTAAAAAATATTATTATAAGCATACCACAACGTTCCATTCATTAAATTTGCATAGTCCGATGGTTTTGAGTTTCTCTCATTTTTCTGAGATAAATGTATTGAAATGATCGTTATAAACTACCTTACTTTAATTTGAAGTGACCAATTTCTTTAATATTTGAAGCTCAAATATGTACAATTAATATTGGAAAGCATGCAGTAATAGGTTCCATTAAATTGGTTCAGTGTACCCTTCTATGTGGCAACAAATGCTTAGTAAATGCATCAGTATCCAAGGTAGATATGCAGAATCAAATCTAGATAATTGCTTCGGTTTTGAAAATATGATGTTTGATCGGACTGTGCAGCTTTAAGGTGCGGTATTCAATTGTCAGTGTGTCCCGAGCTTTACTACAGAGCATACACAATCATCTGCTTCCCACAACATTAGTTCTTGCCACTGCCACCAGAGTGTAGGTTATGGTGCTGTCACATTACGACGTTTCTCACCAACGCGCATCGACATGTGTCACTTGTTGGCGAAACGTCGGGAGACGTCTGGAAGCATTACGCTCGTGTTACGCGCGTGTTGGTAATCGTTGATGGAGGGCGACGCGCGTCAGGGTATCGCCGAAGTTTTGTGCTTGCACAAAACTTTCGACGTGCGACAATGCGCGACAATGCACGGGTGCCAATATTATGGCGACGTCAGAAGCACGTTGACATCGCTGGAATAACATTAAGTGAATGCTAGGCATACGCTGCACGCGCGTGAGGGTCGTTCCCACACATTGCGCCAAACTATTGCTGTGTTGTTTTACATCCTAGCAACATCTAAGGTCATATCAGGATGGAGCGCCAAACTTTTTTGTTTTTTTTCTCACAACGTCGGCCGCACGCTACCAATACTTTACGCCGACGCCAACAAGTTTGACGTTTCTCGATGATTAAAAGTGATTTTACGCGTTGGCGGCATGCCGGTGAGATACGTTGTAGTGTGACAGGGCTATTACTGGTGTGCACCACAGATGACTTTGCAACCAGTTTTCTCCATTTTACCCCCTTCTCCGCTGCCCTCTGTCCATTCCCTGATGTCTTCCCACTTCTTCATGTGTCTGTCTTGCTTTCTTTCTCATTTCGCTCTGCCTTGCAACCTGGTTTTGGATAGACCTGATGAACAGCAAATGTGCCCATAACCACTGCAGTTGGCATCGATTTACTTCTCTGTGGCGGAGTGGTTAGAGTGTCTGACTTTTTTCTAGGTCGGACTCCTAATCTGAAGGTCGGTGGTTCGATTCCCCGTCTCCCCCACCTCTGCTAATTTGGATTTCCACTGTTGTGTATAACTTACAGTGTTATCAAAGGCCAGTTGCTCTCATACCATGTCTATGTGGTGTGGGAGGTTAAAAATCCTGTGGGTCGGTAAAAGTGTAGGCTCGGGCTTTCTATCGACAAACTGTCTAATGGTGAAAACAAGTCTATTCAGAGTTATCGATGATAGGCGATATAAATCTTCAAGAAACAACAATTGTAACTAGAGGAAAGTAGCTTATAATGATCAACCTAATATATGACCGGACACGGTTACTGAATCGGTAGAGTGCAAGCTTCCCGATCGAGTCAAACCAATGACTTACAAAATTTATTCTTGTCGCTTTCTAGCATGGCGCTTGGCATTACTAGGAGAAGTCATGGACTGGTTAGGATAATGTGATTGAGTGGGATATCAAGTCATGGTGCTGACGGCCTGGTCTCCCAGTTGTAATATATGTGAACCGTGTCGTGGCGGCAGGGTGTGCTAACATGGTGTGTATAGCCGCGCCGGTGTAACTAGGCCAAGCGGGCCGTGTATGAGCTAAGAATAAACCAGTCTTGAATCTCCACTCGCCGTGTCCACATGCGTCCTCTTTACATCGTGTCAGTAGTTCACGAACCCGCAGAAATGCCTTTAACAGGCTTGAAACCGCCCGGGCCGCTATCCCTAGAGGGGAACCTTGCATTGAACTGGAGGTCCTGGTTAAATGCATTTCAAATCTACGCCACAGCTTCAGGGGCATCGAGCAAAAGTGAAAAGGTACAGTGCTGCGTATTCTTGCATGAGCAGGCATCCCAGCACAAAAACTTCATCAGACATTTAGAATTCAAACTGCGGATAAAGAAAAAATACAACCACTGATTGATGCCTTCGAAAACTATTGTATTGGGCATACAAATATATCTGTAGTACGATACAGATTTAATTTGTACAATCAATCAGCTGAAAACATCGACACGTACATATGTGAGCTAGAACACCGCATCGAGTTCTGCGACTATGGAGACCGCGAAGACTCAATGCTGTGTGATCGTCTCGTCTGTGGAGTCAAAGACAATAAGTTAAGAGACAAGTTGTTGCAAACTCCCAATCTAACTCTAGACCAGTGTCGTGACATGTGCCGCATAAGTGAAAACTGCCACTTACAACTGACTAACAGCAAAGTAACGGATGAAAGTATTGACAGTGTCAGTGCACGCAGCGCGGATCCGCAACGGCGGTCCAGAGACGCACCACCAACACCACGTGGTTGCTCATGGACGGAGCGCCGGTCACCATCAAATACAAGCCGAGTGCAATGTATGAAGTGCGGTTACACACACATCCCAAATCAGTGCCCTGCAAAAGATAAGCCCTGCTTATTTTGTAAAAAAACTAGGACATTTCCAATGAGTGTGCAGGTCACGGAAAATTGTGAGTGCGAACATAAATGAGCTTGAAGTAGAAGATGAAAAGTTAAATGAACAATTACAACTCGCTGACATGGAGAGTGATGACTTACTCTTTATAGGAGAACTACTAGATAGTGAAAATAAAGATCACGCTCTGTGGTATGCTCCTTTCAAAGTTCAAGATGAAATCATTCGCTTCAAGCTGGATTCAGGGGCACAAGCTAATATCATCTCAGAAGAAATATACAGGAAAATGCAGAACGTCGTCCTACACCCATCTACATGCTGCCTGGTCACATACTCCGGTGAACGTATTTGCCCAGAGGGAGAAGTACACCTGGAGGTTGGAGGAAGATCACTATGCTTTCAAGTCACCGCAGCCGGCAGCCCGATCCTTGGTAAAGACGCGTGCGTGGAGCTGAAGTTAATCAAGTGCATAAATGAAGTCAAGTGCGAACGAGTACAACACAAGCGTACACCAGTCATCCGTGAACAGCCAAACGATGTGGAAACCGCTGCAGACAATCTGGTAAATAAATATAGTGATGTATTTAAAGGGCTAGGCACTATCAAAACCGATGCAAATATCTACATTGATGAAAATGTAACACCTTGTGTAGACCCTCCCCGGCGTATTCCACATGCTATTGCTGATAAAGTGAAAAATGAGTTAGACAATATGATAAAATTAGGTGTAATTATCAAACAAGACGAACCTGCCCCATGGGTTAGCTCAATCACAATTGTACGAAAACCAAATAAGATTCGAATATGTCTAGACCCGACAAAGCTAAACAAAGCAATTCTACGCACTCCATATCCTACTCGTACTATTGAGGAAGTAATTGCAAAAACAGCCAATGCCAAATACTTCTCGGTACTCGTTGCAAATAGTGGATATTGGCAGATTGAGCTGAATCAAAATAGTTCTCGGTTATGTACATTCAATACCCCATGGGGCAGATACCGTTACAGGCGCCTGCCATTTGGCATAAAAACGGCCAGGGACATTTTCATTAGCGAGATGAATACCATTTTGAAACACTTGCCAGGGGTGAACGTAGTAACCGATGATATCTTAGTGTATGGTGCCACAATAAAAGAACACAACTACAACTTAGAACAAGTTTTAATACGAGCACGTGAAACAAATCTAAAATTAAATTTAAAAAAATCTCTGATTTGTCAAACTCAAGTTCAGTATTTAGGACATATCTTAACACAACAAGGTCTCAAGCCAAATAAAGAACGCATACAAGCCATCACTGATATGTTAGAGCCCACAGACAAGGCCGGAATTCAACGATTCTTAGGTATGGTAGGATACGTCAGCAAATTTATTCCGTGTTTTTCAGAAATTACAAAACCATTACGTGCAGTTCTAGGTAAAGAAATAGCCTGGCACTGGCAACATGAACAAAGTGCAGCATTTAATTTGTTAAAAAGATTATTGATATCAGCCCCAGTGTTACAGTACTATGACGTAAATGAGAAAGTGACTATACAAGTAGATGCCTCTAAATCAGGGTTAGGAGGTACGTTATTTCAACGCGAAAGGCCAGTAGCTATGGCGTCCAAGGCTTTAGATGATGTACAAGCTAGCTATGCGGTCATAGAAAAAGAGCTTCTTGCCATATGTTTTGGATGTGTCAAATTCCATGAGTATGTATACGGAAAAGAAATAACTATTGAGACAGACCATAAACCGTTGGTAAATATAATGTCAAAGCCATTGCACTTGTTATCTGCGCGTATGCAGAGGATGCGCATGCGTCTGCAAAACTACAATATAAATGTTGTACATATAAACGGCTGTAACATGTATTTTGCAGATGCCCTCTCCAGGGCACACTCCACTAACACCGAACCAAATGACCTATTCGACAACAGCTTGTCCGTAGCTAGTATCGACATGGCACCCAACATGTTACAATGCGTAAAAAACGACATGATGGTAGACGACACGATGCAACAAATCAGAGGGTTAGTTGAATCTGAGTGGCCCACGAGCAACAAAAATCTACCACCCGATGTAAAACCCTTTTTTACATTTAGAGACGAGATAACTATCGAAGACAGCATTTTGTTGAGGACAAATCAAATTATCATACCGAAAAGTCTACGTCGAGAGGTATTACAACTGTTAGTGTTACATGAGTCACACATGGGAATAATTAAATGTGTCGTGGGGGTGATGAAAATGGGAGATATTGTGCCTAGAGTGGGACTCGAACCCACATCTCTTTGCATTCCGGGCCAGTGTGCTAACCATTACACCACCTAAGCTCCCTGATATCAACACACTCCCCACGCCTACCTGTCTATGTGGTTACTTGCCTGAGAGGTCAGTGCAGACCACTACACTCGTCCCCCTGGAATTGTAAGTCTTGTAATGCTTACAATTACATACATACAGGCAATGCACTAACAGATACATACACAGGGTAGGTTCAACAACCATACAGCGCAAAGCTTGTACAGGATCCTGATCACGGCAACCAGTGTCGTGGGGGTGATGAAAATGGGAAATATTGTGCCTAGAGTGGGACTTGAACCCACATCTCTTTGCATTCCGGGCCAGTGTGCTAACCATTACACCACCTAAGCTCCCTGATATCAACACACTCCCCACGCCTACCTGTCTATGTGATTAGTTGCCTGAGAGGTCAGTGCAGACCACTACAAATGCAAACAATTGGCCCGAGACAATGTTTTCTGGCCTGGCATGGGTCAACAACTAGAAGATATGATAAGTAGATGTGCGATGTGCCAACAGCACCGTAATCTTCAACATGCAGAACCATTAATATCGCATGAAGTGCCCAATAGTCCCTTTCTAAAAATAGGAACTGACCTATTTCAAATTGAGAATGTAACATACTTGTTAGTCATTGATTATTTCTCAAAGTTTCCAGAGGTACGAGAATTAAAAAATACGACCAGTAAAGATGTAATTAATTCACTAACAGAAATATTTGGTGTGCATGGAATACCAGAGACCCTTGTGTCGGACAATGGTCTGCAATTTGCTAGTCATGAATTCGCAATGTTTGCAAATGAATATGGTTTCAGACACATAAAGTCAAGTCCACATTACCCACAAAGCAATGGACAGGTGGAACGGTACGTACAAGCAATCAAAAAATTGATAAAAAAGGCACACATAACAAATATAAATTATAACCTAGCGTTGTTGAATTACCGGAATACTCCATTAGTGACCATAAATGCATCACCAGCGCAGCTGTTAATGAATTGCAGACTATGTTCCAAAATACCCATGACAGAACATCATTTGCAACCATCCATTCCAAGTTCAAAAATAACCGAAAGAAATAAAATACAACAGCGACAGAAAAAATACTATAATAAACATGCAGGTAAAGACCACGTGTTATTACACGAAAAAGATTTGATCAAATACATAACATATGAGGGAAAATGGGCTAATGGAAGGATTACAAAAGTATATAATCCGGGGCCACGAGACTAGGAAATAATTAACACGCAAGGACACAGACTAAAACAGAAGGCAACAGAAGGCAAAACAAACACAACGACTAGAGCCAAAGCAAGCCAGAGCAAGAAAACGCCAACTAGCAATTACGTGACCCGATACGGGCGGGTAATTCACAAGCCAGCGCTGTAAGCCTGTGGCACGTACCAGACAAACAACAATTAGGCCGCCACAGTAAAACCAGACAGTCGAACACGAAAACAATTAGACACCTGCACGGACATGCCCAACTGGGCAAGGGATACCACGTACATCAGACAGTCGGGCAAAATGAATACGCATGTAACATAACCCAGATAACCTATGAAAAAATCCTTGTTAGTAATAAGGATAAATTGCCGTTCTGTTCAGAATCAGGTTCAAAACGAATTGTTAGAATTAAATTGATAATACACAGTATACGCATAGGATAAGACCTGGTGGAGGTAGACGATTTAGAAACAAATTATATCGTATTTTTCTTGTATTTGATATATGTATGTAATCTGACTATTGCTAGACTTAAGTGATAAATCATGACCGTTGTCAAAATGTGAATATGTTCGTGTTGAAAAAAAAAAAAAAAAAAGGGGAGATGTAATATATGTGAACCGTGTCGTGGCGGCAGGGTGTGCTAACATGGTGTGTATAGCCGCGCCAGTGTAACTAGGCCAAGCGGGCCGTGTATGAGCTAAGAATAAACCAGTCTTGAATCTCCACTCGCCGTGTCCACACGTGTCTTCTTTACACCAGTGGGGCAGCACTATTAAGTCACCATGACTGTGCACTGTCATAAGTCGGTACCCATCCTGAGATGGCATCAGATGTTGCTAGGATGTAAAACTCCAAGATTTAAATAAAAATGGCAGAATCTCAAAACCATCAGACTATGCAACTTTAATAAATGAATATCACCTTTGTTTAAAGCTGCATAGTCCGATGAAGCATCAAATAGTCAAAATCAAAACAATTATCTAGATTTGCTTCTAGTTCTATATATCTAACTTAGATACTGATGCACTTATTAAATTGTGTTGCCACACAGAAGGGAACACTGAGTCGATTTAATAGAACCTGTTCCTGTTCCTGCAGAAGCCTATGGAATCAGTCTTGTGGCATGCCTGCCGAAATTAATTTAACATTTTTCCATCTCAAATATCTCAAAGGTTACCAGTTTCAAATAAAAGTTACTTCAAAGAAAAGTAAGGTACATTATAACGATCAATTTAATATATTTATTTCAGAAAGAAATGACTGAAACTCAAAACCATCGGACTATCAAACTTCTTTTTTTTTTAAGGGGGAGGAAAATTAGAATTTTCACTGCTGTGCATAACTTTCAGCGTCTTCAAAGGGCAGTTGCTCTCATACTAATATATATGTGGTGTGGGAGGTTACAAATCCCTTGGGTCAGTCAAACTGTAAGCTCAGGCTTTCTACCGACCAACTGTCTAATGGCAAAAACAAGTCTATTCAGACTTATCCATGATAGGCAGTATAAATATTTTGTTATATTTTAATTTTTTATTGAGGCTGTGTTTATACTGTCCATAGCATATAAGCTCGAGCACTCGGGCTTGTTTTCAATGCTGGCCAGCTGTAGTGGTGGAGTTATCTTATCACACAGTAGCTGATAAGGTGTTTGATTGCCTGTATTACAGTAGCAGGTAAGTGGTTGCTTAGTATGGTTAGTAGTCTATGTTAGTTTGTTTGGATTTTCTTGGTATATATATATTTTATTGTTTCTACTCTTATTACCAGACTAGCCTACTCATATTTACATATCATAAGGCTTGCACGTGGTTGTTAGGTGTATTATCTTCAACAACAAAAATTGTTTTAATACTGATGGCTTTGTGCATCTTGTTCCAACAGACGATGTAGACCTGCAGCAGCTCATCACCGATATGCACCACGAACCACTCGGGCGTGACCGACTCGTCTCACTGCCTCCCACTCCCGACCACCTCACCACCACCTGCTTTAGCTGGCTCGATAAGCGTTGCCATGGTGACGCAACGCGCCTTAGCAACGAGGATGACGACAACACGGAAAACATCGCCTCCAAGTCGGCCCCGATGGCGTTCAGAGTTCCTCGTTACAGGAGAGGTAGGCGCATTCAAAATAATTAATTAACAACATCAAAGTTCATTATTATTTTTGTGTTAGACATCATATATGTTGTGGCTTCACCGTTTCTATATATTATATGTTATTATGTATATATGCTGTATAGTGATTATGCGAGTAATGAATTACAATAATAATAAGTACATGTTATTATTGTTATTGTAATCCATTGTTATTGTGTGTCCTACTTTATGGGAGACCCCACCCCTTGGCCTTATTTGGACCGGTGGTGCCGTCACCGCCCCAAAAACTCTAAACTGTGGTGCAAAACACTGCCACTCACATACTAGAAACAGCGGGGGGGTGGGGGGGGGCACTCCACCAAGGCGCGAATGGAGGAAGTAGCAAACTATATATGTTCCCTTATGTAGCAGTCACACTACGACGACAAGGTAGGGACGACAGCCCGGCGGCTGGGATTTTGTGAAATCCCGACGACCTATGCAAATTCGGGCTAAGTTGGACGACAATCGGACGACATCCGCACGACATCGGGACAACAGACGGGACGACAGCGAGACGACAGTGTCTGTGTGTCTGTGTCTGAGTGTGTGTGACTCTGTGTCTCTGTGTGTGTCTCTATGTGTGTGTCTGTGTCTCTGTGTGTCTGTGTCTATGTGTGTGTCTGTGTCTATGTGTGTCTATGTGTGTGTCTGTGTGTGTGTCTGTGTCTCTATGTGTGTCTGTGTGTGTCTGTGTCTCTGTGTCTGTGTGACTCTGTGTCTCTGTGTGTGTCTCTATGTGTGTCTGTGTCTCTGTGTGTATGTGTATATGTGTGTTTCTGTGTCTATGTGTGTCCATGTGTGTGTCTGTGTGTGTCTGTGTCTGTGTGTCTGTGTGTGTCTGTGTATATGTGTGTGTCTGTGTCTATGTGTGTCTATGTGTGTGTCTGTGTGTCTGTGTATGTGTGTGTGTCTGTGTCTGTGTGTGTCTGTGTCTGTGTCTGTGTGTGTATGTGTCTCTGTGTGTGTCTGTGTCTGTGTGTGTCTGTGTGTGTCTGTGTCTGTGAGTGTGTCTGTGTCTCTGTGTGTGCCTCACTCTCACTCTCAGTCTGACTCTGACTCTGACTCTCAGTCTGACTCTGACTCTCAGCCTGACTCTCACTCTCACTCTGTGAGTGAGAGTGAGAGTCAGACTGAGAGTCAGAGTGAGGCTGAGAGTCAGAGTCAGACTGAGAGTGAGAGACAGACTGAGAGTCAGAGTCAGAGTCAGACTGAGAGTCAGAGTCAGACTGAGAGTCAGAGTCAGACTGAGAGTCAGAGACAGACTGAGAGTGAGAGTGAGAGTCAGACTGAGAGTCAGAGTCAGACTGAGAGTCAGAGTCAGAGTCAGACTGAGAGTCAGAGTCAGAGTCAGAGTCAGACTGAGAGTGAGAGTGAGGCACACACAGAGACACAGACACACACACACATACACAGACACACACACATACACAGACACACACACAGACACAGACACACACACAGACACACACATAGACACACATATACACACACAGACACACACATAGACACAGACACACACATGGACACAGAGACACAGACACACACACACATACACACACAGACACAGACACACACATAGACACACATATACACACACAGACACACACATAGACACAGACACACACATAGACACATAGACACAGACACACACAGACACACACAGACACACACACAGACACACACAGACACACACATACATAGACACACATATACACACACAGACACACACATAGACACAGACACACACATAGACACATAGACACACATATACACAGACACAGAGACACATACATGGAGAGAGAAGCAACTACAGCTTAACGACAAGACGACAGTGCCGCGACAGTGCCGCGACAGTGCCGCGACAGTGCGACAGTGCCGCAACAGTGCCGCGACAGTGCCGCGACAGTGCCGCAACCTCGGCTGTCGTCGAAGTTTTTCAACATGTCCAAAATCCCCACGACAACCCGGCGACAGTCGAGAAAGAGTGGAGAAACTGGGGGTGTCGTGGAGGTGTCGCGGCGGCACCTGCGCGACATCTGCGCGACAATCAGCGACAAGCGGAAGTGGGTGTCGCAGGGCTGTCGCCGCTGCTTGTTGTCGTAGTGTGACTGCTACATTAGCATTTATACTTGAATAAAGTATGGCTATGTAAGGAAAGGACGGATACAGACGCGTGTTGGGTCGGACACTTTTATTGACGCCTTTTATTGACATCTTATACTTGTATAATGCTTTATACATCACATAAATTTCCAGTATGCGAGCGATATATATATATATGGACAGTGATAAACCTTTTGTCACGTTTAATAACCTCTGTTGTTTGTTTTGGGGGAGTTTTCAGTCGCATTTGTGCGCTTAATGGGCACCGCTTAAAGTGATCCCATGTGGTCGGGAGTTGGCTTCCGATGGGTAGTGGTCAGAGAAATTGGGAGAGGGGGCGGGGGGGGGGGGGGGGGGGGGGGGGGGGGGGGGAGAGGGGAGGAAGGAAAAAGGCTGCCTAAGGGCCCAACCACAGTCCTGAGAGGGCCAGGCGAGGCTGGGTGGTTGGTGTATTTTTACGCCCCAGTAAGACCCTAGGCCATACCAGGACGTGCACGACTTGTGACAGTGTGCACTCATGGTCCACTAGGAAATCAGACCGCCGGCACTATGACCTGATGTCCCACACAGTCACATTATCCTGACACTGTGTGCCCAGTCCCTGTCCTGACCTCATAACACCAAGCGGCGAGCAGCAACAGGTACCTATTTTATAAGTCATTGGTTTGACTCGACCAGGATCCAAACTTCAGTCCCTCCAGATTCACCGGTATGCACAGTAAGTCCGGCCAAGGCCAGAGGAAGAAGTGAAGTGAGGATGGGATTAGTTAGGCAGTGGGTGGGGTTTACCTGTTAGTTGTTAGTGAAAATTAGTGGTTAGTTGGTAGTGGTGTCAAGTCAGCTATGGCGATGAGGTGGGGCCTGCTAGTCCTTGGTGTCCTGGTCTGGGCGACCGACAGCGTTGATGATATTTGCGTTTTGGCGGTAGAAGCGATGCATCTCTCTAAGCCCTTGTGCGGGGTGCGACACTCCACTCGCTCAGAAGTATATATGGGCGTGTATGTAATGGTCTGCACTGACCTGTTAGGCAAAGAACCTCATAGACAGGCAGGCGTGGATAGGGTGATTACATCAGGGAGTCTAGGTGATGTGATGATTAATGCATCCTACTCTAGGCGAAATATTTACCATTCTGCATCACCCCTGCTACATATATACAATGCGACCTCATATTTATAATTGTATACATAGAATTGTATATAGCAGCACTGTTTGAGGGTTCATTGCTACTCCTAATATTTTGTTCGCGTGTTTGAGGCTTTACGCAACATTTGTAGTGGTATCAGGATGGTGCTGCTAATAGTGTTCATACCATCTCATCATGTCACCTTTATTTTTAAGTTACATGACCCACGTGACCCATATCATCAATGCGCATGCCCCATCAATTGTACCTTCATAGCTGTAAATGCCAGAAAATCAGCACTACAGTGATAGAAGACGATGGTCTTCACATCGAAATGAATCATAAACAAAGTCATGAACAAAATCATAAACACAATCATAAACACAATCATAAACATAATCATAAGCACAATCATAAACACAATCATAACAAATCATAAACAAATCATAAACAAAATCATCAACACAATCATATACAAAATCACAAACAAATTCATGAACTAAATCATAAACTAAATAATCCACAAAATGATCAACAAAATCATAAGCAAAGTCATCAACAACGTAAGCAAAATCATATACAAAATCATGCAAAATGGCATAAGCAAAATCTAAGCAAAATCATGAACAAAATCATAAATAAAATCATAAACAAATTTATAAACGACAAAGTCATAAACAAATCAGAGCGAAATCATAGCAATAATAATAAAGAAAATCATAAGTAAGTTCATAAACAAAAATCTTTAATAGAATCATGAACAGAATCCTAAACAAAATGTTAAGCAAATTCTAATAATTAGTTTTGTTAATACGCCATTCTCCTCCTTCATTGTAATGCGCAGTGTTAGTGTGTCGCTTCTTATGATTGACTAAGCATGTTCATGTTACTCGGAAAAAAACCCACATACCTAGTCAATGACTGAGCGAGTCCGACCAATCTACGTACGGGAATTTTATTATTTATATGGCCGCACCTACTACCTAGGGCTAGGCTATGGCATGGCTTACCCGTTACGGAGGCCTGGTTTCAAACAGATCGCGGGATCCCCTCCCCCACCCCTTAACACCCCAACTCGACCACTAACCCCACCATCACCACTTCTACCCACCAACACCCCACGCCACCACCCCCGCCACCCCCACCAACACTAACACTAACACTACCCCCACTACCCCCCACCGCCAGCACCACCCACCACCCCGCCCATGCACCTCCACCACCCCACTACCTCCACCATCACCATCACTACCTCCACCATCACCATCACTACCTCCACCATCACCATCACCACCTCCACCCACCATCACCCCACCCCTACCAGCACCACCACCACCATCACCCCACCAACCACCACTCCAGCCACCAACCACCGACGCCCTGTCACCAACATCCCCGACCGATACCTCCCCACCCACACCCACCCACTATCAACCCCAAACCACCCCCACCAACACCCACGACCAACCCCAATCAACACCCCTACCAGCACCACCACCACCACCACCTCTTACACGACCAACACCACCCCCACCCCACCACCAATATCCTCACCTCCACCCACCAACGCCAACACCAGACTACTAGTACTACTACTAGTACTACCCCCAACACACCTACCACCACTCCCACCCCCACCGCCCCCTACCACTACATCCACAGACACCCCATCAATACTCCTACCACCACGACTACCGTGTTCCCCCCCCCCCCACCTACCATCACGACCCCCCCCCCCCCCCTCCAGCCCACCCCCCATCTGCCCCCCCCCCCCCACTGGATTTAATTCTTTAAGACACGCTGGGCCGTCTGGGACCAGACTGGAAACATTCCATCCGTGCGTGTGTGTGTGGTGTTTGTGTAGTGTGTGTGTGTGTGTCTGCAATGATCTTGACATGCCCATTACACCAGTGTACAATGAGCCTGGTGATTTACGGTGGAATCAAACACCACTATGCACACAACAGCAGAGGCCATGTGTTTACTGCTGGCCGGGTCTGTCAGTGCGTCTTTAAAGCCGCGCTCATTATGGACAATGGTGCATGATGTCAGCAGGCAGTCACCATGGTCACGTGACTGAATGGGCGAGGCTGCAGCCATTGTCCTCAGCTTTTCGCGGTCAACCAAAAGCTACTGCTTAAGCTAGCATTCCTTACACGCGGTATGTGGCATGCGAATGCGGCAAAAAAAATGGGAAAGCATCTAAGTGAATAGGGGTGCTTCCATGCCTCCGAATGCGAATGCAGATGCGAATGCAAATGCGGCAACTGAATCGGTCCCTGTAGCCATCGGTGCGGCATGCGAATGCGAATGCTGCTGCGTTTGCCATAGAAACCAATACTGTTCCTTCACAAATTTGGAGGAAATACCTGGGGGTTGGCATATATCTATGCCGCATATATGATATTCGCATGCCACATGCCGATTATAAGGAATCTTAGCTTTACTGTGTATGGTTAATTGGGAAAGAAATTAAATTGTTTGTGTGGTATGTGTGGTATGTATGTGCGGTATGTGTGGTATGTATGTGCAGTATGTGTGGTATATGTATTATGTTTGGTATGTGTAGTATTGTGGTATGTATGTGTGGTATCTATGTGCGGTATCTGTATGATGTGTAGTATGTGTAGTATCTGTTGTACGTGTAGTATGTGTAGTATGTCTAGTATGTGTAGCATTTGTAGTATATGTATGCTATATAGTATATACCATATAGTATATATAGTATGGTATATAGGAGCACTTAACCAAGCTTGGTTTAACGGATTATACTGTATATACATAAAAAAACAATAATCAAAGTGTCCACATACATTGTATATTAAATGTGCAATACAAGCTTACTCAAAGTCAAAGTCGAAGCCAAAGCTCGGTTAAACCAGGGTATGCAGGTATTGCAGGTATAGCAATACCTCAGGGAGTTTGACGCCCCTACCTTGCAGAGTTGTAAACCACTGCCTTGTGGTACAGGTTCTTGACAGAACCGAAGGCTAAGGGAGCAAACCCTAAACAGAAAACCATGTCACTGTGGCAGCATTAAGGACGCTTGATGTATGGAACTCCCAACATCTCCTGACCAGCCACTGCAGGGACAAATAGTTTTGTGCCTGTCTTGACATCCGAGAAGTCTTGGTCTTCGCTCTGAAGTGTGCGACATTGAATAGGTCAGCACTTTGTCTGGACTGTATATAGATGCCATCCCCCATGCCTTGGAAAGCCTTGTCGAGCATCGCTGATAGGAAGATGGAGAAGAGCGTGGGGGCCAGTACACAACCTTGCTTGACCCCATTGGTAACCCCAAATGATTCCGAGACTTCCCCTCCAACACTAGCAGTGACATAACACCCAGCATGAATAATAAGCAGTTTGGTTGTTGTGGTAGTTGATCGTGGAAAATGAAATTATATTCCACTATAAAGTACATACAGTATAACCCCATTAAACCAAACTTGAAGGGACCCTAGAAATTTGTTTGGATTAACCGATCATTGGTTTAACCGAGCTTTGGCTTTGACTTTGACTTTGAGTAAGCATGTATTGCAAATGTAATATACAATGTGTGTGGACACTAATTAGTGGTTTTTTAATGTATATACAGTATAACCCCGTTAAATCAAGCTCAGTTAAACCAAACGATCGATTAATCCAAACTTTTTTCGGTGGCAGCGCAAAATACTACCATTTATCATATAAAAAAGTCTCAGATGACCTTATAACCACATGAAACTTTGGTTTAACCATACCAGAGTGGCCTTGGGTCTGACAATTTTGTTTGGATTAACCCATAATTTGGATTAACCGACTTTTGGTTTAACCAACTTTTTTATATGATAAATGGTAGTATTTTCCCGGACCGCCAAAAAAAGTTTGGATTAACCGATCGGTTGGTTTAACCGAGATTGGTTTAGCGGGGTTGTACTGTATTTAGAAGCGTGGTACAGCACCATGTAGTCACTACTACTAGTACTAGCCCCACCATCCTGTAACCAGGACTGTCACCTAGTTGTTGTGATGCGGGAACCAGCAACTAAGTGGCTCTAAGTTACATATTTAGAAGTGCAGTACATTACTGTGTAATCAGTAGCCCCCCCACCCCCACCCCCACCATCCTGTAACCAGGACCGTGACCTAGTTGTTGTGGTGCGGGAACCAGTAACTATAAGTGGCTATAAGTTAAAGTTGCATGGTCCGATGAAACACATTTTTTTTCAAACCAAAACAATTACTTATATTTGATTCTATATATCCAACTTAGGTACTGGTGCATTAACTAATGCTTTGGTACAGCATATACAGAATAATCAGTGAATTTATTACCCCATCCCTTTGGACACATACTTTGAGGCAGCCATTAGGTAGAGAGGGCACTGACCAATTAGGTCAATCTCATGACCTCATTCGTCTGGCCCTCATTCCAGTACCATATATGGCTTTAGTCAGGTTCCAGGACATAAGGTCATTCCTCATCACTTGAGCATCGCGAGATGTGAATCTGGACCACAACAACTGAACTTTTAGCAAGCTTGCCAAAATTATTTTAGGTTCTTTCAACTCAAATTGCTCCAAAATTAGGCGTTTTTTAACCAAAGTGACTCCAGAATAATGCATATTATGTTCTAATGGTCAACCTGATACAGTTATCTCAAAAATGAGGGGAAAATTCAAAAGCCATGGTATAGATTATTCAACTTTAAATATTTAGAAGTGTAGTTCAGCACAGTCTAGTCACCACTACCCCCACCATCCTGTAACCAGGACCGTGAACTAGTTGTTGCGATGCCGAAACCAGAGAAGTTACATATTCACCACACCACACCACCGAAGTTACATATTCAAATACAGCACCCAGTCAGCTATCGTCGTTCTCAATCACCCTTCCACATTCAGCTCCCAGACGAAGCCACTTCACCTGTGGTTTTTACGTGAAAACTGTACACAGCTTTTCATTTTCTGGGAATAGGTCTGTTGTAGTCCTAAACAAAACAATCATGGACAAAGCAATCCACCTATCCCACGGAGGCATGAGTGTGGTGACATCGTGTCACTGAGGCCCGAAGACACTTCTTCGAAACTGTCATTTAAAGTTGCATAGTCCGATGAAAACCTGAAATTTTCGAAACCAAAACAATTATCTAAATTTGATTCTACATTCTAACTTAAGCCGTGTTCACATGGGGCAGTTAATTCGAATCATAAAAATCGACTTGTATAGTTCGGCTCACATTTGGCGTGTGAACGCGCGGCTGAGGCGGTTTAAGCCTGAATCGACTCATATAATTCGGATTTTATAAACCACCTAAGTAGGTGGTTTATATGAACCGAATTTTATGATTCGACTTATATCGCCCGTGTGAACGCAACCGACTTACTTGAGGCGGATTGAGGACGTGACAGTCGAGACCTGAGTGTGTTGACTTTCCGGTAAATTTGCTCTATGAAACTGCTAGCTGTGCAAAGATATTATTTTCATCATTTATTTTTAGGGTTTCACTGCCCAGCAGAAGTTTTGACTGTTCCAAAACAATACGATTCAGTCGAAACAGACCTAGGTCGAACCCACACTCTCTCATGCCGATGTCGACTAACCGAAACTGGCGCTGGTTAGTCTGGACTTGCTCATGCGCAGATATCCACTTCTGCCTTAAACCGACTCAAAGCACTGCCCGTGTGAACGCAAAACACTTTCAAACTAAATCGATTCATATGATTCGCCTTGTCTAAATCGCTTTAAACTTTTCCCGTGTGAACACGGCTTTAGATACTGGTGCACTTATTAAACATTTGTCGCCACACAGAAGGGAATACTGAGGCACTTGAATAGAACCTGTTACTGTAGAATGCTATGGTGTCAGAGTTTTGGCATACTAGCCCAAATTAATTTTCTTACATGTTTGCACTTCAAATATCTCAAAAGTTAGCCATTTAAAATAAAAGTGACTTCAAGCTAAAGTACGGTACATCAGATCCCCCAATCTCCCAAAACAGGAGACGGACACTCAAACTCATTTGGCCATACCGTCTGGTGAAACCACCAGATTATGCAAATTTAACTGGATAGTGATCATTTGCAACTTCCATTTTGATTGCTGATTATAGCCGTGTTCACACGGACGATGTAAATCGATTCGTAGAAAGCGACTTGTATAGTTCGCATCAGATTCGTCGTCTGAACGGACGTCTGAGGCGGATTAGGGCTGATTCGACTCACGTGATGCGGATCCTGTAGACCACCTAAGCGAGGTAGTCTACGTGAATCGATTCCTGTGATGCGGATAATTTTGCCCGTGTGGACGCAACCAATTCGCCTCACCTGATTCGATTTGTGTGATGCGCCTCACATTTTGTCCATGTGAACAAGGCTTATGAATCAAACTTGTCAGGAGTAAAATAGAAATGGCCTGCCAATAGTGTTATGAGACTTATCTCACATATGTAAATTTATTTAAATGCCAACGCGGTGAGGTTGTTTTGTGTGTGGTTCTTTTTCTGTGTCTAGGGAGAGGGTGTGTGTGTGGTTCTTTTTGTGTGTGGTTCTTTTTTGGGGGAGAGGGTGTGTGTGTGATTCTTTTTGTCTGTGTGGCGAGAGGGTGTGTGTGGTTCTGTGTGTGGGGGGATGGGAGAGGGTATGTGTGTTTCTTTTTGTGTGTGGGGAGAGGGTGTGTGTGTGGTTCTTTTTATGTTGGGGGGCAGAGATGTGTGTGGTTCTTTTTGTGTGTGGGGGGGAGGGTGTGTGTGGATCTTTGTGTGGGGGGATAGGGTGTGTGTGGATCTTTGTGTGTGTGGGGAGAGGGTTGTCTGTGGTTCTTTTTGTGTGGGGGAGAGGGTGTGTGTGTGGTTCATTTTGTGAGTGGGGAGAGGGTGTATGTGTGGTTCTTTTTGTGTGGGGAGAGGGTGTGTGTGTGGTTCATTTTGTGTGTGGGGGAGAGGGTGTGTGTGTGGTTCTTTTTGTGGGGGGGGAGAGGGTGTGTGTGTGGTTCATTTTGTGTGTGGGGGAGAGGGTGTGTGTGTGGTTCTTTTTGTGTGGGGGAGAGGGTGTGTGTGTGGTTCTTTTTGTGTATGTGGTTCTTTGTGTGTGTGGGGAGAGGGTTGTGTGTGGTTCTTTTTGTGGTGGGGGAGAGGGTGTGTGTGGTTCTTTTTATGTGTGGGGGAGAGGGTTTGTGTGTGGTTCTTTTTGTGTGTGGGGAGGGGGTGTGGGTGAGTGGTGTGTGATGTGGTTCTTTGTGTGGGGGGAGAGGGTGTGTGTGTGGTTCTTTTTGTGTGGGGGAGAGGGTGTGTGTGGTTCTTTTTATGTGGGGAGAGGTGTGTGTGTTCTTGTGTGGCGTGGGGGGGAGGGTTGTGGTGGTTCTTTTGTGGTGGGGGAGAGGGTGTGTGGGTTCTTTTTGTGTGGGGGGAGGGTTTGTGTGGTTCTTTTTGTGTGTGTTGTGTGTGTGGGAAGGGTTGTGTGTGGTTCTTTTTGTGTGGGGGAGGGTGTGTGGTTCTTTTTGTGTGGGGAGGGTTTGTGTGTGGTTTCATTTGTGTGTGTGGGGAGAGGGTGTGTGTGGGTTCTTTGTGTGGGAGAGGTGTTTGTGGTTCTTTTTTTATGTGGGGGAGAGGTGTGTGTGTGTGTTTTTCTGTGTGGAGAGGTGTTTGTGTGGTTCTTGGTGTTCTGGGAGGGTGTGTGTGTGTGGTTCTTTTTTATGTGGGGGAGAGGGTGTGTGTGTGTGTGTGGTTCTTTTTGTGTGGGGAGAGAGGGTGTGTGTGTGGTTCTTTTTGTGTGGGGGAGAGGGTGTGTGTGTGGTTCTTTTTTGTGTGGGGGGAGAGGGTGTGTGTGTGGTTCTTTTTGTCTTTGTGGGGAGAGGGTGTGTGTGGTTCTTTTTGTGTGTGTGGGGAGAGGGTGTGTTTGGTTCTTTTTTGTGTGGTGGGGGGGAGAAGGTATGTGTGTGTGTGGGGGGGGGGTGCGCTCTCGGCTAAGTCTATTCAGCCAGCGGACATTTAATGAGAGCAGACATACATATTAGATTGCATCTCGTGAAACAAATCGGAACTAGCCGGTCATATCTGTTCAAATCTTCTCAAGAACATTCAGCGCTCATTGCCGTTTAATTAAGCTCGGGGTGCTAATTTCCTGGACATAGGTCTCACCGCAGTCTTTCCTATCCCATGCACATCGGTGACTTCCGGCCGGAGCTTTACTAATTATATAATATATATACTATATACATATTATATATATATTATATATCAGATAGTTGGCGAGTGGGCGAGTCACGCGGACACCAGCAGTATTTATTGGTCAACGCAGCACCGCAGCACCGGCCAGAGCACAGGTCCGCAGCACATGGAGCACAATAATAACAAATATCAGGAAGCAAGTCACTGATTCAACATAGCATAATAAACAAATCTAGTGTATTTTCCGCTTCATATACTCGTATAACCTTTTATATGCCCATTATTATATATATTATATATATTATATATATTGTATATATTATATATATTATATATATTATATATATTATATATATTATATATATTATATATATTATATATATATATTATATATATATTATATATATATATATATATATATTATATATTATATATATTATATATTATATATTATATATTATATATATATATTATATATTATATATATTATATATACGACATATACATTACATATATATTACATATATATTACATATATATTACATATATATTACATATTATATATATGTTATATAATATGTATCCATGTTATATATTATATATTATAATCTATATACTATATAATATATATCATATGCCTTTATAAAGCCGTGTTCACACGGGCAAAATGTGAGGCGAATCAGACAAATCGCATCAGGTGAGGCGAATTAGTTTGAAAGTGTTTCGCGTTCACAGGGGCAGTGCTTTGAATCGGTTTAAGGCGGAAGTGGATATCTGCGCATGAGCAAGTCCAGACTAACCAGCGCCAGTTTGGGTGCGTCGACGTCAACCGAGAGAGTGTGGGTTCGACCTAGATATGTATGGATTGAATCGGATTGGTTTGGAACGGTCAAAACTTCTGCTGGGCAGTGAAACCCTAAAAATAAATGCTGAAATAAATATCTGTGCACAGCTAGCGGTTTCATAGACCAAAATTATAGTATATAGTTCGACGTGCTTAGTCCGCATCACGTAAGTCGG
Source organism: Branchipolynoe longqiensis (assembly GCA_030323885.1). Lineage (NCBI taxonomy): Eukaryota > Metazoa > Annelida > Polychaeta > Phyllodocida > Polynoidae > Branchipolynoe > Branchipolynoe longqiensis. The sequence goes on from CM059196.1 coordinate 78,310,243, forward strand.
TTGCGTTCACACAGGCAAAATTATCCGCATCACAGAAATCGATTCACGTAGACTACCTCGCTTAGGTGGTTTACATTATCCGGATCACGTGAATCGAATGAGCCCTAATGACTAACCCGGAAATGTTTGCGATTAACACGTCTCAAGCAGTGAGGGGGATTCCCCGACTCCAAAGACCAGCTGAGCTGATTAATGAAATAGGAATATTTTCCTAAGCCTCCACAAGTTCTGTGTGGGTTGGAAGTTTGTGGGGCGGACATATGTCACTTGTATTTATGGTGAGCCAATATCTGGATGTTTACATGTATATTGTTTAAATTAACTCTGTGATGCTACATGCTCATGTAGATGGACCTAGATTCGTGGAAAATACTCACTTTGTCGTTATTGTATTGTTATGTTTGTGTGTTTGTTTGTTTGTTTAAATAAAGCATGCAGTGGTGGGAAGTATTTAGATGTTGGGTAGATAAAAGATTCATCCCGTACTTGCAGTACAGGGGTGAATACCAACCCTATATAAAAGCTGGCGAAAACTGCTTTAGTATGGAACGGAAAGTGTAATTTCTGGTTCCAGTATCAAATGGCTACTTCTATCTGTAAGACTCCTTTCATTAGCCCGATTTTTCAACCGTTTTCATATAGGGCTGGTCTTCACCCGTGTACTGCGAGTACCGGGTGAATCCTTTATCTAGATATTGGGATGATATTACTTATATTGTATTCGGCACAAACAGGTTCTATTAAAAATTGACTCAGTATTCCATTATACGTAGAAACAAATTCTTAATAAATCAAATGCATCAGTATCTAAATTAGATATGAGGAATAAAATTGAGATAATTGTTTTGGTTTTGAAAATCTAATACTTCATCGGACTATGCAGCTTTAAGCAGGAACCGTGAGTTGCATCTCAGAATGCACAGACTTGTTATGTTCACCTGTTGATACGGGTGGAAATTCTATTCTGCTGCGACCCACTAATGATGTTCTATTTTGATAGTTGTTGACGTACTTTATCTGGTAGCACTGTATATATAGATATACGCAGAACTGTGTGTTCTGGGTTATGAATGGAGGGGAAGCGGGACGTAGCTCGGGCAGTAGAGTGTCCACCTGTGAATGTGTGGGTCATCTAATCGATCCTGCTCATTGGACCCATCTGCAGTTTGGGCTATTTTCCCTTCCAACCAGTGGTCGACAACTGGTTCATCAAAGGCTGTGGAAGGTGCTGACCTGTCTGTGGGAAGGTGCATATAAAAGACCCCTTGCTACTTATCGGAAAGAGTAGCCTAT